>JASEVX010000005.1:13520197-13731710 GCA_031761405.1 Serripes groenlandicus | reverse complement strand
TGTTTTCGAATCCACATCGTTACAGTATACATCATTGTAATACATTTGTTAAGGTTTTTGTGAAAGCTAATTGACCGCGAACAAGCACATACATCATTCGGTGCACTACCCTCGACAATATATTGACGTGATACATTCGTGAATAATCTTACAACAAAGTCTAGCTATGTGCCGTCCCACGAGAGAAAACCAACATTCTGGACTCTGCGTAAAGTATCGACCAGGATCAGCCTAAGTATGCCGCGCAGGCTAACCCGGAATTTAATTATTGAAAAGAGTTGAAAACTTTTTTGGTAAAAGGAGAAATTTAATTATTGAAATATTTCTCCTTTTGTCACAATGTTTTCAAAAGTCGTCTGCGTCAGAAAGCGTCTGTATGAAGGAAAGGCTTAAGCGTGGTAATAATGACTCCCCTCCTGAAAAACTGTTAAAAACGACGTAAGAGAAAATTCAAACAAAGGTTGTCACAGGTTTACTCTTTTCCACACACATTTGCAGCAGACGACAATAAAAAACAATCGAAAATTAAAGTGGAAAACATTGTGGCAAAAGGAGAAATTGCACGTTTTGTGCAATTTCTTCTTTTGTCACTATGTTTTCAAAAAGCCGTCTGCTTGTATAATTGTTGGATAGAGTTTAAAACATAGATGGAAAGGGAGAAATGGCTCATTATGAGCACTTTCTCCGTTCGCCACAATGTTTTAAAACTCGTCTGCTGCAGATGCGTCAAATTCCATATGCATGTAGGTAAGGATTTACTGACAGTAAAAATACGTGTATAAATTATTATCCAACCATAATTGGATGTAAACCATTCACCTACGTCATATGGAAACTACGACAAACGTATTGAAATAAATGACAGCTACGATCTGGCGATCACATAACATCACTGCATAGACGGTAAATAGTCAAAGCTGTTCCCCATGCATACATGTGCAATTAGAGTGCGAATATGGAAATTATAATCACATTGCACTGAAGGGGTCATAGTTAAGTCCCGATTGTCAATATATGTTTGTTTCATATATTTCCGGTATCTCATACGGCAGCAATGTTGACTGTCAATCCAGAGGTTGTGAGTTCGAAATCTAGCTCGGCCAACATTATTTTAGACGGTTGACAAAAGTCAATGCGGCAGGTATCATGTGTCTTCGATCAACGGGCTAACAGTATATTTGGTAAAAACGCCAGTTGCTTGGTAAGACCGCTGTGTGGAGTAGTGCAGTCAGATAGACAGGTATCACATAAGTAGGTGAACTGGTATCCGTGATATGAAAACAACGATAAAGGGGGCCCCAATCAATCAATCAATAGTTCAAATAATACTAACGACTCTTTCAATAAGCCAATGAATACACCTACATGTATATATTTTTAGTTTTTTTAAGTTTTTCTTCTTGGATTTCTTATACTATTGTGTTTTAATCCCTCATAGCCTGGTCATTTCCCATATTACAAAAGGTATATGTGTTGTTAATATTACCTCATATTACATTTTAAAATGTACCGAGAGTAACAAATAAACTTTGAAACTTTGAAACATATATAATCTATTCTATTACCATAAATAATATATCTATAGGTGCTACCTATTTACGAAAAAAACGCAAGATAATTATAAACAAAAATTAAAGAGCATACTTTGGCCATAAAAAAGGATTTATAAGTAATTGACTAGACAATAATAATGTTAATGTCATGTTTCTTGCATTATCAAAACATATTTGGAATTCGTATTGCTGTTGTCTATTATTTGAACAGAAAATAATAAAGTAAAGACTTTCAGAAAATCAAGGAATACATTTATAATGAACGAGGTTAAAACATGAGGGCCAAGATGATCCTTAATCGATCACCTGCATTATGGTAAAGAAGCAAATAGATCAGCCCTTTTCTGATGCCACCTGGCGACTGCCTTTTTCAACCAGTCAATATGACTGGAACAAATTATGTAAGGGGTTACATTTCTGCTAAACCCTTTCCCTATTAGAGACGGTTTCTGAAGCCTATGCAACAGACGATTTAGGAAAAGATTGTCGCCACAAGAACAATTGCTCCTTATGAGAAAGTTATCATTTTGCCACAATGTTTGATAAATAATTATACTTTGAATGAGTGAGTCAATAGCTCATGTATAGGAATTTAGGGTCTTTCATGTTGTTACCACTTTTTTTAGGGAAACGACGTCGCTCCATTGACGTTACGCCAAGATGAAGTGTAACGGAAATGACGTCACGTCCTTCTTTGGCTACGATACAGTCAAAATTTAGTTTCGGGCGTAGAAGGCTAATGCTGTCGTTTTTTTGACGAACGGGAAAACATATTTCTTACAGATTTCCATTTATTTTTAACTTTTCGTACAAATGTTAATTCCCACATAACACAGCACTTTAATGATCTTAAATATCGATTTAAAAAAAAAATGATTAAAAAGACGACAATAATTTTCAATCTGTGTTTTTCTGCTAATTTTATACATACCCAAAATACCGATTTTAAAAAAAATGATTAAAAAGCCGACAATAATGTTCAATCTGTGTTTTACGTCTGTTTTTTATACATATCCAAAATGGCGGCCCCCATGGATTTTTCCAGTTTCATTTCAGAAAGCTTCATGGGTTATTGAAAAAAAAAGAAAAAAAAATCTCACACCTGTTACCTATAAGCGAAAAAACTCATTCATGGTTTTTTTTCGTAATATGAGTATAGGTGCTACCTATTTTCGGGTAAACATTTATTATATGTTGTGATCGGTGAATAATTCCCCGCGAACTGCAGTCCCCTTGCTTGCAGCACGATGAGTTATTTACGTCAATTACGAGTCCTACCGACCTAAGCAAAGAAAATAAAAATCATCATCAGGTTAAGCTTATATTTAACTAAGCTTTATATTTTAAAATATAGCCAAGATTTTACATCCATGAAAATATGATGACAGGTACAACAAATAATCAACTTGCCCTTCATAAAGTACTTCAAATCAAACGATTCCATAATTCACGGAACTACATTTGTGACAAGCCAAACTAACGTTTCCTATAATTTCTGTCGTTTTCCTTTCGGTTCATTTAGTTTAAACTTATTTATTTTACATCGATTGTGAAACAAAAACAAACAAAAAAATCCCAAAGTCAGGACCCGCTCATCATGGGACTCGAACCAGGGACCTTTGATACAAGAGGCCGACGCTCTACCTCTGCACCACTAATAGAATGACGTCATATTATGACGTCATATTACAGGAATTTGGATTTATAACTTCCAGAATGTCAAAGGTCAAAAAACCCTTACGAGTTTTATTTGAACTCGTTTTAGAAATAGACGACGAGGGTTATTAAACGGAAATGATCACACATAAAATTACTTGTGCTCGTTCCTTTATCGAGTACGTATTATCATATTTAATTATTTTCTTTTCTCTAGAAGTTTTTTTTGTTTCGATATTTTTTCATCCAATCAAAACGTTGCACTGTAGCAGAATCGTGACTGCATCGAAAAATCCATTCTGGACACAATTTTTGGAAAGACGGTATAGCAAAATTTTGCAAAGTTCATACACATTACCTATTGACGGGAAACATCGTTTGTTTACCCGTATAATTTGAAATCATGAAATCTCGTCAGCAGAAGTAGAACAATTGTACAGAGTCCCTAAAGTGTTTTCAATATTAGACTTTGTAAGTAAGCCGTTTGATTTCGTTTAAACGAAAACTGAATATATTCGACGCATTGTTAGACATAAAGGAAAACACTGGGACAATATCTACACATGAAAGTAGTAAACCTTGTTGCAAAATAAGAACCTGCTCGCTATATTATGAACAGCTTCTGTTGTCATTATCAAAAGTCGTCTGCTGCAGATACGTAAACACGTTTTTCCCTTTCCCACATACGACGCATCTGCAGCAGACGACTTCGAAAAACATATTGGCAAAAACGTGAAAATCTCTGTAAATGAGAGCATAACTATTGAATAAAGTTGAAAACATTGTGGCGAAAGGAGAAATTGCTCATCATTATATATTTCGCCTTTTGTAACAATGTTTTCGAAAGTCGTCTGCTGCAAAAGATGTCAAAAGCGTCTATAAGTCGGAAAGGGTATCCTTCTTTCCTAAGATAGTGTCAAACTCATCTGCTAACAGGAAGTCAGATAAAGTCTGTAACAGGGAAAGAGTTCCCCACATACAGTCGCTTACTGACGCCTCTACAACAGACGACTTTTGAAAACATTGTGACAAAATGTTAAATTTCTCATGATGAGTAGTTTCAACTTTTTATCACGATGTTTTCAACTCTTATACGGGTAAACAAATCGACGGCGAAGCCGGCGATGTTTCCCGTCAATAAGTAATGTGTATGAACTTTGCTATACCGTCTTTCCAAAAATTGTGTCCAGAGTGGATTTTTCGATTCTGCTACGTTTTGATTGGATGAAAAGAAAATATCGAAACAAAAAAACTTATAGAGGAAATAATTAAATATGATAATACGTACTCGATAAAGGAACGGACAAAAGTAATTTTATGTGAGATAATTTCCGTTTATTAACCCTCGTCGTCTATTTCTAAAACGAGTTCAAATAAAACTCGTAAGGGTTTTTTTACCTTTGACATTCTGGAAGTTATAAATCCAAATTCCTGTAATATGACGTCATTCTATTAGTGGTGTAGAGGTAGAGCGTCGGCCTCTTGTATCAAAGGTCCCTGGTTCGAGTCCCGTGATGAGCGGGTCCTGACTTTGGGATTTTTTTTTTCTTTTGTTTCACAATCGATGTAAAATAAATAAGTTTAAACTAAATAAACAGAAAGGAAAACGACAGAAATTATAGGAAACGTTAGTATGGCATGTCACAAATGTAGTTCCGTGAATTATGGAATCGTTTTATTTGAAGTACTTTATGAAGGGTAAGTTGATTATTTGTTGTACCTGTCATCATATTTTCATGGATGTAAATAGATGTATATTTTAAAGTTAAATATAAGCTTAACCTGATGATGATTTTTATTTTCTTTGCTTAGGTCGGTAGGACTCGTAATTGACGTAAATAACTGATCGTGCTGCAAGCAAGGGGCTAACTGCAGTTCGCGGGGAATTATTCACCGATCACAACATATAATAAATGTTTACCCGAAAATAGGTAGCACCTATACTCATATTAATATATGCTCTTTTATAAACAAAAAGTGTCTATAATTTATAAGTCGTCTGCATTTGTTATACATGTATATGCGGTAAAGGTTAACGATTGTTTTAAGTGTTTGATGAGCTTTTATAGAAAGTGTAACAAAGCATGTTTGCGAATTTATAAGCAGGTGGAAGTTGTCAAAAAAATGAATAAATGAATTCGTTAAAAATGTCTGATTTATGGTAACTAATAACTTACAGGTATATAGCATGTTAACCCTTTCCCGTGGACACGCATTTTGACGCCTCTGCAGAAGACGACTTTCGAAAACAATGTGGTAAAAGGAGAAATGTGTCTTAACCCTTTCCCTCATACGACAATTCTGCAGCAGACGACTTTGAACGTATTTTGTCAAAAAACCGGAAATCTCTATAATTGAATGGATAACCTATGACTAAAAGTGGAAAACATTGTGTCAAAAGTAGAAATTGCACGTTTTGTGCAATTTCTTCTTTTGTCACTATGTTTTCAAATATCCGTCTGCTGCAGACGCGTCAGAAAGCGTCTATATGAGCAATTACTCCTTTTATAACAATGCTTGAACGCTTTTCATGAATTAAATTTTCTCTGATAGGGGGTTTTCAAAAATGGGTCTATGTAAGGTTAGTGCAGACCCGTCCAAATGCCTTGATAGGCATATCCACGGGGCGTTATTTTGTTTGATAGGGTTTTTCGAATTATATAGACATCTGTCAAACCAAAAGAATAGTTATGTAATGCTTAACCCTTTCACACTTACAACGTATTTTGACGCATTTTTAACAAACGAATTTCGGTAAAAGGAGAAGTCTTCATATGTTTTCTAAATCGTCTGTTTCAGATGTTATGTGTATACGGGAAAGGAGCTAATACCGCCACGTGACGTTTTAATCGTCTTTTGCTGTATTTTTCTGCATTGAAAATGTCAAATATTTCGTAGTAAAACATTAGAAAAATACACCCATTTATAATTTACAAAGAAAAGATGTTTGTTTGTTTGTTTGTTTGGAGTTTAACGCCGCTTTCAACAGCTTTGGTCATATCACGGCGGTCAGTGCACCTATCCATGTTTTCCTGGCTTTCCCACACCAGTACTTACACAACATTCTTTCGAAGCCACTGACTACTTTCTCACATAGATCAGAGGTGAGAGGCAATGGGAAACATCGCCCGAAAGAATGTCGCGGCAACCGGGTATCGAACCCGTGACCTCCAGATCACGAGTCAGATACGCTACCAATTGAGCTACCCGGCCGGGTCAAAGAAAAGATGAGAATACGTTTCGGTTTCAACCACAGTATAACTATTTAGACGTTGCGCACGTTATTCATTCGCGCCACGGACGTTTTTATAATACATATGAGCCGTTCCACGAGAACACCAAACATAGTGTACAGTATCGATTCGGATCAGCCTAAGCATGCCACGCAGGCTTACCCGGACAGGCACTTTTCGACTCCTATGAATTTTCTGTTTTAGGAATCATTACTCTTTAACTCCATCCCCCTGGAGACGCATAGTCCGTAATCTTGGTTTTCTCGTGGAAAAGCTCATATCGAGGGCTTGACGTGAAACGGTTGTAACTAAATACCTATTTTGAAATCCCTGGTTTAGGGGCAATTTTGATCCCTTGTAAACAATGCAAATTTAGGTGCCATTGCTCAGAACGAGCAATGGCATCTAAATTTCCATTGTTTACCCATAAAATCGATTTAACGCTTATAAAGACTTTATGGCGAGGTTATTAACCTTGGTAAAAAAAAAAATAACAATTATAGTTACAACCGTTTCACGCCAAGCCCTCGATATTTAGGTTGTTTAAATTATAACTATTACAAACACAAAAAAATAGTTTAAGATTGAAAAGATCACTTAACGTTATTTTAACTTATTCTATTATTTAATACACACACATATGAGGCGCGCTGTTAACGATGTCAGACGAACATCCGAGCTCATAGTAGTAATGAATAAATGAAATTTTATCAAAGTTGTAATTCTTTCATTTTGATTACTTTTGGCGGGATGTTTTTGGACCAGCCATATTCGTTAGAGCGAGCTGCGTCATCCGTGAAGAGTCGGATATGCATACACACAATCTAAACAGAGCATCTATTGTCCGCATGCACTTTAAATAACCCCAAATATAACTTAATAAAGATACCTAAGTCCCATGGATATTTATATAGGTAGCATATTTGCTTTTGTGATGTGGAAAGACATGTTATTTAAAGGTCAAATTGATATTTGTCGGGATAACTAGTATATTGACCCTTTCACACATACAACAAATTGGGTAACTTTCTATAAATGAAAGTATGATAAATTAGTTAAGTTGAAATGAATGTGACAAATTGGGTAACTTTCTATAAATGAAAGTATGATAAATGAGTTAAGTTGAAATGAATGTGACAAATTGAGAAATTGCTCATCATGAGCAATTTTTCCCTTTGCCACAATGAGTTCAAGAGTCGCCTGCTTCAAAGGCGTCTACATGTGTGAAAGGGTTAATCGTATCAGATATGTATATCTTTATTAGTATCTGCAAATATGGAGGAGAGATGTCGTCTAGGTTTGAACGACGCCCACAAAAGTTTATTATACATGTATGTGATGTTCATGTGATTTGTTGGAATCGAGACGAGACAGCTCAGTCGGTATCGATAAGGGTTATCAACCCAGGGGCTGTAAGGTTCGAACCGCGGCCCACCCATTAATTCTTTCCGATGATTGATAAAAGTCAGTGAGACTGGCGTCGTTCGTCTTCCACCAATGGGCTCAATTGTTTATGTCGGCCGGTAGCCAGTTGCCTGGGAATAATGTTGTTTGCAGAACTGGTACGAGAAAGCCAGGAAATGCACGGTATGTGAGCTGGTCGCTGAGATATAAATGATATACCATTGAAAACGGCGTTAAACTCCAGCCAATCAATCAATAAATCAAAGCATATGATTTCTGATGGGATAAATGCACAAGGTAACTTGCAAAATGATACGATATATTACGGTTTTAAAAATACATATATCCCAATGTAAATCCATGATTACTTTTGTATTGCCTGCTAAACACGATAAAGAGTCAAAGTTAGCAAATTGAACTTTGTTTCGTGTTAATGTGACTTGTGACGGGGGATATATGCACAATCAATTGTGCAGAATGATACGGTACATGACTGCGTTTATACATACGTTTATCATTCTGCAGAAGAAAAAAGGTGAATGAATCCCGGCACAATCCATGGTAATCTTTTTAGTGCACGCGTTTTTACCCAAAGCAGTTTAAAACATGATAAAGAGTCAAAGTTTACATGAATAAAAGATCTCATTAAAAGCAGACCAAGACACTTCGTGTACGTAAATTGGTATATATGAGCGGACCAGTTTAAGGTATCGATTGTATCCATACTGTGGTGGGCGTGACACTACCGTCACGTGTCTCATATGTGGGACCAATAGGATCAGTATTCAACACGTCGAATATAGAAACAATATTAATCGAACTCGCGACCTCCCTCTCTCGAGGCGGTCGCTCTTCCATTACAGAAACGGGTTGGAACATTTACATATAGAGGGGTTGGATATTTGCGGATGCAATATATATTTAAATATATAAAAGTTCTTTGACATAAACATAATTATACAACAAGATGACGCAGCTGGCGATTAGGCACCTTACATCAAGTCTCTACGGTTTGGCATCATATAAAGTTTGAAGTCAAGTAAAACTAGTGAGGTTACACTTCAGGCGTTTATCAGAAACATGTTTGGGCTTTTATTGGTGTGCAGTGAAGGTTCTGGTGGGACTGTGTTTATGTTCAGACTAACTTGAGTTTTCTCTGTACTGACGGTGACCCTGCGTTAATGTTGAGACTAACTTGAGTTTTCTCTGTACTGACGGTGACCCTGCGTTATTAATGTTGAGACTCACTTGAGTTTTCTCTGTACTGACGGTAACCCTGCGTTAATGTTGAGACTAACTTGAGTTTTCTCTGTACTGACGGTGACCCTGCGTTAATGTTGAGACTAACTTGAGTTTTCGCTGTACTGACGGTAACCCTGCGTTAATGTTGAGACTCACTTGAGTTTTCTCTGTACTGACGGTGACCCTGCGTTAATGTTGAGACTCACTTGAGTTTTCTCTGTACTGACGATGAGACTGCGGTTATGTTCATACATGTACGCACTTGAGTTTTCTCTATACTGACGGTGAAACTGCGTTTATTTTTATACTCACTTAGGCTTTCTTTGTACTGACGGTGACCCTGCATTCATGTCCAGTCTCACTTGAGTTTTCTCTGTACTGACGGTGAGACTGCGTTTATGTTCATACTCACCTGAGCTTTCTCTCTTCTGACGGTGAGCCTGCGTTTATATTTAGGCTGACTTGAGCTTTCTCTCATGGTACGCAGATGAAACAAACTCATGTAGTCGCCAGATGCGACTAAATTATGATATATGTATAAATATTATATATATATTGACAAAACCTGGCGCCACGGAGACGAATAATGACACAACAATAATCACTGTGAATTTACATTTTAAAATACGACTGACAACATATGTTTTAATTGTTTGTTAAACCCTTTCCAACAAACATAAATTATAGTAAAATTGTAGCAGACGACAATGTGGACAACAGAGCTGAAAGCAGTATGCAAAGGAGAAAATAATCATTTGTAACAATTATTATTTTGCTGTACTGTTTTCAAGTGTCGTCTGTTCCAGATGCGTCGAAACGCGTGTTTATGTGGGCGAGGGTTAATGCGGGGGATATCATTGCCTCCGGTCTGTTACACATCCTTTGGAAAACAGCAGTTCTCATTCATTGTGTTGTTTTCAAATTCTAATTCATTTAACTCTTTCCCACATACACACGCTTTCTGACGCCACTGCAACAGACGACTTTTGAGAAAATGTCTCCCTTTTCCACAATGTTTTCAAATCGATAGAGCGACTCAACTTTCTGACGCTACTGCAACAGACGACTTTTGAGAAAATGTCTCCCTTTTCCACAATGCTTTCAAATCTATAGAGTGACTCAACTTTTATTTATAGAGGTAACCCATATCTTTAACTAGATGTGTTCAAATTCGGTTGGTGCAGATGTGTCATGGTTAAGTTGTCTAGAATATTTTCCTTTCCCTTTCATGAATTAAAGTTGGTCTGTTGTTGTTGTTGATTGTGGTTTAACGCCGTTTTTTAGCAATTTGTCAGTCAAATCACGGTTGTAAGTTTACCTACACATTTGTTTCATGGCTTTCTCACACCAGTCCTCTAAACAACAGTCTTTCCAAGCAACTGGCTGCTTTTCCACGTATATGTAGACTGGGCTCAGTGGTTCAAGACGAACGACGCTTGCCGCGGTGACTTTTGTCAAATCTCGGAGGGAATGTTTGCCGAGCTGTCGTTTGAACTCACAACCACTGGATTAAAATCCTGCATGGCTACCGACGGGGCTACCGGACTCGGCGAATACATTTCATTACACTCTGAGCAGCGTCTGGCAAATCTGGATCTTACACCATCTGCAAACAGTGCAGAATTTGGTGAGCCTTTGAATAATCGAACAGTCGCGCCAGTCTGCACTGTCTGCATGCATATAGCAAAGATCCGGTAGCTTCTGACAAATATAAGAATTGTAGTACCGTAGCACGAATGTTCAGGATAAGTGGACCAGTGGTTCTGGTAAACCATACAATCTAGCAAAGCTGTCCGTTCTCATGCTGTAAAGATCCGGGTATAGCTTCGGATGTGAATAAGAATGTAAGTTACACGGATGTTACCATCACATCAATATGTGTGGTCTAGCTATGGCTATACAGTATGTCAGCTGTGTACGAAGATAAGTGTGTGTTACACTAGTATAACTCCAACAATACATACATTAAACCCTTATAGACGTAACCAGTTATCGTCATAAATAATTGAAAACAGTTATCGTCATAGATAATTGCAAACAGTTATTTACATACATAATTGCAAACAGTTATCTACATCAGTCCCCCACATACATAATTGCATTATTTATTTCTACTTCCATCATTTCCCATTATATAGTTCTATCAAACATATTCATTTATTAAATAATATTTCATGTACTACTTAATTTTAATGCGCGCTAAATGACATTAGCTGTCGATGCGCCATAAAACACTATACATTCATTTACATAATTGCAAACCGTTATCTACATAAATAGTTGCTAAAAAAACCGTAATTATATTTATATGTTTGTCCTTGTACTCAATTCATTTACTCCAGAGATAAATGGATCATGTCACAGGAAACCAGATCCTCGGTTAACTAGGGTACCAACTGAGATCACGATCACTCTATTTGCATATTCGCATTCTAATCAGAATCTCCACCCTTTCGTAATGAAGTTGCGTGTTAACATCTTGGAGACGTCTGGGTATTGTTTACGGCGAACATTCGAACCTTAACCCTTTCCCTCATACGGCAATTCTGCAGCAGACGACTTTGAACGTATTTTGTCAAAACATAGAAAATCTCCATAATTGAATGGATAACCTATGACAAAAAGTGGAAAACATTGTGTCAAAAGGAGAAATTGCACGTTTTGTGCAATTTCTTCTTTTGTCACTATGTTTTCAAAAAGCCGTCTGCTGCAGAGGCGTCAGAAAGCGTCTATATGAGGGAAAGGGTTAAGGTACGCAGTTTGCAATTGCTTTCAAACCCTCCGAAATGTGGTAATTTGTATGACCTTGCTGAAATGATTAATGATTGTTTTACCCTTTGTCACATACAACAAATCTGCACCAGACGACGAAAATATCTAGACAGAAATAGGAAAAATATTTATAAAAATGAAAGGACGATATTTAGATAAAGTTGAAAACATTGTGGCAAAGGGAAAAAATACTCAACTTGAGTAATTTCTCCTTTTGGAACAATGTCTTCGGAAGTTGTCTGCTGCGGGGACGTCAGAAAGCATCCGTATCTGGTGAAGGGTAAGATGTATCACAACAGATTATATTTTGTTATGTTAACTGTGAAACATGCATTGAATTCAAAATGTTTTAACGAGAAAGTTTTACAAGTTATATAATTAAACCTTTCCCATATACAGACGCATTTTGACGCCTATGAAGCAGGCTTTTGAAATCATTGTGGCAAAAGGAGAAATTGCTCATAATAAGAAATTTCTCCATTTGCCACAAATATTTTAACTCTATTCAATAAATATTATTTCATTTAGTAAGATTTTTCCTATTTTTGGTAAAATGTGTTCGAAGACACAGATTTTAACTGCAGATTTGTTGACTGTTTTATTGCTACAGAAACGTATTAAATATTCCGGGATAAACAAGAACGAACACAAATGAATGCTACTGTAGCAAAACGATCATGTTTTCTTTCACAAACATAAGGTGTGACGCTTACATCGAAAACAACTTCAGCAAACAAATTGTGAAAAGTAAAGAAATGAAATGAGTAAGTTTTCCCTTTCCTCACTGTTGTTAACAAATCTGTATCAAAATCTGTATCAAAACGACATATTCAGCTGTCCGGATGTCACAAATCTTTTTCTAAAAAATAAAGCAAATGACTTTGGAATTTTGGTATAAGGTTAGCGGTAAACCGGGAAGTTATTATTTTTAGCTCGTCTGTTTTTCGAAGAAGTTATAGCAATACCATTAGTATCGTCGCCGTCAACGTCAAAACTCAAAAACAGTTACACATTTTCAAATGAAAGTACTTTTGAAAACATTGATGCAGAAGAAGAAATTGCTCATGACAAGCAATTTCTCCTTTTGCAACAATGTTTTCAGCTTTATTCAATGATTACACTTCCAATAAAGGTGATTTTCTGTATCAAAGGGCAAGCAGGATTGGAAATTGAGTGTTGCACTTATCCTAATGAAACACTCGCCTGCCTGTGCATGTTTTAGCTTAACTTAACTTGTTAATATTCTTTCAATCACCAACTCAGTCATCTGTTAGTAATCAACTCTATGAACGAAATAATCGCGTCAAAATCTTGAATTGCGTCAAAATCATAACGAACAAACTGTCAACATCAAATGTTGAACTGTGTAATACAAATTTAGACTAAAAGGATGAATCAGTTATGTTGTAACAACCAATATCAGCGGGTCATTTACCTGATTTTGGCCGAAAGAAATGATCGATTTCTTGCAAGATTTATTCGTTCCTTATTCGTTCTGCCTATTATAATCAAAGTATTCTAAACGCTTTATAAACAAGTGTTTAGAACATTGACTCGCAATCGTAAAGCGCTCAAATGATTTGATGAAATCTCTTTCTTAGAAGTCGGGAATTCAGACGCGGACCTTGTCGAAAGCACCTATCCAAAATGCAAAAATCATCGTTAATCGTTGACTTATTATTCTGGCTTTAATAATTATTCAATTATGCCCCATGTTTTACTTAGAAAACCATACAAAAAGTTTAACTTTGCCCATAACTCAAAAGCAGTTCAACATTTTCAAATGAAACTAGGTACACACGTTCCTATGATCAATACGTATGTCTTTATCAAGTCGCATAACTCTGGATTTCATAATCATTCAGTAATGTCCCTTTTTCGACAAAGATAAGACAGACGAGTGTTGACGTTCGCTCCGGGGCGCTCTTGTTACAACCACAACTCTCCAATCAATGTATATTAAAACGGTGTATCCATGTATATATCGAGGGCTTGGCGTGAAACGGTTGTAACTGAAATTGATATTTTTTTACCAAGGTTAATCACCTCAGCATAGAATCTTTATAAGCGTTAAATCATTTTTCTTGGTAAAAAATGGAAATTTAGTTGCCATTGCTCGTTCTGAGCAATGGCACCTAAATCTGCATTGTTTACAAAGGGGTCAAAATTGCCCCTAAACCAGGGTTTTAAAAATAGGTGTTTTTTTACAACCGTTTCACTCCAAGCCCTCGATATGTCCATGGTGTGAGGGAGTTTATATAGTTTTCATTATAAAACACACGCAACTCTCCAATCAATATATATTTCGATCTTGTGCGGGGTTTATCCTTTTTTTCATTATTAAACACGCAACTCTCTGTATAGTTCAATGTTGTGCTGGAACTTATCAGTTTTCATCATTAAATTGGTAACTGTTCAATCCCTGTATAGTTCAATGTTGTGATGGGACTTATCAGTTTTCATGATTACATTGGTCACTCTTCAATCCCTGTATAGTTCAAAGTTGTGATGGGACTTATCAGTTTGCATGATTACATTTGTAACTCTTGACTTCAATCCCTGTATAGTTCAATGTTGTGCTGGGTCTTATCAGTTTTCATCATTAAATTGGTAAATCTTCAATCCCTGTATAGTTCAATGTTGTGCTGGGTCTTATCAGTTTTCATCATTAAATTGGTAAATCTTCAATCCCTGTATAGTTCACTGTTGTGCTGGGAGGTATCAGTTTTCATTATTAAATTGGTAACTCTCCAATCCCTGTATAGTTCAATGTTGTGCTTGGACTTATCAGTTTCCATCATTAAATTTGTAACTCTTCAATCCCTGTATAGTTCAATGTTGTGCTGGGTCTTATCAGTTTTCATCATTAAATTGGTAAATCTTCAATCCCTGTATAGTTCAATGTTGTGCTGGGACGTATCAGTTTTCATCATTACATTGGTAAATCTTCAATCCCTGTATAGTTCAATGTTGTGATGGGGCTTATCAGTTTTCATCATTAAATTGATAACTCTTCAATCCCTGTATAGTTCAATGTTGTGCTGGGTCTTATCAGTTTTCATCATTAAATTGGTAACTGTTCAATCCCTGTATAGTTCAATGTTGTACTGGGACGTATCAGTTTTCATAATTAAATTGGTAAATCTTCAATCCCTGTATAGTTCAATGTTGTGATGGGTCTTATCAGTTTTCATCATTAAATTGGTAACTGTTCAATCCCTGTATAGTTCAATGTTGTACTGGGACGTATCAGTTTTCATAATTAAATTGGTAAATCTTCAATCCCTGTATAGTTCAATGTTGTGATGGGTCTTATCAGTTTTCATCATTAAATTGGTAACTCTTCAATCCCTGTATTGTTCAATGTTGTGCTGGGTCTTATCAGTTTTCATCATTAAATTGGTAACTGTTCAATCCCTGTATAGTTCAATGTTGTGATGGGTCTTATCAGTTTTCATAATTAAATTGGTAAATCTTCAATCCCTGTATAGTTCAATGTTGTGCTGGGTCTTATCAGTTTTCATGATTACATTGGTAACTCTTCAATCCCTGTATAGTTCAATGTTGTGCTGTGTCTTATCAGTTTTCATCATTAAATTGGTAAATCTTCAATCCCTGTATAGTTCAATGTTGTGCTGGAATTTATCAGTCTTCATCATTAATATGATAACTCTTCAATCCCTGTATAGTTCAATGTTGTGCTGGGACGTATCAGTTTTCATGATTAAATTGGTAACTTTTCAATTCCTGTATAGTTCAATGTTGTGCTGGGTCTTATCAGTTTTCATGATTACATTGGTAACTCTTCAATCCCTGTATAGTTCAATGTTGTGCTGTGTCTTATCAGTTTTCAATCATTAAATTGGTAAATCTCCAATCCCTGTATAGTTCAATGTAGTGATGGGTCTTATCAGTTTTCATCATTAAATTGATAACTCTTCAATCCCTGTATAGTTCAATGTCGTGCTGGGTCTTATCAGTGTTCATCATTAAATTGGTAACTGTTCAATCCTGTATAGTTCAATGTTGTGCTGGGACGTATCAGGTTTCATCATTAAATCGGAAAATCTTTAATCCCTGTATAGTTCAATGTTGTGCTGGGACTTATCAGTTTTCATCATTAAAATGATAACTCTTCAATCCCTGTATAGTTCAATGTTATGCTGGGACGTATCAGTTTTCATGATTACATTGGTAACTCTTCAATTCCTGTATAGTTCAATGTTGTGCTGGGTCTTATCAGTTTTCATCATTAAATTGGTAAATCTTCAATCCCTGTATAGTTCAATGTTGTGCTGGGACGTATCTGTTTTCATGATTAAATTGGTAACTCTCCAATCCCTGTATAGTTCAATGTTGTGCTTGGACTTATCAGTTTTCATCATTAAATTTGTAACTCTTCAATCCCTGTATAGTTCAATGTTGTGATGGGTCTTATCAGTTTTCATCATTAAATTGGTAACTGTTCAATCCTGTATAGTTCAATGTTGTGCTGGGACGTATCAGTTTTCATCATTAAATTGGTAAATCTTCAATCCCTGTATAGTTCAATGTTGTGATGGGTCTTATCAGTTTTCATCAGTAAATTGATAACTCTTCAATCCCTGTATAGTTCAATGTTGTGATGGGTCTTATCAGTTTTCATCATTAAATTGGTAAATCTTCAATCCCTGTATAGTTCAATGTTGTGCTGGGACTTATCAGTTTTCATCATTACTTTGGTAAATCTTCAATCCCTGTATAGTTCAATGTTGTGATGATTCATATCAGTTTTCATCATTAAATTGGTAACTCTTCAATCTCTGTATAGTTCAATGTTGTAATGGGTCTTATCAGTTTTCATCATTAAATTGGTAAATCTTCAATCCCTGTATAGTTCAATGTTGTGCTGGGTCTTATCAGTTTTCATGATTAAATTAGTAACTCTTCAATCCCTGTATAGTTCAATGTTGTGCTGTTACTTATCGGTTTCATCATTAAATTAGTAACTCTTCAATCTCTGTATAGTTCAATGTTGTGCAGGGTCTTATCAGTTTTCTTCATTAAATTGATAACTCGTCAATCCCTGTATAGTTCAATGTTGTGCTGGGACGTATCAGTTTTCATGAATTAATTGGTAACTCTTCAATCCCTGTATAGTTCAATGTTGTGATGGGTCTTATCAGTTCTCATCATTACATTGGTAACTCTTCAACCCCTGTATAGTTCAATGTTGTGATGATTCGTATTAGTTTTCATCATTAAATTGGTAACTCTTCAACCCCTGTATAGTTCAATGTTGTGATGGGTCTGATCAGTTTTCATCATTAAATTGGTAACTCTTCAACCCCTGTATAGTTCAATGTTGTGATGGGTCTGATCAGTTTTCATCATTAAATTGGTAAATCTTCAATCCCTGTATAGTTCAATGTTGTGCTGGGTCTTATAAGTTTTCATGATTAAATTAGTAACTCTTCAATCCCTGTATAGTTCAATGTTGTGCTGGGACTTATCGGTATCATCATTAAATTAGTAACTCTTCAATCCCTGTATAGTTCAATGTTGTGCTGGGTCTTATCAGTTTTCATCATAAAATTGATAACTCTTCAATCCCTGTATAGTTCAATGTTGTGCTGGGACGTATCAGTTTTCATGATTAAATTAGTAACTCTTCAATCCCTGTATAGTTCAATGTTGTGATGGGTCTTATCAGTTTTCATCATTAAATTGGTAACTCTTCAATCACTGTAAAGTTCAATGTTGTGATGGAACTTATCAGTTTTCATGATTAAATTGGTAACACTTCAATCCCTGTATAGTTCAATGTTGTGCTGGGTCTTATCGGTTTTCATGATTAAATTAGTAACTCTTCAATCCCTGTATAGTTCAATGTTGTGCTGGGACTTATCAGTTTTCATCATTAAATTGATAACTCTTCAATCCCTGTATAGTCCAATGTTGTGCTGGGACTTATCAGTTTTCATGATTAAATTGGTAACTCTTCAATCCCTGTATAGTTCAATGTTGTGATGGGTCTTATCAGTTTTCATCATTAAATTGGTAAATCTTCAATCCCTGTATAGTTCAATGTTGTGCTGGGTCTTATCAGTTTTCATCATTAAATTGGTAAATCTTCAATCCCTGTATAGTTCAATGTTGTGATGGGTTTTATCAGTTGTCATCATTAAATTGGTAACTCTTCAATCCCTGTAAAGTTCAATGTTGTGATGGAACTTATCAGTTTTCATGATTAAATTGCTAACACTTCAATCCCTGTGTAGTTCAATGTTGTGCTGGGTCTTATCGGTTTTCATCATTAAATTGGTAACTCTTAAATCTCTGTATAAGTCAATTTTGTGCTGGGACTTATCAGTTTTCATTATTAAATACGCAACTCTTCAATTACTTTGTATTTAAATGTTGCGTTTGTGATTTATATGTTTCATTAATGATGACGCAAAACTCTAATCGTTCTGTATTTCAATGTTATTTGATGAGTGAATATTTTTCATTGCTGAATGCACAACAATACACGAAATGATAATTTTAGTTTACGGCAACAGTTCATGTGATGTCGTTTCATTTCGTATATTTCACATGTAAATAAATAAAATGAAATATCCTACAATTATCATTTTATTATTATTGAATACGTCTTCATGAAGATCTCTTTTATAGTAAGGGTGTCACCTTTTTGAATCCGACAGTGAACCGACTGACGTGAATATTTATTTTTAGAAATGTAATCGATTACCTAATATAATTTGTTAAGTCCTGTCTGCTTTGAGAGGCGAAAGGGAGAGGATTCTTGTTTATTATGGCCTTTTCCATTGTTTTCGAACGTCGTCTGCTGCATTTTAGGAATCGGAAGTCGTCTGGACAAGGTTTAATTAACTCTTAGTCGCATTCAATAAATCTACATTGAAACACACCTAGGTAATATCCTGGAAGGTTTCTTTCAATGTATATATAATCATTGCACACATTGTAAAACATTGTGGCAAATGGAGAAAATGTTCACCATGAGCAATTTCTCCTTTAACCACAATGTTTTTAAAGTCGTTTGCAGGGTGCTTCAAAGTGCATCTACATGGTGGAAAGGGTTGGCGGTCAAAGGTTGTACATATGCTGATAAATCAGTCCAATGTGAAAGTAAATGTCACGAAAGTCAAGTGACGCGTATAATGAGTATAGGTCTAGGTTTAGATAGGTGTCACTTCAATTGTTCATTTCTCAAATACAGACGACGATGGACGACTCTGTCCCACACGACGTTTAAAAACATTATGGGAAGATAAGTAATGGTTCACAGTAAAGTTTTCCATGGTGCTTTCAGAACTGCTGCTGCGCTGTCTTCTGGATAAAGGTGTATCGTCTAGCTTTTCATAATAAACACTTAAGAATAAGTGAGTTACGAAGCTGTCAGTAAATAAATTAAATGAACTAGTCAAAAACAAAATCAGATCGATTTATAAAAATAATTGAACGCCCATCACGATATTTTGTATATATTTCATGCATATTTTACATATATTGAAACATAAATTCTCTGGCGACTTATAAGCCCATCGGGCCGGGTGTACTTTATTGAATAATTTATGTTAAATTAGTAATGTTTATTATAGATGTCCAACACATGTCACAATAATAAACAATTCACGTACTTACTTATTTACTTACTGTATTCTTTCCTCCGATGTGAAGGTATCACTAGTTGTCAAAGACACGGACGTGGGTGGCTGAGGTCAGTTTCTAGGGCGTATCTATTTTAAAGTTTCAGATTTTGATGATTGGGTATTGACAATTAAAGGTGCTAAACTCCAGATGGAGATCAACATTTTGAAATGTTGAAACTTCTGCAAATATTGCTAATAGTGACAACAAAGTAAGTAATAAGTAGTTCACAACTATTTTGGCAGTAAATGTTGAAAAACATTGAAAGTCATGCAAATGTACAAAATTTGGCTCACTGGGTATGTCTACCTAGTAAAAAGAAGCATATACAATCAATATCTAGATGTTTATGGTACTGGAAAGTGAAATTATTACTCTAATTTTATCCCAGAATTATGATTCTAATGTTTCAAGACAACTTTTGAACAGTTTTAAAACTGTGAATGTAATATCTATTTATTTATTTTCAGCACCTTGTAAAACAATAATTCAAAACGATAAAAAAAAGTCGACTCGCGCTAACTCGAACATGGGACAATTCGAATATATCGTTTAACTCGAACCATTTCCTGGAACGAATCAGTGTTTTGAAAAGGGGAAAGCAGTATTTGTGAATGCTTACTTGATGTGATTTTATCACTGGCTAGCTTTTCATGATAATAATTACACTTTAAAACTACAAAATAAATTCAGAAGCTGACAATCGATAAATGAATCTAGCATAACTCCAGCGATCACTAGAACACGTCGATAACTCGTTGTAATGTATGGGTTCCTTTAGAGTTCGAGTTGTCACGTGTCTACTGTGTTATCATGGAAAATGAAATCGGTTAAATTTAGAAAGTGCCGTACGAATTAATGAAAGGAGAGAAGCCCATGTCTGAAATGTAAAAATGATCACGTGCAATCAACCTCGTTTATGTTAATCAATTACTAAACTAGGGTAAACTGTAGCTCGATATGGATCGATAAATGTGCGTATATCCGTATGACTATGTTGAAATTTCGCATTGGGCGTTTCCATCAAACCTTTGTACCTTTTCATTAGGGGCGGGAGGGAGAATTCCTGAATTATGTTTGATATATACATGATAAATTAAAAAAAAGCCGTAGACGGATAGAAATATGAATTAGGTGCTTTTTTGGAATTCACACAATTACAAATCTAAGTTTTACTAAACTAATTACACTGTTCACAAATGTTTTATATGCCATTCATTTCAACTATACTATATGTATTACCTTACAGAGTTAATTTTGTTGCAACAACATGTAAACTGTTATATGCAAATAAAGAAATTGAATTGAATTTGAATTGATAATGGACGTTTGATGTAGATTAAGATACGACAACACTCTGCGGTCTCTGTGGTCTACATCAATTCACGGTATGTTGTTAAAGGTATTGCCCTGTATAATAAAGCTTAAGTATGCTATAAAATATTATTATATAACATATTTAACCCTGGTTTAATATATGAGACGACGCAAGGGAAAATATACAGGTTGACATTTCAGAAACATGTAGGTTCGGATCAGCCTGTACGAACTACTTCTTATAAGAATCTGCAAAAGTTGACATACGCTGCTAAAAAGCTTATATACATCAAATGTGAACAGTGGAGATCTTGATCAGACTGTGTGGATCTGCGCTGTTCCCAAAAGCCGACGTGTTCGTTTTCTCATGGACGGGCTTATATTATGGTATTTACGCTTAATGATCCTGATCGTCGTTACGCCCTAACTAGGTATAGGTAATCTTGCAGCGGATGGCTGATTTAAAATGAAATGTTGTTGAAACTTTGTAAAACGCCCTATAAATGAATAAATGTGAACAAAGACACACAAACACCCAACACGTCATTACAACTACGCGATTATTTGATATACAGTCAGATATGTGCTAAAGACCACTTTTTTTAGCAGTTCCCTGTTTGTAGCAACCACATTTTTATTTCCTGATTACTCTTGATTTACTGATTTTCTGCATAAATGACCCTGTAATTAAAGACCACCTGTAAACAAAGACCAGTTTTTGTCACTTTCTTTGGGTGGTCTTTAAACACAGGGTTAATTGTACATATGTAGTGATATTGCACTAACTTCAAGTGAATCGGAACCCAGAAATGACCTCGATTTATGGGCGTGTTCGAGTGATCGCAGGTAATATCCTCAACTCATTCAACAGAGCCCCCGGTAGCGAAGCGGGTTGTCAGTCCAGGAGTTGTGAGTTTAAACCCCAGCTCGGCCAACATCCTTTCCGACGTTTGACAAAAGTCCGAGCGATCAGCGCCGTTCGTCTTCAACCAATTGGCCAACAATATATCGAGGGCTTGGTGTGAAACGGTTGTAACTTAAAACCTATTTTGAAAACTCTGGTTTAGGGGCAATTTTTATGTGGAAAAGCAGCCAGTTGTTTGGAAAGACCGTTGTGGGGAAACCCGGTGAAAGAAAATACCGAGGAAAAACATTGGTATGTGAGCTGACCTCCGTGATATGACTGAAGAAGTGTTGAAAGCGGCGTTAAATCCTAATCTATCAAAACGATATTTATATTCAGGTGTTGTCAGCTTTATAAAATGTTAATTAAGAAAAAGCAAGTAAGCCACAAAAATATATCAAGAAGACAAGCTCGCCTTCGTAAGCAATCCATACTGCTTCTACACTGCTTTCCAAAGACTGAGGTTGAGTTCTCGCATACTCGGGATATCGCGATTCCAATGTGAATCATTGTTTTCTGTTGAATGAAATTATAACCGGGCGTTCGTCCGACGTGAATCGTTGTTTTCTGCTGAATGAAATTCGTCCAATGTGAATTGTTTCTGCTGAATAGAATTATAACCGATGGTTGATCCAATGTGATTTGGCTTTTTCTGCTGAATAAAATTATAACCTAGCGCGAGACGAATTTTAAACGAACATTATAAATATGCGAAGTTAATGTAAAGCGTTCGCCTCGGATGTGGGTTGTCGTGGGTTTGATCCCCAGTTGGATCAGTTAAAATACTTTAAAACTGGTAGTGATGGCTTTTACTCGTTGGTCCGCAGGAGTGTGGGGTAAGAATTGTTTCTGACTCACCTGTGTCAGGATAAATGGACAAGTAGTACTGGTAACTTTCTCAGGAACTGTAAACGATTGTTGAAGGAGGAATAACACACCATATAAAAAAAGTTTGTCAGTATATTTATTGGTCTACGTAGGGGATAGTATGTAACCAGCAAAGATTTATGTATGGGTTTTACTACCATTTATAAAAGATCTAACAAAACCTATTCACAACTTATATAATCCTAAAAAACAAATGAAGTGAACACGTTTAACCCTTTCTCTACTCACATACATTACATCTACAGCAGACGATTTAGAAATCTGATTTAACCCTGTCCCTCATATAGACGCTTTCTGACGCCTCTGCAGCAGACGGCCTTTTGAAAACATAGTGACAAAAGTAGAAATTGCACAAAACGTGCAATTTCTCCTTTTTCCACCGTGAATGTTTTCCACTTTTCGTCATAGGTTATCCATTCAATTAAAGAGATGTTCTATATTTTGATAAAATATGTTCAAAGTCGTCCGCTGCAGAATGGTCGTATGAGGGAAAGGGTTAAAGCAGACGGCGTTATGAAAACATAGTGACAAAAGAAGAAATTGCACAGAACGTGCAATTTCTCCTCTTGTCACAATGTTTTCCACTTTTAGTCATAGGTAATCCATCTGACAAATTACGTTCAAAGTCGTCCGCTGCAGAATGGTCGTATGAGGGAAAGGGTTAAACCTGGTAAACCATGGTATACAAATAAAGGTTTGTTTATTGAATGGAGAAGAGAACCTTGCGACAAAAGGACAAAATATGATCAATTTCTCATTTTGCCACAATGTTTTCATAAGTCGTTTGCTGCAGAGGCGTCAGATGGCGTCTGTATGCGCGAAATGGTTAAAGAAGTGTTCTGACCGGGTATGGTCACCGGTTCGGTCGTGTAGTAGTACAGCATTAATGAACAATTTCTCCATTTACCACAATGTTTTCAAATCTATTCAATAATATACCTTTATTTATATAGATGTTCCATATTCTGATAGGTCGTTTTCAAAGTCGTCTTCTGCAGCTGTGATGTATGTGGGAAAGGATTAACTAAAAGTCTATCAATTAGTTATGTGTGAATGGATTACACCAGTAAATTGTCAACGTAGGTATACGTCATCTAATTTACAAGTAATCACAATAACTTTACGAGACCGTTATCCCTTTTCCACATACAGACCCTTTTTGGGACGTCTGCAGCAGATAAATTGTGGCAAAAGGGGGAATTGCTCAAGATTAGAAAGTTATTCTTTCAACATCATTCAATAGTTGTTCTTACTTTATGGTTTCCATTTGTCTTAATGTATTTAAAGTCGTCTACTGTAAGTTTGGTGCATGTGGAAAGAGTTCAGAACAATGACGTCATTACATGATATCATGCAAGGTTGGAGTTATTGTCAAATAATGGTGATGAAGCCATATATAATGATCAGAACACAATACAACGTTCATTTAGACGTATACACTGTAAGTGGTTATTTACACACAAAAACATTCACATGTGCACAAAGAAAAATACAGAGACAATGGTTTGAAATGAATACAAAATGGAAGTGAAAAAGAATCAATAAAAACACGGACGTAGACGTAGACGTTCCTGATAAAAGCAAAATATTATATAATAAAGAGGCTGGACCTATTATTAAGATATCGTGAATCTTTTAAATTCGTCACAGGTTAACCCTTTCCCACATACAATAAATAAACAGGAGATGAATTATAAAACAAATGCAAATTCTCTCAAGGATAATGGAATATAACTGAAAACATTATGGCTAAACGATAAATTGACCACTATGTGTGTGTCTATATGTGCAAACTGGTTAATACAGATCTATATATATGTATGCATATGTGATGTGTCAGGGGCGTAGCTTAGCAATAATTAATGTGTAGGCCGTCTCGTGAGAAAATCGACATTATGGACTCTGCGTAAAGTATCGGCCCGGATCAGCCTAGGCATGCCACACAGGCCTACCCGGATATACACGTTTCGCCTCCTGTGGATTTTCTGTTTCAAGAATAAAAACTCTATACATCTATCCCCCTAAGACGGAATGTGTCGACCGGATCAGTCTGCATTTGGGGGCATTTTGAGAAAAAATGTGTAGACACGTGCCTACATTGCCTAAAGGGTGCTACGCCCCTGTGTGTTTACATGATTAAGTGGAACAAATGAAATTTCGTAGAGCCGTATTGACCAGTTCTTACATACCTACTGTGTTTTTCGGCGATAGCTGATTAACGTGGGTTTTGACCTAGATGTTAAACAAATGATCTAGATGGTAGACCAATCAAATGTTGTATTTAATGAATAATGTCGAAGAAATAAAGGAAATGAAACGCGTAATCTCCTGTCATGTAACTTACGGCGCATCGTCATGTCGCGCTAGTGTAATGGATGTTGACTTGGATTGTCAAGTGAAAGGTCTGTGATTCGCTTCCCGGCAGAGGCAAGTTTTTTTTTCTCTCTCTCTCATTCATATCAAAATTAAAGTATATATATATATGAACTAAAACATTTATAAACCAAATATTACATATTAATCGTTATTGTTTTCTGTCATTCTAATAAGTAAGATAAAAGATCAAATAATATGCGCATGTTCCATTTCTTAGTGTTTTCTCATATTGATCGCCGTTTATCTTTTTAAAGATATTTCTTGTTTATTGTAGGATGTTTAACGCAGCGTTCAACACTTATTCGTGAGAAAATGAACATTGTGGACTCTGCGTAAAGTATCGACCCGGAGCAGGCTAGGCATGCCACACAGGCCTACCCGGATATACACGTTTCGCCTCCTGTGGATTTTCTGTTTCAGGAATAACTACTCTATACATCTATTCCCCTAAGACGGAATGTGTCGGCCGGATCAGTCTGCGCGGACAGCGCAGGCTGATCTGGTCGATACAATACGCAGATGTGTATCGCCGCAGTTGCATTTTGGGGCATTTTGAGACAAAATGTGTAGACACGTGCCTACAGTGCCTAAAGGGAGCTACGCCCCTGTGTGTTTACATGATTAAGTCGAACAAATAAAATTCCGTAAAGCCGTATTGACCAGTTCTTACATAGCTACTGTGTTTTATTTAGCAATATCACGTTTCCTGTGTAAATTACCAATACTACTGATCCGTTTATCCTAGTCGTAATTATAACCCAACAA
Organism: Serripes groenlandicus; assembly: GCA_031761405.1. Lineage (NCBI taxonomy): Eukaryota > Metazoa > Mollusca > Bivalvia > Cardiida > Cardiidae > Serripes > Serripes groenlandicus. The sequence continues at coordinate 13,705,947 of JASEVX010000005.1, read as the reverse complement.
TCCTGAATCCCAAAGGAGGGAAAACCTTTATTTCCATTTCGTAAGTCTTTGGTATGGCCCGGTCGGGAAACGAAGCCGCGTCCTCCCATACCAGAGGCGGACGATCTACCACTACACCATGGGGCGGTCTTACATATATACGGTCTAGTTAATGATAAACATCGATAAAGGAGAAGCGACGAAAAGGACAGACCAGAATTATACTGCCCGAATGTCCTCTTACTTATTTTGGTTTTCATTGTTCGTAGTTAAAAGATGTACTTAACAAAACACGCAACCAATTAGTTTAAACATATTGTATTACCAATTGTGTATACGTTCCCACGTGTCTACCACAGACGACTTTTTTAAATAATTGTTTAAATAGAGGAATCTGCTCTTAATCAAAAAGTTCTCATTGTACAACTATATTCTCAACTTAATTAAATAATTATGCTTTCATTTAAAGAGAGCTTCCATATTTTTGGGCAGATATATTATCATCTTGTCGTCTGTGTAAATTGGTTAATACTGCTTGATTATGATAGTATTTACGTATGAGTTGGTTGTTTTTATCAAGTATACGATTTCATTTCACATAACGTGTGTGTTTCCTGGTGTTATCGCACTTGCACTGCATAGGCAACTTGTGACCCTCCCAAATAAACGAGACGGGGCCGTGATCAATGAACAAATAATGCATGAACCAGAACCAATAGTAACTAGGGTTCAATCCCTTTATAGTGGCTCGATGACTTTTGGATCAATCCCTATATAGTGGCTCGGTGACTAGGGGTTCAATCCATATATAGTGGCTCGGTGACTTTTGGATCAATCCCTATATAGTGGCTCGGTGACTAGGGGTTCAATCCCTATAGAGTGGCTCAGTGACGAGGGGTTCAATCCCTATATAGTGGCTCGGTGACTTTTGGATCAATCCCTATATAGTGGCTCGGTGACTAGGGGTTCAATCCCTATATAGTGGCTCGGTGACTTTTTGATCAATCCCTATATAGTGGCTCGGTGACTAGGGGTTCAATCCCTATATAGTGGCTCAGTGACTTTTGGATCAATCCCTATATAGTGGCTCGGTGACTAGGAGTTCAATCCCTATAGAGTGGCTCGGTGACTAGGGGTTCTATCCTTATAGAGTGGCTCGGTGACTAGGAGTTCAATCTCTATAGAGTGACTCGGTAACTAGTAGTTCAATCCCTATAGAGTGGCTCTGTGACTAGGGGTTCAATCCCTATATAGTGACTCGGTGACTAGGAGTTCAATCTCTTTATAGTGACTCGGTGACTAGGAGTTCAATGCTTATATAGTGGCTCGGTGACTAGGGGTTCGATCCCTATATAGTGGCTCGGTGACTAGGAGTTCAATCCCTATATAGTGGATCGGTGACTAGGGGTTCAATCCCTATATAGTGGCTCGGTGACTAGGAGTTCAATCCCTATATAGTGGCTCGGTGACTAGGGGTTCAATCCCTATAGAGTGGCTCGGTGACTAGGGGTTCAATCCCTATATAGTGGCTCAGTGACTAGGGGTTCAATCCTTATAGAGTGGCTCGGTGAATAGGGGTTCCATCCCAATAGAGTGGCTTTGTGACTAGGGGTTCAATCCCTATAGAGTGGCTCAGTGACTAGGAGTTCAATCCTTATAGAGTGGCTCAGTGACTAGGGGTTCAATCCCTATATAGTGGCTCGGTGACTAGTGGTTCAATCCCTATATAGTGGCTCGGTCACTAGGGGTTCAATCCTTATAGAGTGGCGTGGTGACTAGGGGTGCAATCGCTATAGAGTGGCTTCGTGACTAGGGGTTCAATCCTTATAGAGTGGCTCAGGGATTAGGGTTTAAATACCTATAGAGTGGCTCGGTGACTAGTGGATCAATCTCTATAGAGTGGCTCGGTGACTAGTGGATCAATCTCTATAGAGTGGCTCGGTGACTAGGGGTTCAATCCTTATAGAGTGGCGTGGTGACCAGGGGTTCAATCCTTATAGAGTGGCTCAGGGATTAGGGTTTAAATACCTATAGAGTGGCTCGGTGACTAGTAGATCAATACCTATAGAGTGGCTCGGTGACTAGTGGATCAATACCTATAGAGTGGCTCGGTGACTAGTGGATCAATCCCTATAGAGTGGCTCGGTGACTAGGGTTTCAATCACAATAGAGTGGCTTGATGACTAGGGGTTCAATCCTTATAGAGTGGCTCAGTGATTAGGGTTTAAAAACCTATAGATTGGCTCGGTGACTAGTGGATCAATCCCTATAGAGTGGCTCGGTGACTAGGGGTTCAATCCCTATAGAGTGGCTCGGTGACTAGGGGTTCAATCCTTATAGAGTGGCTCGGTGACTAGGGGTTCAATCCCTATAGAGTGGCTCGGTGACTAGGGGTTCAATCCCTATAGAGTGGCTCGGTGACTAGGGTTTAAATACCTATAGAGTGGCTCGGTGACTAGGGGTTCAATCCCTATAGATTGGCTTGGTGATTAGGGGTTCAAACATATATATTGGCTCGGTGACTAGGGGTTAAATCCCTATACAGTGGTTTGGTGACAAGGGGTTCAATCCCTATATATTTGATTGGTGTCAAGGGATACAATCCCTATAGAGTGACTCGGTGTCAAGGGGTTCAATCCCTATAGAGTAGCTCGGTGTCTAGGGATTCAATCCCTATAGAGTAGCTCGGTGACAAGGGGTTCAATTCATATATGTTGGTTCGGTGACAAGGGGTTCAATCCCTATATAGTGACTCGGTGTCAAGGGATTCAATCCCTAAAGAGTAGATCGGTGACAAGGGGTTTAATCCCTATATGTTGGTTCGGTGACAATGGGTTCAATCCCTATAGAGTGACTCGGTGTGAAGGGATGCAATCCCTATAGAGTAGCTCGGTGACAAGGGGTTCAATCCCTATAGAGTAGCTCGGTGACAAGGGGTTCAATCCCTATATGTTGGTTCGGTGACAAGGGTTTCAATCCCTATATATTGGCTCGGTGACTAGGGGTTCAATCCCTATAGAGTAGCTCGGTGACAAATGGTTCAATCTCTATAGATTGGCTTGGTGATTAGCGGTTCAAACATATATATTGGCTCGATGACTAGGGGTTAAATCCCTATAGAGTGGCTCGGTGACTAGGGATTCAATCCCTATATATTGGCTTGGTGATTAGGGGTTCAAACATATATATTGGCTCGGTGACTAGGGTCTAGATCCCTATAGAGTGGCTCGGTGACTATGGGTTCAATCCCTATAGATTGGCTTGGTGATTAGGGGTTCAAACATATATATTGGCTCGGTGACTAGGGGTTAAATCCCTATAGAGTGGCTCGGTGACTAGGGGTTCAATCCCTATAGAGTGGTTTGGTGACCAGGGGTTCAATCCCTATAGAGTAGCTCGGTGACAAGGGGTTCAATCCCTATATGTTGGTTCGGTGACGAGGGTTTCAATCCCTATATATTAGCTCGGTGACTAGGGGTTCAATCCCTATAGAGTAGCTCGGTGACAAGTGGTTCAATCTCTATAGATTGGCTTGGTGATTAGCGGTTCAAACATATATATTGGCTCGGTGACTAGGGGTTAAATCCCTATAGAGTGGCTCGGTGACTAGGAATTCAATCCCTATATATTGGCTTGGTGATTAGGGGTTCAAACATATATATTGGCTCGGTGACTAGGGTCTAAATCCCTATAGAGTGGCTCGGTGACTATGGGTTCAATCCCTATAGATTGGCTTGGTGATTAGGGGTTCAAACATATATATTGGCTCGGTGACTAGGGGTTAAATCCCTATAGAGTGGCTCGGTGACTAGGGGTTCAATCCCTATAGAGTGGTTTGGTGACCAGGGGTTATATCCCTATAGAGTGGCTCGGTGACAAGAGGTTCAATCCCTATAGATTGGCTCGGTGACTAGGGTTAAATCCCTATAGATTGGCTCGGTGACTAGGGGTTCAATCCCTATATATTGGCTCGGTGACTAGGGGTTAAATCCCTATAGAGTGGCTCGGTGACTAGGGGTTCAATCCCTATAGAGTGGTTTGGTGACCAGGGGTTATATCCCTATTGAGTGGCTCGGTGACAAGGGGTTCAATCCCTATATATTGGCTCGGTTACTAGTGTTTAATCCCTATAGATTGGCTCGGTGACTAGGGGTTCAATCCCTATATATTGGCTCGGTGACTAGGGGTTAAATCCCTATATATTGGCTCGGTGACTAGGGGTTAAATCCCTATAGATTGGCTCGGTGACTAGGGGTTCAATCCCTATATATTGGCTCGGTGACTAGGGTTTAATCCCTATATATTGGCTCGGTGACTAGGGGTTCAATCCCTATATATTGGCTCGGTGACTAGGGGTTAAATCCCTATATATTGGCTCGGTGACTAGGGGTTAAATCCCTATAGATTGGCTCGGTGACTAGGGGTTCAATCCCTATATATTGGCTCGGTGACTAGGGGTTCAATCCCTATATATTGGCTCGGTGACTAGGGGTTAAATCCCTATAGATTGGCTCGGTGACTAGGGGTTCAATCCCTATATATTGGCTCGGTGACTAGGGTTTAATCCCTATATATTGGCTCGGTGACTAGGGGTTAAATCCCTATAGATTGGCTCGGTGACTAGGGGTTTAATCCCTATATATTGGCTCGGTGACTAGGGGTTCAATCCCTATATATATTGGTTCGGTGACAAGGCGTTCAATCTCTGTAGATTGGCTCGGTGACTAGGGGTTCAATCCCTATAGATTAGCTCTGTGACTAAGGGTTTGATCCCTATAAATTGGTTCGGTGACAAGGGGTTAAATCCCTATTTTTTTTATTTGTGACAAGGGATTCAATCCCAATCGATTGGCTCGGTTACTAGGGATTCAATCCCTATATAATGGCTCGGTGACTAGGGATAAAATCCCTATAGATTGCCCCGGTGACTAGGGATTCAATCCCGATAGATTGGCCCGGTGACTAGAGGTTCAATCCCTATAGATTAGTTATGTGACTAAGGGTTTGATCCCTATAAATTGGTTCGGTGACAAGGGGTTAAATCCCTATTTTTTTATTTGTGACAAGGGATTCAATCCCAATCGATTGGCTCGGTTACTAGGGATTCAATCCCTATATAATGGCTCGGTGACTAGGGATAAAATCCCTATAGATTGCCCCGGTGACTAGGGATTCAATCCCGATACATTGGCTCGGTGACTTGGGGTTTAACCTCTATAGATTGGCTCGTTGACTGGGGTTTCAATCCCTACAGATTGGCTCGGTGACAAGGGTTTCAATCCCTATAGATTTTAAGGGTTGAAAGTCCGAGATCACGTAGGTAATGTCGCTCATAACGCCGAGTGCATATTATTGGACTCCGTGTAAAACGACATTGCCCAGTACTTTTGAAAATGTGAGCTTGGTTAATGGTCGGTTGGCGTCAAATCTCTGAAGTGAACGGGACGGAGCTCACTGGTTTATTATACTTAAACAAGTAGAAACAACTAATATGTTGGTCCCAATGAGCGGACATTTAAATGGTGTGTATTAATATCGGATAAGACGTTTGAAACCATGTACCGAAAAAAGAATACAAGCTTGTTATCATGTAAAGCTATAGTCACCTAAACGGGACAATGTCGCAAGCCGTTTATTTTCATGCAGGAAATAGAGAGAAAATATCGGATTTTATTAGAGACCTATGATAGTGTTATACTTTATGTATTTATTGATCATAACCCTTTCCCACATACAACAAATCTGCAGCAGACGACTTTGATAACATAGTGACAAAAACCTGAAAAATCTCGATAAATGATAGCTTAATTGTTAAATGAAGTTGAAAACATTGTAGCCAATGGAGAAATTGCACATCATGGCAACAATGTTTTCAAAAGTCTTCTGCTGCTATTGCGTCAAAATGCGTCTGCAGATGGGAAAGGGTTAAGTCGTAACGAAAAGGACTAAATGACTCATGTGAAATAAACAATGCTGGAAAACCATACTCGTGACAATAAGCAAATAATAGGATCAAGAGATAATAATTGTAAAAACAACTTTACCCTTTCCCTCATATAGACTCTTTCTGACACCACGACTATTTGAAAAACATAGTGACAAAAGAAGAAATTGCACAAAACGTGCAATTTCTCCTTTTGACACAATGTTTTCCACTTTTAGTCATAGGTTATCCATTCAATTATAGAGATTTTCTATTTTTGGACAAAATACGTTCAAAGTCGTCTGCTGTAGAATTGTCGTATGAGGGAAAGGGTTAATTAACAGATGCATAATAAATTATACAATCCCGTCAACACGTCATAAAACAATCGAGAACATTGTAATCTGCTCACCTCATATGTTAATCCTTCCGTCGTCCTCCTTTAGAAACCGTTTAAAGACAAAATGTTAAACCTGGTTAACTCCAAACTATAGTCTGATTTGAAAATAATGTGAGAAAAGAAGACATTCATAAAGAACAATGCCTCATTTTCTGTGTGTTTTCCAATACCGTCTGCTGCACATGCGTCAAATATCTTCCGTGTCACGAAAAGGGTTAACTGTGGCCTATTTCGGAGTCATCTCCGATAATCTAATGAACGGAAGTGTCGGAAAAGCCTGTTATAGACATCTGTTACTATAAATAGCTTGTCTGTGACCATCCTAGACACTATTCCCGATCCTTCGTTGTGTTTTCCCTTCATAATCGATTACCTGCTGGTCGCCTATAGAACCGATTACCTGACAAATTGCTTTGGTGAAGTCTGGGTTGGGGAAACTGGATGGTTTTGAAACAGAACTTGTTAGCATTGTCTTTCAACAATTATTCATCTATTTCACGGCGTTTCCTGGGTAAGTTATCATTAAGAACTTGTTGATTCTTCCTCACACCAATATCACAGTATGGTAATCATGGGCACCTATAAGGGATTATGGTCATTTGTCTGTGAATTATTAAAATCAAAGACACCTAATATCGGTCAATATGTCAGACTAATTGTTGTTTCGGAAGTCATGACAGAAAATTGACCACGAAAATTGAAGTTATGAACATTACCTCAAATAAGGAGTTCAGTGACAGTCTCCAGTGACAGTAATCACCGCTTCTCTTTCCCGTTTATATATATATATGGGTTATCGTTCCTGTTGATACCTAACGATTTTAAAGATGACAATGTGATTGACTGACGTAAAAGTCAATCTGAGACGACCTGTTACAGGGAGTCATCAGGTATATATATACGAGTGTTTGCTACTGCAGCGAAGTTTAGGTCTAGCTTTAATGGGATTGTTCATAACGCGTCCTATTTCCGAATCGACTATACGACTTTAGCCGAAGTGTTCCGACTGCCAATAACCCTTTCCAACATACGGCCACATCTGCTGCAGGTGACTTTACAACCTTATGGCAAAAGAAGGAATATTATTAAAAGCCATTTTACATTTTGTCATATTGTGTTCAACTCTATCCAATAATTATACTGTAATTTTGTAAGATAGAAAAACACACGGATCGACAGTCAGACAGAAACAAATCAGACAAATATTTCTCGCTGTTTGTATATTGGATATGACGACACTGCATAAAGGGTCGTCTTGAAATTGTATCTTCTTTACAATCGGAACACTCTTCAAACATCGGTTCTCTGTATAGTGTTTTTCTAAAGAGTATCTCCAATGTTGATGCCTTACAAGTTTGTAGGCTACAACTTGATTGGCGGACGCAAAGGTTAATCTGAGACACACTGTCACACTCAGGCAGCGGATCGTTTGTTCGAGCGGTAGCGACAGCAGCGAAGTTTATGTCTCGTTTTAAAAAGATTAATATTGCTTTGCGCTCCAAGAAAATCAACCGCAATGCCTGATGAGATAAAATCTGATTCAAACGTATGTAATGTGTGTCAGATTTTTAATCGAATGATTCTTTGACGTATTCGCTTACTATAAAGATCGAATTCAGATTACACAATACACGCAAGTTGTTGTGGATCTACATTGGTCGCTATTGCGTTGTACATATTTTGCTTTCCTTCAACACAACTTCATTTTAATATTCAAAATACATTTGATGTTGTATTTGCTTTCAACTTTCAAAAAGATAGTTGACAGACACACGGCGATTAAGCCAGCAACTTGATTGGCCAGTATGGCACATTATTCTTCGCGATCGGAACTCGGCTCCACTCGTAAACTCTCGTTTATTACCGTAAATAGCCGAGCGTGACCAGATTGCGATCGTAGTCGTATTAGATAGGTTAACACACCTATTAGAAGTCCAGCGCATAGCAAACTTACGTTTTCAGTTGCTTGTTCGAATATGTTAATAAAGTATGCACGCACGTCTTTAGATATAAATCGTACGGATTTGATAACTCGGAAAGGCCCTAGTTTATATGTGTATCAGCGTTGGCAATATACGATCCTCTGCGTTACCTCAATATATATAGGCTTTATTATGGCCCATAAATTGCGTAATAAATCACTTTACATGTACACGCTCTACCTTAACCGAGTAAAAAAGATACTGGGTAGTAATAAACAACATCCCGTTTCTGCTCCCGGTAGCTCAGTAGGTAGCGACGCGGTTTGTCAATCCATGTGTTGTGAGTTCGAAACCCAGCTCGGCCAACATTCTTTCCGATGTTTGACAAAAGTCAATACGACACTTGTCATTCGTCTACCACCAATGTGCTAACACTCTATGTGTAAAATCAGCCAGTTGCTTGGAAAGACTGCTGTGTGGAGTGTACTGGTGTGAGAAAACCAGGAAACGCATGGATATATGTGAACTGGACGCCGTGATATGATTTAAGGATTGTTGAAAACGGCGTTAAACCCCAAACAAACTAGTCAACCGTTTCTGCATAAGGGTTGGTTCAGTCGACTCTCATTACAATAATGTACCTGAAGCTGTTCAATATCAATTTTCGAACTGCTCACGTGAACGAGAAATGTACACGTTAATTGACAATTCTCATTCCACTTGTCCTAGTATATATGTTTATCAATGTCACCCCTGCGTAACCTCAATGCATACACTGCTACGGTCCATGAAATACCTAACAAATCATTTTACAAGTATGTTGTATCGAGTTGTGATAGACAACATCCCATTAAATATACTATAAAATGTAGGTATCTGACATAAAACTTAAAAATAGGTTAACGATCAACGCTAACATAACCATCACTTAGGGAATAACATTTTGTTTAACCCGTTTATACATACAACAAATCTGCAATAGACGACATGGAAATCATTTACGCAAACGTATGGAACATCTCTAAAACGGGAAGTAAAATTATTGAATAGATGTGAAAACATTGTGGCAAAGGGAGAATTTCAGTACTTAATGTAAAAAGCAAATCAATAATGAAATCCTACTAAAAAAACAACACAGCAGCAGTTCTGGTTGTTCGGACGCATGTTAAGAGAAAGGTCCTCTCCAGTAAAAGATGCGCGTTAGCCCTTAACCCATCACTTCACAGGACTTTTTAAATGTCGTCTGCTTTACAATCATCAGACGAACAATATCAACACTGAAGAATTGAAAATATTGCAATAAATGGTGAAATTTATTTTGAAAACATTGTGACAAATGGAAAAATTGCTCATGATTAGCAATTTTTCTATTTGCCACAACGTTTTCAACTCTATTCAATAATGATGATTTTCATTAATAGATTTTCGATATGTTTCTTTTAAAAAGTCGTCTGCTGCAGATTTGTTGTATGTGGGAAAGGGCTAATCACCTGATCATATCTGCATCACGATATTGAAACAGACGATAAAGGGCTAGGACGAATTCTCTTGTTTTCATGAAGGTCGTCAAAGTAGCAGACACCTTTCTCTATCTTTGGTAATTAAACCATTCCCCTCATATAGACCTTCTCTGACGCCTCTGCAGCAGACGGCTTTTTGAAAACATGTTGAAAAAAGAAGAAATTGCTCAAAACGAGCAATTTCTCCTTTTGTCAACATGTTTTCAACTCTGTTCAATAAGTGTACTTTCATTTAATAAGGGAGTTTTCAATTGCGTTCGTGTTTGTTTTCAAAGTCGTCTGCTGCAGATTTGTTGAATGTTGGAAAGGGTTAAATAGTGAATAGAGCAGTAAAACTTCATGGATATATGATTACTTCATAAATTGTTATTTTGTTACAATGTAATAAATCATAATGTTTTATTGCGGTACAGTATTAGGAACGGGTATACCCCCTCCCTGTGTGATATTTATGATTTATAGCCCGTTTTTTTTTTCAAAAGTATATCAGATGTTTCACAACAATACTTATCTGATCCATGATCCATAAGAGCCCTTCCTCGAAAAACCCAACATTATTGACTCTGCGTAATGTATCGGCTCAGATCAGCCTGCGCAATTCGGTCTCAGAGGGATAGAGGTATAGAATAATGATACTTTTTCGACGAACTGCAGGCGAAAATTGTCTGTCAAGATTAGTCTACGCGGTGTGCTTAGGCTAATCCGGGTCGATACTTTACGCAGAGTCTATAATGTTGGTTTTCTCGTGGGCTCATATGTGACCAGCCAGTGCCTGGATAGAAATTAAATCTTGCTTAAATACAATGACGCCACACGTTGTATCGGACCCACGAAGCGTGGTGTCAAAGACAATGACGCCACACATTGTATCGGACCCAAGAAGCGTGGTGTCAAAGACAATGACGCCACACATTGTATCGGACCCAAGAAGCGTGGTGTCAAAGACAATGACGCCACACGTTGTATCGGACCCAAGAAGCGTGGTGTCAAAGACAATGACGCCACACATTGTATCGGACCCAAGAAGCGTGGTGTGAATGACAATGACGCCACACATTGTATCGGACCCAAGAAGCGTGGTGTCAAAGACAATGACGCCACACATTGTATCGGACCCAAGAAGCGTGGTGTGAATGACAATGACGCCACACATTGTATCGGACCCAAGAAGCGTGGTGTCAAAGACAATGACGCCACACGTTGTATCGGACACAAGAAGCGTGGTGTCAAAGACAATGACGCCACACATTGTATCGAACCCAAGAAGCGTGGTGTCAAATCCAACATGCTTACCACAAAACGCAAGGGACATTACAGGGGCGTAGCTTTACAATAATCAATGTGTAGGCCGTCTCGTGAGAAAATCAACATTGTGGACTCTGCGTAAAGTATCGACCCGGATCAGCCTAAGCATGCCACGCAGGCCTACCCGGATAGACACTTTTCGCCTCCTGTGGATTTTCTGTTTCAGGAATAACTACTCTATAAATATCATTTTAATGTTGTTGGAACATCAGTGAAAAACTTAAGGCGTGAGTACTCCAATATAAGTTTAAGAAATGCTTTAGAAATTAATGCGCCGAGAGGTCAAAAAATGTGGACGCTTGTTAACATTATTAACATTCGCGAAGAGGAACGGAAAAAAAGAAAGAAGTCACGTGAAATATACAGTGACGGATTAACCGGGGCCGTAGGGTCCGTGCGTCGAAAAAATGAATGGTAAACAAAGAAAAAGCGTGGCAAATGAAGTGGCGGATTTAGCGGGGGCCCATAGCAGACGACTTTAAACGTTTCTAATCAACTAACATACGTTCATATAAACAACTGTTTTCACAACGACGACTTTAAACGTTTTAAATCAACTAACATACGTTCATATAAACAACTGTTTTCATAGCAGACGACTTTAAACGTTTCTAATCAGCTAACATACGTTCATATAAACAACTGTTTTCACAGCAGACGACTTTAAACGTTTCTAATCAGCTAGCATACGTTCATATAAACAACTGTTTTAATTGCAGACGACTTTAAACGTTTCTAATCAACTAACATACGTTCATATAAACAACTGTTTTCACAGCAGACGACTTTAAACGTTTCTAATCAACTAATATACCTTCATGATAACAACTGTTTTCACAGCAGACGACTTTAAACGTTTCTAATCAGCTAACATACGTTCATATAAACAACTGTTTTCATAGCAGACGACTTTAAACGTTTCTAATCAGCTAACATACGTTCATATAAACAACTGTTTTCACAGCAGACGACTTTAAACGTTTCAAATCAGCTAACATACGTTCATATAAACAACTGTTTTCATAGCAGACGACTTTAAACGTTGCCTAGTTATTCTTTCACTTATATGAGATACCATTTGTCTTTTATCAAAAGGTGTTTTCGAATCCGTCTGCAGCTGAATTGTTATATATTGGAAAAAGTAAATGTGTTATGTAAATTGATGTATGTTTCTATTTGATGGCAGGTTACAAAATATTGGTAAAAAGTTCCACATGCGTCATTCGCCTTTCAGGTGTCTGTCTTTATGTAAAACAATCAGCGTCGTGTCATAGCACACCGAATAGCATGACAATACACGTTATTGTCGTTAACGCTTTCCCACATATAATAAATCTACAGATGATCACTTCGAAAGATTATTGAAAAGTAAAAGTATTGAATATAATTGAAAACATTGTGGCATAAGGAGAAGTTGCCCATTTTGAGCAATTTCGATTTTTGCGACAATTTTCAAATATCTTTAGCTGCAGATGCATCAAAATAAGTATGTATGGGTGTTAAAAAGTTTCTTTTGAAACTTCTTTCATATTGAACTGTTTTTTTGTTTCTTTTGTATTGTGTACAAAGATAGATATATATCACAATGGCGTGCATGTTGTCGTTTTGTTTTCGTTTTCATTTTACCCTTTCCAGCATGCAGACGATTTTTGACACGTCTTAGTAATAAAGACTATAAAAACCTTTGCGACGAACGGAGAAATTGCTTATAAAAACCTATTTCTACTTTTGCCATTATGTTTTGATTAAATTTACAAAGAATTGTCCCTAATGTCGTCTGCAACAGATGCGCTGTATGATGGAACGGGGGTTTATTAGTCGCCGGGCAGAAGCCCGGGACTAATATTTGTAATAGCTTTTCGGAAATGTCATGGGAAGACGAGTTATTATTAGAAAAAAAGAAATTCAAATGTCTTAAACATATTACAATTGTATTTGTTTAAAAACACTTAGTTATGACAAATCTAAAATGAAATAAATAATCCGATGTTTTAAGTATTTGCAGTTTCTTTATTTTGACTCGCATTTATGTTTTTTTTTGTCTTATTTACGAAGACAAACGAATCCCTGTTAGACTTGCTGCAGGCTGTTATGTGTCAATATCTAGATAAAAATCACGTCAAATTCTCCTTTAAATAGCAATTTTAACTTACTGAGTGTTATTTTTATGTTCAAAGAGATGTTTTGATTTGTGTAGAATTAATTTAATAATGTTAATCCATGTATATCTAAAATAGGAACTGTTTCTAAGCTAAATATAAAATGCTGTTGTGTCCAAGTTTCGGGACATTTAACATCGATTTTCGCCAATGCGCATTTCAATATGAAGAAGCGAGTGGCCTAAATATTATCTTATTTTAGATAAGTATCAACATAAACTGGTTACATAAACAAAAATAAGAAATAATTTGAAAATATGTCTGTTTATCGGTCGTGAACGTCAAAACGCTTTCTTCTCAGTGAGTGACCTAGTTTCATATTGCCAACATTTCTTATACGTCACGATATGAAGACTTAAATCATTTTATTTAACACAAAATATAAAATTCACATAAAAGATAATATAGAAATGCTTTGTTGTCTCTCGAATGCAGTGGAATAAAACATGCACTAAAGCTTTGCCTGATTTTTTATTCACTTTCTTCGATGTCACAACGACTCGATCTTGACACGAGGTCAACATTTCGAAAGAATATTACACACTTAAATTATTGTAATATAGGTGATATTAAATGTGTATTTGGCTTGAAACAAATTAAGAAAAGAACAAACTCTGATAAACAATAATTTTAGAAATAAAGAAAGTCTGGTCTTTCGCACCCAATTAATGTCGTACTTGCCTCCTTTTAAATAGTAATGGGACTCGCAACTGGCGTTAGTCCTTAATGAAAACATTATGTGTATGTTTAGACTAGTGAAAGTCAAGAATGTATGTGTGTTAACAAATAAATTAATGCAGTCTTTTCCGGCGACATTGATGCCTTGCATCAACTTTCTCTTGTGTATTATAGATACACACTGACTATGAAAGGTTGCAAAAACACTGGTTCTCCACGTGCGTCCTACACCTCTCAGATATCTTTGGCGGGTTTTACAGTGGTTTCGCGTTAACTCTTTCAGCCCCAAAGGCAATATTGAGGTTTTTGCAAACAATACAGATTCAGGTGAGTCAGCTCGTAACGAGCTGTCTCACCTGAAATCAGCATTGTTTGCTTTTTCGTTATCAAAATAGTCCAAACTTTTATTACATGAGAAATGAAGACGCCCGATTTTGAACATGGAAGAGTCTACTTTAAACAATTCGGCGCTGAAAGAGTTAAGTCAATATCATTAAAAATAGACCGAACTACATCGCTGTACGTATATTGGATCTGACGACACCGCATAAAGGGTCGTCTCGAATTGACCTTACACACTTAAATACTCATGAGCACGTGCTCGGTTTTTACGTCCAATGTAATCGCACGATACCACAAACGCCCGTGCTATACAGTCGAAGCACTCGACAATTACCGCTCCTCTATATGTTGTATTCGTATTCGTTATACTTACTGTTAAAACCGAAAGATTTGAATTTTAACGTTCGTAATTATTTTATTCTTAAATGTGTATTATGAAAAGCAACCAAGTGATAAAATCCTATCAAAAATATCGCAAAGTTTCAGTTCTATTAGTTCTTATGAATACTCAGAACTGCTGCTCTTCTGTTTTGTAAAGACGGGTCCGTCCAATGAAATTAGTCGATTTGAAGGATTTACTCCAATTACGCATGCTGGAGTTATCCCCAATCCACTGTTATTGGTGAAAAGTTCCATGTGCGTCCTTCACCTTCCAATGCCCAGCCTTTATTCAATCTCATTAAAACCAGACCTAAACATCGCTTGCTCGTATTTATGTAAAGTACATTGCTCTGATTTTAATGAGCTTGGTGTTTATTGTATATCAAATATCTTCTCATAATAAAACATAAAATACCATGACAAAGCATGTTATGGCTGGCAAATACACGTGCACTTAAATGCTGTAAAATGGAATATTAGGTTACTGAGTATTTTACATGAAGTACATTTGTTAGTTAGTTTGTTTGTTTCAGTTGAGTTTCACGCCGCTGTAACATTATGTCCGTTATATCGCGGCG
Organism: Serripes groenlandicus; assembly: GCA_031761405.1. Lineage (NCBI taxonomy): Eukaryota > Metazoa > Mollusca > Bivalvia > Cardiida > Cardiidae > Serripes > Serripes groenlandicus. The sequence goes on along the minus strand of JASEVX010000005.1, from coordinate 13,690,760 downwards.
TTTCCTTGGTAATTTACCAGTACTACCGGTAGTATATATCCTGATACCGATTCATCAGTCGTAATAATATCCCCGCAACCCTGAGAGCCAAAGAGGGAAGCAACTGCTCCAACGTTTAAAGTATTTGGTGTGACTCGACTGAGGGAACTAACCCTGATCTCCCGACCCCAAGGCGAACGTTCTAACCAGCACTTTACCCCAGAGGGGTCGGTCTATCATGAAGTACTACTTGACAATATTAACCTGAGCCTGACCTTCAGCCTATTTATAGAAAGGGTCTCGCTGCGAACGCTTACCGTGAAGACTCGGGTGAGTCTGTGCATACACAATGCCTAACCAGAGTTTTCACTACCCGTTTGTATGTAGCAACTGACAAACAACTAAAAATGTAGTCCTGGGCGTGTTACACCTATATGAGCCGAATTACGAGAAAATCAACATTGTGGACTCTGCGTAAAGTATCGACCCGGATCAGCCTAAGCATGCCGCGCAGGCGAACCCGGACAGACACTTTTCGTCTCCTGTGGATTTTCTATTTCGGGAATCATTACTTTATACCTCTATCCCCATGAGACGGAATGTGTCGGCCAGGATTTACCTGATCTGGGTCGATACATTACGCAGAGTCCATAATGTTGGTTTTCTCGTGGAACAGCTCAATTATGGGACCTCGTCACGGAAAACAAATAAGACTCCAAATCTTCAATCACGGCTCCTATAAACTATGGGATGGCATAACTGTATGTACATGGTAGTGGCAGAGCGTCTTCCTCGTGTGCGGGAAGGCGTGGGTTCGATACCGGCCGGGTTATCATTAAACAATTGTTGAAGGGTCGTAAAACCTCGTGTACACAAATATATCCATCAGGTAATCCTGCTCTTACGAATATTCGGTCCCGGGCCCTTTGGACCGGAAAGTCGGCGTACTCTCTTAGAGCTGCTGTCTTAGATCAGCATGCGTTCTGAGCTCTTTGAAATGGGTGGGGCTCAAATAGTGTGGAAAAAGAGTAACTACAAATTGGTCTTAGACAGAAATGGTAGCTGAACCATAACTAAAAGCGCTTATACTAGAATTAAAGTTTAGGACATTAGGTCCTTTGTCAATAAATAGGGTGTATATTAACTTCTATTCACCTTGAACCCGTGGGGGAGGTTACTCGCCTAACTGTGAGCAAAAAAGAAAATCTTAACAATAAATCATCCTTACCTGGATTTAGACAACATTAAACCCCATCAGCAAAAATATCGTTTTTTCCTGACATGTCTTCCAATCGAGATGACTCCGACCATTACAGGTAAGCGGGTTAACACTAGTTAAAATATTATCTTTGTGACTACGTCATTGGACGAAATTGGCACGTCTTCAACACCCCCGAAAACCGGGACAGGTGACCGCTCCACGGGCAAACCACGCCCTTCCACAAAGGCGTTCTCTGATACAAACGACTTTTAGATCTACAATAGACGGTTAATGAAAGCATTTAGAAAAAAGTAAAAATAAACATTCCCGAATCCCCGTGTTTGATTTAAAAATAAAAATCAACATTCAAATGATATTTATGGGGGAGAACCTAATCTTTTAAATGCAGTTTTGTTGAATCCATGATGAACTATTTTTCTCGTGCAGTCTCAACATAAAATGCGTTGTTTGGTGCTAACATCAATTGGCAGGCTGCTAACTCAGAAAAAAAATGGTATAACTACTAGGGCTACAGCCCCAGGCCAAAAACCTTTGTGACGAAAGGAGAAATTGCTTATAAAGACCTATTTCTACTTTTGCCATTATGTTTTGAATACCGTCTGCAACATATTTGCTGTACGATGGAAAGGGTTTATATATTATAAATACACACTGACTATAATATGTAGCAAAGACGCTGGTTCTTCACGTGCGTCCTTCACGTGCGTCCTTCACCTCTCATATATCGTTGACGGGTTTTACAGTGGTTTCGCGTTAAGTCAATCTCATTTAAATCAGACCAGAATACTTCGCTGTACGTATATTGGATCTTACGACACCGCATAAAGTGTCGTCTCGAATTGACCTTACACACTTAAATACTCATGAGCACGTGCTCGGTTTTTACGTCCAATGTAATCGCACGATACCACAAACGCACGTGCTATACAGTCGAAGCACTCGACAATTACCGCTCCTCTATATGTTGTATTCGTATTCGTTATACTTACTGTTAAACCGAAAGATTTGAATTTTAAGGTTCGTAATTATTTTATTCTTAACTGTTTATTATGAAAAGCAATCAAGTGATAAAATCCTTTCAAAAATATCGCACAGTTTCAGTTCTGTTAGTTCGTATTTATACTCAGAACTGCTGCTGTTTTGTTATGTAAAGACGGGTCCGTTCAATGAAATTAGTCGATTTGAAGGATTTACTCCAATTATCGTATGCAGGAGTTATGCCCAATCCACTGTTATTGGTGAAAAGTTCCACGTGCGTCCTTCACCTTCCAATGCCCAGCCTTTATTCAATCTCAATAAAACCTGAGCTAAACCTCGCTTGCTCGTATTTACGTAAAGTACTTTGCTCTGAGCTTGGTGTTTATTGTATATCAAATATCTTCTCATAATAAAACATAAAATACCATGACAAAGCATGTTATCGCTGGCAAATACACGTGCACTTAAATGCTGTAAAATGGAATATTAGGTTACTGAGTATTTTACAATGTCATCATGAAGTACATTTGTTAGTTAGTTTGTTTGTTTCAGTTGAGTTTCACGCCGCTCTAACATTATGTCCGTTATATCGCGGCGTTTCCTTGGTAATTTACCAGTACTACCGGTAGTATATATCCTGATACCGATTCATCAGTCGTAATGCTATCAGCGTTAAGGAGAAAAGCAACTTCTCCCATTTTTAAATCTTTGGTATGACCCGACTGAGGGAACTAACCCTGATTCCCCGACCCTAAGGCGAATGCTCTAACCAGCACTTTACCACAGAGGGGTCGGTCTATCATGAAGTACTACTTGACAATATTAACCTGAGCCTGACCTTCAGCCTATTTATAGAAAGGGTCTCGCTGCGAACGCGTACAGTGAAGACTCGGGTGAGTCTGTGCATACACACTGCCTAACCAGAGTTTTCACTACCCGTTTGTATGTAGCAACTGACAAACAACTAAAAGTGTAGTCCTGGGCGTGTTACACCTATATGAGCCGAATTACGAGAAAATCAACATTGTGGACTCTGCGTAAAGTATCGACCCGGATCAGCCTAAGCATGCCGCGCAGGCTAACCCGGACAGAGACTGTGGACTAGGATAAGTCTAAGCATGCCGCGCAGGCTAACCCGGACAGAGACTGTGGACTAGGATAAGTCTAAGCATGCCGCGCAGGCTAACCCGGACAGACACGTTGCGTCGCCTGTGTATTTTTCTGTTTCAAGAACCATTACTCTATACCTCTATCCCCCTGAGACGTAATGTGTCGGCCCGGATCAGCCTGTTCGTTTTCTCGTCGAACGGCTCAATTATGTGACCTCGTCACGGAGAACAAATAGGACTCCAAATCTCCAAACGACTGAATCGCTGATGTCAGGATGAATGGATCAGTAGTACTGGTAACTTACTACGTAACGCCGTGATATAATCAAAACATTGTTGAAAGCGTCGTAAAGCTTCGTGTACACAAATATATCCATCAGGTAATCCTGCTCTTACGAATATTCGGACCCGGGCCCCTTGGACCGGAAAGTCGGCCTGCTATCTCAGGGCTACTGTTCTTAGATTAGCATGCATACTGAGCTCTTTGAAATGGGTGGTGCTCAAATAGTGTGAACAAAGAGTAAATACAAACTGATCTTAGTCAGAAATGGTCGCTGAACCATATTTTAAAGCGCTTATACTAGAATTAAAGTTTAGAAAAGTAGGTCCCTTGTCAATAAACAGTGTGTATAATAACTTCTTGAACCTTTAATCACCTTGAACCCGTGGGGGAGGTTACTCGCCTAACTGTGAGAAAAATAGAAAATGTTAACAATAAGTCATCCTTACCTGGATTTAGACGACATTAATTAAACCTCATCAGCAGAAAAAAGGTTGTAGAGAAATGAGAAATTGTTGTTCAAATCAAGTATTTCATACTAACTATGTTATGTTTTCAACCCAGTGTCACTCTTATTCTAGTTTACAGATGCTATCGTTTTTTTCCTGACATGTCTTCCAATCGAGATTGACTCCGACCATTACAGGTAAGCGGGTTAACAATAGTTAAAATATTATCTTTGTGACTACGTCATTGGACAAAATTGGCACGTCTTCAACACCCCCGAAAACCGGAACAGATGACCGCTCCACGGGCAAACCACGCCCTTCCACAAAGGCGTTCTCTGATACAAAATACTTTTAGATCTACAATAGACGGTTAATGAAAGCATTTAGAAAAAAGTAAAAATCAACATTCCCGAATCCCCGTGTTTGAACTAATAATAAAAGACCCATTTTTAAAATAGTTCGTGCTTGAACAGAATGCTTTACTTTACAAAAGCTGTCGTCAACTCAAAACTACACTTATTTATTTCTGTATGTTTGTTTGCATGCTGTTTTACGCCGGTTTCAAGAAGTTCGTTACTAGTTATGCTGGTCCATTTATCCTGCCATCTCAGTCGTAGTTATGCTGGTCCATTTATCCTGCCATCTCAGTCGTAGTTGCTGGTCCATTTATCCTGCCATCTCAGTCGTAGTTTTGCTGGTCCATTTATCCTGCCATCTCAGTCGTAGTTATGCTGGTCCATTTATCCTGCCATCTCAGTCGTAGTTTTGCTGGTCCATTTATCCTGCCATCTCAGTCGTAGTTTTGCTGGTCCATTTATCCTGCCATCTCAGTCGTAGTTATGCTGGTCCATTTGCCATCTCAGTCGTAGTTATGCTGGTCCATTTATCCTGCCATCTCAGTCGTAGTTATGCTGGTCCATTTATCCTGCCATCTCAGTCGTAATGCTACCACCACAACCCTGAACGCCAAGGAGGGTCATTCATGGCTACCATTTCGAAGTATTGAGTATGACCTGGGCGGAGATCTAATCCGCGACCGTATGCACCCGAGACGGTCGCTAGATACGACAACACCACTGACTGAGGCGGTCTACTTCAAAGATTACAGACATTTGACGCCACTACAACGGACGTCTTTAGAAAACTGTGTTGTGGGAAAGAAGTAATTTGTCATAGTAAGTAATTTATAATTGTCTGTATTGTTTTCATTTTATATCTCTGTGAATTTATTCTTCAAACTGTAGCACCGCCTCTGTATTGTAGTGGTTAGATCGTCCGTATTGGGAATGTTGAAATTCAAAGATGTCTACAAAGACCGTCTGTTTTAATTGAAGCAAAAAGTCGTCTCACCGAAGACAATATATTTTGGCAGGAGTTATTTTGCTCGCGAGCGGTTTCGGGGGTGTTGAAGGTGTGCCAAGCGTGTTCGATGACGTACAAACTAACATACTAGTAAGCTGTCTGCAAAAGGGAAAGGGATAACTATATAGAGCCTTCAATGTAGGTTTAAGAATAGTAACATTTATTATAATAAATGATTTATTGAAATGAAAGTTACGACTTATTTCTGATTATGCATCAACTAAGCCTGACTCTCTGATGTCCGCAAGTGAAATACGACAAACACTTGAACATAGGTCTGAAAACGTGCAGGCTAACACATCCCTGTAACACCGCCTCGAGGGCGTCTTCTGTCCGTCGTACGGTTAAATCCCCTTAACACCGCCTCGACGGCGCCTTCTGTCTGTCGTACGGTTAAATCCCCCGTAACACCGCCTCGAGGGCGTCTTCTGTCTGTCGTACGGTTAAATCCCTGTAACATCGCCTCGAGGGCGTCTTCTGTCTGTCGTACGGTTAAATCCCTGTAACACCGCCCCGAGGGCGTCTTCTGTCCGTCGTACGATTAGATCCCCGTAACACCGCCTCGAGGGCGTCTTCTGTCTGTCGTACGATTAGATCCCCGTAACACCGCTTCGAGGGCGTCTTCTGTCCGTCGTACGATTAGATCCCCGTAACACCGCCTCGAGGGCGTCTTCTGCCCGTCGTACGGTTTAATCCCTGTAACATCGCCTCGAGGCCGTCTTCTGTCCGTCGTACGATTAGATCCCCGTAACACCGCCTCGAGGGCGTCTTCTGTCTGTCGTACGGTTAAATCCCTGTAACATCGCCTCGAGGGCGTCTTCTGCCCGTCGTACGGTTTAATCCCTGTAACATCGCCTCGAGGCCGTCTTCTGTCTGTCGTACGATTAGATCCCCGTAACACCGCCTCGATGGCGTCTTCTGTCTGTCGTACGGTTAGATCCCCGTAACACCGCATCGAGGCCGTCTTCTGTCTGTCGTACGGTTAGATCCCCGTAACACCGCCTCGATGGCGTCTTCTGTCCGTCATACGGTTAGATCCCCGTAACACCGCCTCGAGGGCGTCTTCTGTCTGTCGTACGGTTAGATCCCCGTAACACCGCCTCGATGGCGTCTTCTGTCTGTCGTACGATTAGATCCCCGTAACACCGCCTCGAGGGCGTCTTCTGTCTGTCGTACGATTAGATCCCCGTAACACCGCCTCGATGGCGTCTTCTGTCCGTCATACGGTTAGATCCCCGACCGAGTAAGCATGGAATTCTCTCCTTCGTAATCATGGCTGTGCGCTAAACATTACGACTGACTCGCTGGTGTCAAGATAAATGGGTCATAAGTAATGGTATCTTAGAAACACCGTGATATAACTAAAATCGTGTTGAAAGCTGCTTAATACACAACACATATATATAGAAAGCCAAAAGCTTAAACAGTGTTACGTATTTCAATATGCATTGTTCAACTCCGCCATTACACACCAACCCACGACCATTCACGAAGGTACCGTGTCTACATAGTGTGGTACTCCAATTGATGAATGCCCTTGTCCGTGGTAAATAATCTTCACAATATAAACGGTCCTAATAGCTCAATCTAATTAATAATGCTTTATATATATTTATGTGGTTTTTTTTGTTCAATCGATTTTGATTGGCAGTCGATTTCATCAGACCCCCGGTAGCTCGGTCGGTAGTGACGCAGGTTGTAAATCCAGGGGTTGTGAGTTCGATCAACGTTTTTCAGTCGTTTAAGCGAGACAAGCGGCATTCGTCTTCCATTGTCTAACCGTATGTGTGCAAAGGCAGGCAGTTGCTTGAAAAGACTGTTGAGTGGGTCATTGGTGTAGGAAAGCTAGGCAAATCATGGTTAGGTGAACAGTCCGCCGTGATATGACTTAACAATTGTTTAAAACGGCGTTTAACCACAATCAAACAATTAATCAAAGTGGCTTTACATATGTGTTTGTATACACAACTTGGACGGATAAGACTAAGTATTTTAGCCTTCCCGCATGCAGGAGGCTTTTGACGCATCTGCAGCGTACGAAAAACAAAGAGGAAGAAAAAAACTTGCTCGTAATGAGGAATTTCTCCTTTTGCCACAATGATTATAACTATATTTATTTATAATACTTTCACTTATATATGTTGTTTCGAAGTCTTCTGGCGCTGATATTTTGTGAGTGGAAAAGGGCGAAATATATATAAGTTACTACATATTTTTATGACAAGGTAATAATTATATTCCAAAAATAACCACCTTCTAGCAAGGTCGTGCATGGTTTTTACCATTTCAATAGAAATTGACATAATGATAATACCCTCTGACGTATTTACTTCGTCTGTCGAGTAAGACCGGTGGATCGACAAACCGTACTGTCAACGCATATCTTACCACAGTTAGGCGAAATTTAATACGTCTATTTATAGAAACAGCTTTCGGTTTCATTTTCGCTACGTTTGCTGTTTTATTGTTAATATTGGGGGTATTGGTTTTGGGGGCTATTTTGTTTTTTCAAGTCAAACTGGTTTTTATAGATGTTAGTATTGTTGATATAAACCTACTTCATTAAATCCTACGTATTAGCGAAAATAAAACTTTTCAATGGTGAATCGCACATTGTTGACCAATGTTTAAAAATATCGTCCTCTACAGAAGTTTCTACCCTTTCCCTCATATAGACGCTTTCTGACGCCTCTGCAGCAGACGGCTTTTTGAAAACATAGTGACAAAAGAAGAAATTGCTCAAAACGAGCAATTTCTCCTTTTGACACAATGTTTTCCACTTTTAGTCATAGGTTGTCTATTCAATTATAGAGATTTTCTATTTGTTGACAAAATATGTTCAAAGTCGTCTGCTGCAGAATTGTCTTATGAGGGAAATGGTTAAGTAAAAACAAACAAAAATGTAATAGTTCCCAAAGTCTCCCACTAGAGTTTTATAGATATAATCTATAAACCCCTAAAATATAACTATCTGTTTAAATTAAGTTAGTAATATTTAAAACATCCAACTCTAAACTAAGTTAGAAACAAAACAAAAAACATTAGTTCAAAAGTTTATATTTATTCTTTTCTATATCTGAGCATATTTTTTTATTTTAATTTGTTATTATTGCTCCTTTTTTTTATGTAAACATCACGAGAAATGATTGTTAATATAACAGGTGTTTATTTGCAAATCTTTTTCATTGGAGTTTGGTTTAATAACCATCGTTATATCAAATCAGAAATCATGCTTGTTAACTAAGAATTTGAATTAGATTGATATTAAAGTTTTGCGAATACATGCCCTGGAAAATCGCTGATTTTAAAATACAACAAAAGTTGAAAGTTTCCCTGGAATTTCTCATGTCACAATTAACCTTGCGCTTTCCGATACATCTGAAACAGACTGTGTAAATACATTGCGACAAAAGGAGAAATTGCCAAAATGTTTTAACCCTTTCCCACATACAACAATTCTGCAGCAGACAACTTTGAAAAGGTCTACTCAAAATATGGAAAATCTCTACAATTGTAGGTATAATTACTAAAAAAAAATGAAAACATTGTGGCAAAACGAGAAATTGTTTGTTTTAAGCAATTTCTCCTTTTGTCACGATGTTTTCAAAAGTCGTATGCTGCAGGTGCGTCAGAATGCGTCTATAGGTGGGAAAGGGTTAATCCCTATTTAATTATTAGTCTTTCATTTACAACAGAGATTTTTCATAATTTTGCCAAGGTGTTTTCAAAGTCGCCTGTCATTTATTGTATATGGGAAAGGGGGTTTTAAAACTGAAAGTTATAAAAGACAAGATAAAGAGAAAACACGTACAAATCATGATGTTATACTTTCTGGTGGTCAGATAACGTGTTGTATGTTTCCCATAATGACGCATTGGCGAGCTATATATAGCAACAATACTATGTCAGCTATATCCACACCATGATAAAAAGGTCTATGTCGTTGCTATCTTGATTGTTGGTCACAGTTTTCCTTCTTTCAACGAACACACTGGAGATAGAGATTGCTTGAGAGAAAATGCAGAAGAATAAAAAATAGAATGCTCCCTCCATTTTAAAAAAGTATTAGGAAAACCCTGTATATGTTAATAAAGAGCAAGAAATGTATTTTTTTCACTCATTTTGATACGACATTATGATATAAGATAACCTTTTCACCTATCATACAGTTGGGAATCCACGATTGTATATCCCATTCCCACATTTAGACATAGTTTGATGATCCTGAAAACAGTGTGGCAAAAAGGGTGGAATTACTCGTAATGCGCAGTTTCTCCTCTTGCCAGAATGTTTTTTAATTCGTTTCAATACGTATACTTAACTCTTTCAGAGCCAAAGGCAATATTGATGTTTTTGCAAACACTACTGATTCAGGTAAGTCAGCTCGTAACGAGCTGTCTCACCTGAAATCAGCATTGTTTGCCTTTTCGTTATCAAAATATTCCAAACTGTTATTACATGAGAAATGAAGACGCCCGATTTTCAACATGGAAGAGTCTACTTTAAACAATTCGGCACTGAAAGAGTTAAAACAAGTTTCAATAACTTGCCTAGGGTGTATACGTTTGATACAGAGTTAAAAACATTATGAGAATGCGATAAATTATTCACTTTTCCTACACTATTATAAAATGCTGTCAGCTGCACAAGGCATTGTCATAGGTTGTCTATATTAGATAAAGTGGTTAAAAGGATGACCTAGTTCCGTGCCAAATGTCCGGACTACGTGACGTTCAGGATCGTAATACAGAAATAGTTATGTAGTTAAGAGCATGGGATAACAATAGAAGAAGAAAACATTACGAAACAAAACTGTTGGCTTTCCCATGCAAATTTTTTTTTTTTCAGTTTTCATATACCAATAAATCTACATTGGAGGATTAAGAAAAAATATAGCCAATATAGGGAAAATCTCTATAAATCAAAGTACAATTATTGATACAGTTGAAAACATTGTGAGAAAATGAGAAATTGCTCATTATGAGGACACTGTTTTCAGAGTCGTCTGCTGCAGAAGCACCAAAATGCGATTGCATGAGAGAAAGGGTGAATCGTGGGTGAATCGTTGGTGAATCGTGGGTGAATCGTAGGTGAATTGAATCGTGGATGAATCGTGTGTAAATCGTGGGGCTATACTAAGAACGGTTGGGCGATTGCATGGGGGATAGGGTGAATCGTGGGTGAAATGTGGGTGAATCGTGGGTGAATTGTGGGTGAATCGTGGGTGAATCGTGGGTGAATTGTGGGTGAATCGTGGGTGAATCGTGGGTGAATTGTGGGTGAATCGTGGGTGAATCGTGGGTGAATTGTGGGTGAATCGTGGGTGAATCGTGGGTGACATGTGGGTGAATCGTGGGTGAATTATGGGTAAATCGTGGGTGAATCGTGATTGAAATGTGGGTGAATCGTGGGTGAATCGTGGGTGAATTGTGGGTGAATCGTGGGTGAATTATGGGTAAATCGTGGGTGAATCGTGGGTGAATTGAATCGTGGGTGAATCGTGTGTGAATCTTGGGGCTATAATAAGAACGGTTGGGCGATTGCACAAGAGAAATGGTGAATCGTGGGGCTATAATAAGAACGGTTCGTCAGACCATCGCGATGTTGCTAGACTAAGAGTTAATTTTACCTGGCGAGGGTAAATAAAAACAAAATCATTAACCTTTGAGATGTTTATCCTGTTTGCTTTTACATGTGACAGTCGTTTGTCCCAAGGTTAAAGTAGATCTTAATTTCATATTATTAAGCTTACCGTTACAACGAATAAGCAAGCGAATAGCACTCTGGGCAGATAGTAGAGCTAATAAATCGTTTAAAACTTGGTTTGTCAAAGAGAAGATTTCTAAACTTGAAATAGATGTACGACTAGACTTAAATTATCCCTTACATAAACGCACGTTCGTCAGTACTATACAGGAGTAAGTAATGTATGCTTTTAATAATGATTGGATAAAGAGAATTGATAAATATGAAAGTAAAGGTGGCAAGGGCAGAAATAAGCTTAGAAACTATTGTAAAATGAAAACTAGTTATTTTACAGAACATTATTGTAAATTAATATTGCCCCCAACACATAGGTCAGCTTTGAATAAGTTTAGATGCGGTGTTGCACCTATTTGAATAGAAACTGGTAAGTACGAAAGTCTGGCTGAAAATGACCGTCTCTGCCCATTTTGCAACGACGTTGAGTCAGAAATACATGTTTTATTTTATTGTAAACTATATAAAAAATTACGTAAACCATTGATCGATGAGGCCCTTACGATCAACTCTTTTTTTGCTAATCTATTCGATATACATGTAGATAAGTTATCATTTATATTATCAAATAGAGAGATAGCAAGAATTGGTGCCAAAACCTGTTATAATATTTGTAAAAACTAGATTATTTTATCTATGTAAACATTCTTTCTCTCGTTTACATACCAGTATTTTACATTTTTGTGACGTGTTTTTTGTTTGTACTTGTTTTATTTCATGTTATTTGTATATGTTATAAATAGCGCATCTGTTTATTTGAAGTTATACAATATGACGAATGTAATATTTGCTATATATGTATAAACTTTCTTATGTCTTTTTCCCCGTGGCATGGCCTGATTTATGAGGGGAATGCTGACAAACATATACATATGAGCCGGTCCACGAGAAAACCAACACATTCGGTCTCAGAGGGATAGAGGTATAGAATAATCATTCCCGAAATATAAAACCAACACATTCGGTCTCAGAGGGATAGAGGTATAGAATAATGATTCCCGAAAGAGAAAACCAACACATTCGGTCTCAGAGGGATAGAGGTATAGAATAATCATTCCCGAAATAGAAAACCAACATATTCGGTCTCAGAGGGATAGAGGTATAGAATAATCATTCCCGAAATAGAAAACCAACACATTCGGTCTCAGAGGGATAGAGGTATAGAATAATCATTCCCGAAATAGAAAACCAACACATTCGGTCTCAGAGGGATAGAGGTATAGAATAATCATTCCCGAAATAGAAAACCAACATATTCGGTCTCAGAGGGATAGAGGTATAGAATAATCATTCCCGAAATAGAAAACCAACAAATTCGGTCTCAGAGGGATAGAGGTATAGAATAATCATTCCCGAAATAGAAAACCAACACATTCGGTCTCAGAGGGATAGAGATATAGAATAATCATTCCCGAAATAGAAAACCAACACATTCGGTCTCAGAGGGATAGAGGTATAGAATAATCATTCCCGAAATAGAAAACCAACATATTCGGTCTCAGAGGGATAGAGGTATAGAATAATCATTCCCGAAATAGAAAACCAACACATTCGGTCTCAGAGGGATAGAGGTATAGAATAATCATTCCCGAAATAGAAAACCAACACATTCGGTCTCAGAGGGATAGAGGTATAGAATAATCATTCCCGAAATAGAAAACCAACACATTCGGTCTCAGAGGGATAGAGGTATAGAATAATCATTCCCGAAATAGAAAACCAACACATTCGGTCTCAGAGGGATAGAGGTATAGAATAATCATTCCCGAAATAGAAAACCAACACATTCGGTCTCAGAGGGATAGAGGTATAGAATAATCATTCCCGAAATAGAAAACCAACACATTCGGTCTCAGAGGGATAGAGGTATAGAATAATCATTCCCGAAATAGAAAACCAACACATTCGGCCTCAGAGGGCTAGAGGTATAGAATAATCATTCCCGAAATAGAAAACCAACACATTCGGTCTCAGAGGGATAGAGGTATAGAATAATCATTCCCGAAATAGAAAACCAACACATTCGGTCTCAGAGGGATAGAGGTATAGAATAATGATTCCCGAAATAGAAAACCAACACATTCGGTCTCAGAGGGATAGAGGTATAGAATAATGATTCCCGAAATAGAAAACCAACACATTCGGTCTCAGAGGGATAGAGGTATAGAATAATCATTCCCGAAATAGAAAACCAACACATTCGGTCTCAGAGGGATAGAGGTATAGAATAATCATTCCCGAAATAGAAAACCAACACATTCGGTCTCAGAGGGATAGAGGTATAGAATAATGATTCCCGAAATAGAAAACCAACACATTCGGTCTCAGAGGGATAGAGGTATAGAATAATGATTCCCGAAAGAGAAAATCAACATAAAGCGAAAAGTGTCTGGCCGGATTAGCCTGCGCGGTATGCTTAGGATGATCCGGGCCGATACTTTACGCAGAGTCCACAATGGTGGTTTTCTCGTGGAACGGCTCGTATAGATTACACTCGTGTTTGCTTGCATTATCAAAACATGCACATAAACAGTGGGAGCCAATCAGGCGATAAATGTCACCATTTGTCAGGACAACTTGGGAAGATGACCATGAGAACATCTCAATAATACACGTTAAACACGCTTAGTACGGTTAATGTGTGTTTTATACCGAACATAATGGTTTTGGTAATGAAACCATTATCGAATCATGTTGATACAAAACTCGTCGAAATCGCTGCATGAATTAAAAATTATGTGATATCCGGTGCAGTCAGTGCAGTAGTAGTTCAACATTGACAAATGACCTAATTAGCGAATGTTTAAAAACGTACACTTCAACCATTTTACTCTAGCTTTGGTTCTCATATAAGTCGTTGCTACGTGATAGATAGGTTGGTAACTGATACAGCTATTGAGCCGGGGATCGTGAGTTCGAAATGAAGCTCGGTCGTTCATCCTTTCCGATAATTGATTTACGAAAGTAATTGTGATTAGAGTCATCTGTCGCATTGTTACTTTGTAGATAAAATTCATTGACTAGGATGTCGCAGTATGAGACCAAGAACGAATAAACGATTTCACTGGAACTTGAACTTGCGTCAGACGACTACTAATAACATTCTCCTTTTGCCACAATGTTTACAACTTTATTCAATAATTAAATTTTCATTTAAATAAAAAATAAATAAAAAATCTGTCGTCTGCTTCAGATATGCTGTATGAGGGAAAGGGTTTAACCCTTTCCCTCATACGACATTTCTGCAGCAGACGACTTTGAACGTATTTTGTCAAACAATAGAAAAATCTCTATAATTGAATGGATAACCTATGACTAAAAGTGGAAAACATTGTGGCAAAAGGAGAAATTGCACGTTTTGTGCAATTTCTTCTTTTGTCACTATGTTTTTAAAAAGCCGTCTGCTGCAGAGGCGTCAGATCAGAAAGCGTCTATATGAGGAAAAGGTTTAATAGAATCGTAATGGTTTCATCCTATCATACTTTACTGAAGTAACTGAAGAATATTGATCCTTTCCCGCATAAAACAAATCTATGGCAGACGACTTCGAAAACGTTCCATGCATAATTATTGCAAATCTCTCCGATAGATCGCATTCTGATTTGTAAGAACAGAAAACATGATGAGGTATTTCTCCGTTTGTCACACAATGTTTTCAAAAGCCGTCTTCCTCAGTTTGGAAAGAAACACGCTTCGGTAACCATCAGGGGCGTAGCTTGGCAATACTCAATGTGTAGGCCGTCTCGTGAGAAAATCAACATTGTGGACTCTGCGTCAAGTATCGACCCGGATCAGCCTAAGCATGCCACACAGGCGTACCCTGATATACACTTTTCGCCTTCTGTGGATTTTTCTGTTTCAGGAATCACTACTCTATCTATCCCCCCTTAGACGGAATGTGTCGGCCGGACCAGTCTGCGCGGATAGCGCAGGCTGATCTGGTCGATACATTACGCAGATGTGTATCGCCGCAGCTGCATTTTGGGGCATTTTTAGAAAAAAAGTGTAGGCACGTGCCTTCAGTGCCTAAAGGGAGCTACGCCCTGACCATTACGATGAACTCAGACGTTGTCGTTTCCCCGTATATCGGATCCATAACCGCTCTCCATATGCTTCTCGGATTCTTGGATGACTATATGGCGAGGACTGCGCGGCAGTGCACGTCGAACTGTTTTGTTGTCATTCGAAAAGTCTTGAAAGTTGACCAAAATGACCGCTTTGGTGGTGTAGTGGTAGAGCGTCCGCCTCGGTGGTTTAGTGGTAGAGCGTCCGCCTAGGTGGTGTAGTTGTAGAGCGTCCGCCTCGGTGATATAGTGGTAGAGCGTCCGCCTCGGTGATGTAGTGGTAGAGCGTCCGCCTCGGTGATGCAGTGGTAGAGCGTCCGCCTCGGTGATGTAGTGGTAGAGCGTCCGCCTCGGTGATGTAGTGGTAGAGCGTCCGAGTCAGCTGTGTAGTGGTCCAGGATAAATGGACCAGTAGTACTGGTACCTTACCCAGTAAACGCTGTGGTGGAACTGACTGTCTGGTGTCAGGATAAATGGACCAGTAGTACTGGTAACTTATCCAGGAAACGTCGAGATATAACTGACTTGTTGGTTTCAGGATAAAAGGACCAGGAGTACTGGTAACTTACCCAGGAAACGCTGTGATGGAACACTTGGCATTTATGGATCATTGAAGCAGCGTAAACAACATAGCAACACATATCATAATAGTCGCTTGTATTACATTCATTTAACACTGAAATACAACTGGAAAAGATGTTGAAACCGTCCTTAAACTCCATACAAAACAAAACAACCAAACTTCAGCAGGAACGAAAAAAAACGAAACGTTTATGAGCCATCCCACGAGAAAACCAACATTATGGAATCTGCGCAGGCTAATCCGGGCCGACACATTCCGTCTCAGGGAGATAGAGTATTGATTCCTGAAACAGAAAATCCCCGAGTGAACTGACTGCAGAGATTAGACTGGTGTGTTGGTTTTCTCGCGGAACGGCTCTTATTCGGGTGAGTACTGTAGTGTCATTACGTCTAGACCGGACCCCGCATTGACAAGAGTAATAAACTAATCCTATGTTCCGGGGCTAATTACATACACGGACATGCACGCACGTCCATCCATTAGTTAATGTGAACTTAAGGTCCCCGTGACCTCTAGGTGCACGAAGGTTTAGTTAGTATTTGTACTTATAGGAGGGTCACATATCTTACTTCCCACCCTCTTTCCCACATACATCAAATCTGCAGCAGACGACTTTGAACACATCTTTGCAGATATAGCAAAAGATGAAATTGCTCATCCTGAATAATGTCTCCGTGTACTGTGTCCAAATGTCGTCGTCTGCAGCAGATGCGTCGAAATGCGTCTATAAATAGGAAAGGGTTAATATACCGAAGGGTCAAGTAGGGATGGAGATTTAATTGATATTCAATAACGTGTTAACAAATATCTCATAAACATTGACTTAGGTAAATAGGTTACCACAGGGGCTGATCCCTTGGGTCACATACTGACATCATAAGTTAGTGTGAACTTTTCGCACGTTTAGTGTAAGTGACTTCCTCGTCAGCTGTTCGGTCACATAGTGATATCATAGGGTAATTAGTGTGAACGTTTCGCACGTGTGTGTAAGTTACTTGTTCGTCATCTGTTCGGTCACATACGTCCAATACATCGTGACCTTTGTCAAAGCAAATATTCAACGTAAACATAGCGTCTGTCTAACGAATTGCTAACGAACGGCCAACGAAAACTCAGCGAATACCGACGTACAACTTTCACAAGGCGTCCAGCTTACGTGCATGACGCTAGATTACCCATATAGTAACGTGCGTGTACAGTCCTGCTAAAGTAAGGGGGCGTTTATAAAACAAACATCAATTAACCCGCATAAACAATCAGCAGCAAAAGACTTTTAAAACATTTAGATAAAGTATAAATGAATCTATTACTAGTGAATATGGTTGAATAAATTGTGGAAAATGGAGAAATTGATTATCGTGAGAACTTTTGTCAAAATGTTTTCAAAAGTCGTCTGCTACTGCGGCGTCAACATGCGTCTGTGTGTGGGAAAGGGTTTAACTACTAATGATGTAAATGGTTACGAATACGGTAATGACGGATATACCTCAGTGCAGTGCGGGTTATCTTATGGTTAAACCCTTTCCCACAAACAACAAACCTGTAGCAGACGACTTTGAAAAGCAGCAATATTAACATTTGGAATATCTTTGTAAATGCAAGTTTTATTAATGGAAAGAGTTGGACATATTGCGACATTAGGTGAAATTGCTCATCATGAGCATGAGCAATTTCTCCCTTTGCCACAATGTTTTCAAATGTCGTCTGCTGCAGAGACGTCAGAAAGCGCCGATATGTGGGAAAGGTTTAATTACAGCACACAGTTACGTAAGGCGATCACGACATGTCGCACGTAATTAACCGTTTAACCTCATGTAATGTTTTTAAAAGTGTCGTCTACGTCGGTCACATACGAGGGGAAGTAATACCTTATCAAAGGAATGGAAAGTTTAATTGTGATACCGAATTATTAACTCATTGAGGAGAAAAGAGAAAATGCTCGTTTTGAGCATGGTTACTAATATTAGTTCACTAATATAAATAGCCCAGTTTTGATCATTTTTTCATTTTACAAAAATGTGTTTTTGTCTTCCCTGTAGCAGATAGCTTTTAAAAAAACATAATACATTATTTCTTTGTTTCTCTACGGTAGCGTTTCAGACTGTTAGGAATTGTGAGTTCGAACCCAGCTCGACCAACCTTCTGTGAAGTTCTGGTGTGAGGACACCAGGCAATGTAAACTGACGGCCGAGATAAGACTGGTGTGTGAAGTACTGGTATGAGGACACCAGGCAATGTAAACTGACGGCCGAGATAATACTGGTGTGTGAAGTACGAGTATGAGGACACCAGGTAATGTGAACTGACGGCCGAGATAAGACTGGTGTGTGAAGTACTGGTATGAGGACACCAGGTAATGTGAACTGACCGCCGAGATAAGACGGGTGTGTGAAGTACTGGTATGAGGACACCAGACAATGTGAACTGACCGCCGAGATAAGATTGGTGTGTGAAGTACTGGTATGAGGACACCAGGAAATGTGAACTGACGGCCGAGATAAGACTGGTGTGTGAAGTACGAGTATGAGGACACCAGGTAAAGTGAACTGACCGCCGAGATAAGACTGGTGTGTGAAGTACTGGTATGAGGACACCAGGTAATGTGAACTGACGGCCGAGATAAGACTGGTGTGTGAAGTACGGGTATGAGGACACCAGGAAATGTGAACTGACGGCCGAGATAAGACTGGTGTGTGAAGTACTGGTATGAGGACACCAGACAATGTGAACTGACGGCCGAGATAAGACTGGTGTGTGAAGTACTGGTATGAGGACACCAGGTAATGTGAACTGACCGCCGAGATAAGACTGGTGTGTGAAGTACTGGTATGAGGACACCAGGTAATGTGAACTGACGGCCGAGATAAGACTGGTGTGTGAAGTACGGGTATGAGGACACCAGGAAATGTGAACTGACGGCCGAGATAAGACTGGTGTGTGAAGTACTGGTATGAGGACACCAGGTAATGTGAACTGACGGCCGAGATAAGACTGGTGTGTGAAGTACGGGTATGAGGACACCAGGAAATGTGAACTGACGGCCGAGATAAGACTGGTGTGTGAAGTACTGGTATGAGGACACCAGACAATGTGAACTGACCGCCAAGATAAGACTGGTGTGTGAAGTACTGGTATGAGGACACCAGGTAATAGGAACTGACCGCCGAGATAAGACTGGTGTGTGAAGTACTGGTATGAGGACACCAGGTAATGTGAACTGACGGCCGAGATAAGACTGGTGTGTGAAGTACGGGTATGAGGACACCAGGAAATGTGAACTGACGGCCGCGATAAGACTGGTGTGTGAAGTACTGGTATGAGGACACCAGGTAATGTAAACTGACGGCCGATATAAGACTGGTGTGTGAAGTACTGGTATGAGGACACCAGGTAATGTGAACTGACGGCCGAGATAAGACTGGTGTGTGAAGTACTGGTATGAGGACACCAGGCAATGTAAACTGACGGCCGATATAAGACTGGTGTGTGAAGTACGGGTATGAGAGACACCAGGTAATGTGAACTGACCGCCGAGATAAGACTGGTGTGTGAAGTACGGGTATGAGGACACCAGGAAATGTGAACTGACGGCCGAGATAAGACTGGTGTGTGAAGTACGGGTATGAGGGACACCAGGAAATGTGAACTGACGGCCGAGATTAGACTGGTTTATTTATTTTGGAAAACGGCGTTAAAGCCAAATCAATCAATCCAGTCAGTCGCAAAAGTTGGTTTTATTATCCTTCATTCTGTTCGTATTATTTTGTTCGTTGAATGTGTTCAATTCGAAAAAGTCAATACATGTGAAAGGTGACCCCCTACATTTGTTTTACTTTAATGTCGTCACTGTTAGAGCAGAGACGCGGGATGGATTCCCGGTCGGGTCATACCAAAATATTCTCAGGTCTGTATAATATGAAGACGGACGGTGAAAACCCTGACAAGACAGTGCGTATCCACGTTCTCACGTGGTTCTTGCCTTTACGAAGTCTCCCCAGCGTCTCCCCAGCGTACTAAAGTAAACTAGTATAGCTTGCATGAACAAACAACGGTAACTGGATTGGTCACCTCCCCTTATATATCGCTATCTCATTAAATTTAATTACTTAATAATTAGTAAAACAATAAACATCAGTTGTTGACTTGTTGTTTAGCCTAAAGAGGACAAATACAACTGTATACATTGAAACTTAACATAAATAATTCGAAATGTGAACGGTTTAGCCTTTTGGTCAACAACACGCCTTTTCACTATAGTGTTTTAGCTCAACTTGCACGAAGTGTCTGTGAGCTTATTGTTATGGTGTTTTGTCTGTCGTCCGTCGTCCGTACGTCCGTCTCCGTCCGTCTCCGTCCGTCTCCGTCCGTCAACTTTTTTCTTTGAATGACTTCTTCTTAAGAACTTGAGGTCCTAGGGTCAGGATATTTGGCCAGGAGGTACCTGGGATAGAGTGCTATACATTTCTTCAAATAAATTACATTGACCTGCTCTCAAGGTCACACGGGTCAAATATATGAAAACATTTAAACGACATTTTCTGAATAACCAGTAGTCCCAGAGTGATGCTATTTTGCCAGTAGGTACCTGGCATGAACTGCTATTTCGTTTCCGCCAATAAATGACCTCGACCTACTTTCAAGGCCACAGTAGTCAAATATATAAAAATCTTTAAAACAACTTCTTCTAAATAAACAGGAAGCCCATAGTGATTATATTTGGCCAGTAAGTACCTGGGATATAGTGCTATGAAGTTTCCTCAAAAGGATGATATTGACCTATGTTAAAGGTTACAGGGGTCAAATATGTTTAAACCTTTTAACGATTTCTTCTTAATAACTAAGACATATATGGTGATGATATTTGGTAAGTAGCATTTTGTGAAGTGGTGCTAAAACTTTCCTCAACTGAATGACTTTGACCTAGTTTCAAGGTCTCAGGCATGAAATGTGTATAAACCTGTAGAAAACTCCTTCTGAATAACCAGTAGGCCCAGGGCGATGATAGTTGGCCAGTATGTACCTGCAATGGGGTGCTATTAAGTTTCCCCAAATAAATGCACTCTGGTGAAAGAAGCCAGAAGGAGCGGACGTGTTATCACACCAAGTTATAAAAGACTCTTTCCCTCGTACAATTATTGTAAGCAGAAACATTTGAAAACATTCAAGCAATAATAAGGAACTATAAATCAAGTATTGAATGAAATTGGAAACATGTGGCAAAAGGTAAAATTGTTCATTATGAGTAATTCCTCCTTTTATCCGATTGTGTTCATTAAACTGTATCTGTATGTGGGAAATAGTACACCCTTATCCTGCTATATTTTAACAACTTGTATCATCCCTTTTTGCTTCTTACGAATTCCTGTTGTTTGACGATGTCGCTCCCGCCTCGGTTATGTAATGGTAGAGCCTCCGCCTCGGTTATGTAATGATAGAGCCTCGGTTATGTAATGGTAGAGTCTCTGCCTCGGTTATGTAATGGTAGAGCCTCCGCCTCGGTTATGTAATGGTAGAGCCACCGCCTCATTTATGTAATGGTAGAGCATCCGCCTCGGTTATGTAATGGTAAAGCCACCACCTCGGTTATGTAATGGTAGAGTCTCTATCTCGGTTATGTAATGGTAGAACCTCCGCCTCGGTTATGTAATGGTAGAGCCTCTACCTCGGTTATGTAATGGTAGAGCCACCGCCTCGTTTATGTAATGGTAGAGCATACGCCTCGGTTATGTAATGGTAAAGTCTCTACCTCGGTTATGTAATGGTAGAGCCACCGCCTCGTTTATGTAATGGTAGAGCATACGCCTCGGTTATGTAATGGTAGAGTCTCTACCTCGGTTATGTAATGGTAGAGCCTCTACCTCGGTTATGTAATGGTAGAGCCTCTACCTCGGTTATGTAATGGTAGAGCCTCTACCTCGGTTATGTAATGGTAGAGTCTCTACCTCGGTTATGTAATGGTAGAGTCTCTACCTCGGTTATGTAATGGTAGAGTCTCTACCTCGGTTATGTAATGGTAGAGCCTCTACCTCGGTTATGTAATGGTAGAGCCTCCGCCTTGGTTATGTAATGGTAGAGCCTCTACCTCGGTTATGTAATGGTAGAACCTCCGCCTCGGTTATGTAATGGTAGAACCTCCGCCTCGGTTATGTAATGGTAGAGCCTCTACCTCGGTTATGTAATGGTAGAGTCTCTACCTCGGTTATGTAATGGTGGAGTCTCTACCTCGGTTATGTAATGGTAGAGCCTCTACCTCGGTTATGTAATGGTAGAGCCTCCGCCTTGGTTATGTAATGGTAGAGCCTCTACCTCGGTTATGTAATGGTAGAGCCTCCGCCTTGGTTATGTAATGGTAGAGCCTCTACCTCGGTTATGTAATGGTAGAGCCTCTACCTCGGTTATGTAATGGTAGAGCCTCCGCCTTGGTTATGTAATGGTAGAGCCTCTACCTCGGTTATGTAATGGTAGAGACCTCCGCCTCGGCTATGTAATGGTAGAGCCTCCACCTCGGTTATGTAATGGTAGAGCCTCCACCTCGGTTATGTAATGGTAGAGCCTCCGCCTCGGTTATGTAATGGTAGAGACCTCCGCCTCGGTTATGTAATGGTATAGCCTCCGCCTCGGTTATGTAATGTTAGAGCATCCGCCTCGGTTATGTAATTGTAGAACATCCGCCTCGGTTATGTAATGGTAGAGCATCCGCCTAGGTTATGTAATGGTAGAGCATCCGCTTAGGTTATGTAATGGAAGAGCATCCGCCTCGGTTATGTAATGGTAGAGCATCCGCCTCGGTTATGTAATGGTAGAGCATCCGCCTCGGTTATGTACTGGTAGAGCATCCGCCTGGGGTTCCATCTCCGAACGGGTCATTCCTAATACGTTAAAATGGCAGTAATGACTTTCCCTCCATTGTTGTGCTAGCCATTATGTATGATAGGTTCCAGGATAAATGGACCAGAAGCACCAGATGTAGTTGGTAAAGAACCACTCAGGAAACGTCATAATTTAACTGAAATGGCTGCGAGCGGCATTAAACACCACACAAACAAACTCCAATAGAATTATTAGAGTAGTAGCTAACGAAAATGCAGGCTGATAGAACTGCTTCTGCATTGTTCGCATATTGTATTTATCGTGATAACATATTAAGCAAATAGTGTTTAACACCTTTTCCTCATATAGACGCTTTCTGAGGCCTCAGCAGCAAACGGCTTTTTGAAAACATAGTGACAATAAAAGAAATTGCTCAAAACGAGCAATTTCTCCTTTTGCCACAATGTTTTCCACTTTTAGTCATAATTTATCCATTCAATTCTAGAGATTTTTTATTTTTGACAAAATATGTTCAAACTCGTCTGCTGCAGAATTGTCATATGAGGGAAAGGGTTAAAGCGTGGGTGCACAGCAAGAAATCAAACTGCTTAAAGTGTCTCTGTAACAGCCGAATAAGCACTTTATCTGTAAATTGAACCACCTCTGTATCAAACTGCTAAAAGTGTCTCTGTAACAGCCGAATAAGCACTTTATCTGTAAATTGAACCACCTCTGTATCAAACTGCTAAAAGTGTCTCTGTAACAGCCGAATAAGCACTTTATCTGTAAATTGAACCACCTCTGTATCAAACTGCTAAAAGTGTCTTTGTAACAGCCGAATGAACACTTTGTCAGTAATTAAATTTCCACAGATTTTTAATGCAGACGACTCTGAAAATATCCTATCATGTAAGCTCGGTTGAACTTGACCATCGAAGGACGAACTTTACTAGATTCACTGGATCCAAATTATTCCTGAGGTATAAGGGACCAGCATGTATAATATTATCGCAAATGCGAGAATTACTAAAGGAAATACTTACAACAATTGATTTTATTGTTTAAATCAATTGCAACTATAAATTGTCCAAGACATTTATATTTAATGTATCGTTACTTCTCTTATCATTGTCACATTGGCGAGTTAATTTCAAGATTAAAAGAAAATTCGTATAGCCCGGTGGGTGATCGCATACACATGTAGTAAAACAAGAGCGCCGGGGAGCGAACACCACCGCGTGTCTGTTGTTTCTTAGTCGAAAAGGGGCATTACTGAATAATTGTCAAAGTCATGTTAGTTGGTATAGATATGCGTTTTGTTTCTAGGAACATGTGTACCAAGTTTCATTTGACTATGTGTAACGGTTTTTGAGTTATGGTGTAAGATTAAAGTTTATTGACGGCGTCGCCAAGGGTATCTCAATAACTCGGTTTTTAAAAATCATCTAAAAATGAGTTACAAGATGAACGAACACCAACTATTGTTTTTAAAAAGTAGATAAAATGTCAAGGGCACACTATTTGGTATCACAAATAGCATAACGAATACTGAGACGCGTTAAAAATAAAATCTCTATTTTCGTTCGGAAGGAATAGAATGCTGAGTCGACAGAAAAAAAATGGTTAATTAAATATTAATGCAACTAATTACGGATTATTAACACAATAAATTGACTATCATGTCAAATGTGAAATATTGCAGCAGACCACTTTAGAAAACATTTTCACAAACTGAAACACATCTCAGAATGAGCAATTTCTCCTTTACTCACAATTATTTTCAACTCAGTAATACATTCATTTGAAAGACATATTTCACATTATTTAGATATTTTAAAAATTGACTACTGTAGATGTGTATGTGGGGAAGAGTTAAACGTGGGTTAAGAAAATGTTAAATAGCTTCTGGGCCATTCAAACTGCGTGGGTGGAGAATACGTATTTCCACCGCCTCAATATAACAAGAGGTCTCGTTTCCCACCCAGACATAGAAAACATAAGAGAATTGCGGGTAAAACTGGGTACCAATTCTCGTGTTTCGTGGAGAAGTTCCATCTGTTACTCTTCTGAGTGAAGGCGAAAACACTGATGTTCTTATGAGCTTATTGGTTTCCACCGACTTCACTGAACACCGATGCAGCAATATCAATGTTCGCGTGACGTGGTTTGTTAACTATTTTCGGTTAATCTCTATCACATAATATACCCATGGGCTATTTTTGACATTTAACAATACAATCGTGCGAACGAGATGAAAGACCAAATAAACCAAAATTGTTTGACATCAATGTAAATAACTAGGACGTGAGAGCCCCGATTCAGTCCATCGTACTTACTTTTAATTTACGCTTTTCCCGCTACCACACGAAATGAAGCAACTTTTGAGCCGTTTCACGAGAAAACCAACTTTGATGACTCTGCGTAAAGTATCGACACGGATCAGCCTAAGCATGCCGCGTAGACTAATCCCGGCAGACACTTTCAGCTTCCTGTAAACCCTTGTGTTTACTGTCTTTCTGACACCATACTGGCAAATACCTTTTTATCAGGCACCTATCCCATATACACGTTCAAACACATTGGTGGCAAAACAATAAATGCTAGTCACATTCCCCATTTTCGATCATTGGAGTTTTGGCCGAGCGTAAATTTCGTGGCACACGGTCCCTGGTGGACAGCATTCTCTTTCGTGGCTCGTCTAAAACAAAACAAGAAAATCGGATGCGTATTCAATTAAAGATATCATATGGATAATTCTGACGTACATGCGTTTTCAAATATTTCAAACATGTCAATTGCCCAACCATATATTTTAACGTATTTTTCAGTTATATCGTTGTGTTTCCTTGGTAAGATACCAGGGGCGTAGCCCCCTTTAGACACTGTAGGCACGTGCCTACTCATTTTTTCTCAAAATGCCCCAAAATGCAGCTGCGGCGATAGAGATCTGCATAATGTATCGACCAGATCAGCCTGCGCTGTCCGCGCAGACAGATCCGGCCGACACATTCCGTCTTATATAGATATAGGGATAGATGTATAGAGTAGTTATTCCTGAAACTGAAAATTCACAGGAGGCGAAACGTGTCTATCCGGGTAGGCCTGTGTGGCATGCTTAGGCTGATCCGGGCCGATACTTTACGCAGAGTCCACAATGTTGATTGTCTCACGAGACGGCCTACACATTGATTATTGCCAAGCTACGCCCCTGGATACCAGTACTATTGGTCCATTTTGTTGACAGCAGCGAGTCAATCCATCGCGAGTCTCAAGGGGGGACAGCCATAACTACCATTACATGGGAAAAGAAAATTAACTTTTATATTCTAATCCTAGTCCAACATTCAAGCGCATTTTTGCATATCTCTCTACACCAGACGACGTTTCAAAACATCGTTAGGAGCAAATTCTCCTTTTTTTCACAATGTTTTCATCTTCATTAAAAATAATATTTTCTTAGGTTGAGAGGTTCCATATGTGTGTCTTTATAGTTGAACCCCTTACCACATACAACAAATCTGCAGCAGACGACTTGAAAGCCTATAAACAAGAAAGTAAGCAATCTCCATAAATGAGAGTTTGATTATTTTAAAAAAAGTTGAAAACATTGTGGCAAAAAGGGGAAATTTATCGTTTTGAGCAATTTCTTTTTTTGCCACAATGTTTTCGAAAGTAGTCTGCTGCAGAGGCGTCAAAATGCGTCTAAAGGTAGAAAGGGTTTTTTAAAGTCGTCTGTGGCAGATTTATTGTGTGAGGAAAGGGTTAAGACGGTATCTGCATCCCCGTTATGACGTAGGATCTGACATTCAAAACCTTTCACGAATTTGAACACTGTCTATTTGTATGTAAATACTGTATTCAAATCGCAGGTGAAACTACGACACTATTATACGTCAATAGGCAGTTATCGATTAATGTCCATGCTATATATATAACTAATTAAATAAAAAGCCGCCAGGGGCTAAAATAGGTCATACTAAGGGTACATAATTAACTCTTTCCAACTTACAGCCGCTTTTTTACTCCTCTGCAGCAGGTGATTTTTTAAAACATTGTGGTTAAAAAAGAAATTGCTCCTGATGAGCAACTGCTCAGTTTTGCTACAATCTTTTCAACTTTATTCAATAATAGTTCTTTCATTAATAGGGTGTTTCAATTTTGTTTTACTTAATGTCTTCAAAGCTGAAGATTTAGTGTACGTGGGAAAGAGAACGTAAAATGTCTTCAATTTCTCCTTTTCCAATGTTTACATCAACTTGTTTAAACATCTGACAGAAGACTAGCTAGACCATGTAATAATTGTTGACAACATATCATTGCGTGAAAAGGAGAAATTGCTAATTATGAGCAATTTCTCTTCTCCCACAATGTTTTCCTTTCGCGTTTTCAAATATCTTCACACAGATATGCTTAATACATTAAATAACATTGCAAAGTGAAAGAAATATTTGCACTTTAGACTGAGTTACATATATTATTGTAGATTTGTAAATAGTTTAATATGTCTCAATTTCTTTGAACAATGCATTAAGGTGTAAAACACAAAACAATGTATCAAAATTAAAAACAAATATTACAATATCAAGAAGATACATTATTCCTCTGCTAGTTTGTGTCTTTTTCATATTAGCGGTGCATTTGAATTTATTTTTCACTTAACGGTTTAAAACAATATTTTAACACATTTTTAGTCCTAGAGTCAAGATTAGCGCCGGTTTCTCAACTTTTTCTGTGTATATAATGATACTATACTGCTTATTTAAATATTATGCATAAAAAATCTGCGATAGATGCATTTATTTTATGTCAATTAGTTTTTTAATTACAGTCTCTTATAATTCTAATATTGAATGGCTATGTACATTGTATGTGTTATTGATATGTTTTATATGTGTGTTTGTAGATAGGTGAGACTTAAATAAAGATAATATATATATATTTGTAGACTTAAACATATTGATTTGCATTGTATTTTGGAAAATATGTTACTTTTTATCCTGTTTCGTGGTGTCCATTGCCTTTTGTCCTGTTACTTTTTATCCTGTTTCTTTTTATCCTACAATCACAGATGTGTTGTAGGTGGGAAAGATCTTAGGCCAGCCACGTCAACCAAGAAACGACTCGATTTACTTTTCGACCGATAAAGATGATTGTAAAGGAAAATATCTATAAGTGAAGACATAATTACTGATACAAGCTGTTGTAAACATTTTGGGAAAAAATGGAAAAAATGTTCATTATGACGATTTCTTCTTCTGCCAAAATGATTTCAAATGTCGTCTGTTGAACAGGCGACAGAAAGCGTCTGTATGTGAGAAAGGATTAATTATTATCGACATGTACAAAGAGCCGTTCCAGGAGAAAACCAACAGTATGGCTGGCCTCTGCGTAATATTACGACCCATATCAGCCTACGCAGTCCACGCAAGCTAATCCGGGCCGACACATTCCGTCTGTGGGAGATAGCGGTATAAAGTAAGAATAACTGAAACAAAAAATCGACTGGAGGCGAAAAGTGTCTGTCCGGGTTAGCCTGCGCAGCATGCCTATGCTGATCCGGGTCGATACTTTACGCTGAGTCCAAAATGTTGGTTTTTTGGTGAAATTGGTGTTTTTGTTGCAGCCTCCAACGTCGAGGACACAAACGAGCTCGTACAACCGCCTACATGTAAAACAGCACTGGCTTTTTCTGGACGAGACATTTAATGTGACCATTTCAAGATATTTGCAGCTCCAGTATTAAAGTCTCATATGTGTATATATTATTGAGAACATTGCAACATAAGAAAGTACAAAGCCATGCATTCTACAACCGAAGTATATAATTGACTAAACGTTCTAAATATAACTGATATAAGACATCGACGCTTGATCGAGATGACAATTTGTTGGGGGAATAAAATAAGCTTAAGAAGGGAACTTCGATATATGAATAGCGCATCCGTTATAGTGTATTTATCAGTCAATACAAGCAACTTCTACTTAAACAAATCAAAGCACTGCAGTGCTGACGGCCTGGGGGCTACAGGAAGGAAATAACAATTGCAGCTTATGTTTATGTATTTATTATTAAGAAGTTGAAAGATCATATCAAAAATAGTAAATATTATGAAACTGCCAATTTGAAAACAGGAGGACCTTGATGGCACTATATAGCTCACCTGAGTGCAATAGCTCAGACTTTTACACATTTAAGACATGAAGAATAAAAAAAATAGTTTGACAGCAGGTTTAGGCAGAATATTTTGAAATTTCTGACTTATTATATTGAGAAATATGTTAATGTTAAATCAACTTCCATGAAGTAGAAATAATTCTCTAAACCATGTTTTAGAATGGGAGAAAATGTTTGATAAATGCAAAACTCATCACGGCAATTATTCCGACCCATATTCGAACTTGGCCTAGATATCAAGATAAACATTCTGACCATATTTTAAATAATGTGGCTTCTACAGTGTTGAGACGCTTTTCCTTCAATTTGGCCTAGTGAACTAGTTTTTGAACAGACATGACCAATATTCTAACTTGGCCTACATATCATCAAAACAATCATTCTGATACAGCTTCAACATACTCAAAAATTGCAGCATCCAGAGTGTTTACAAGTTTCCCTTCAATTTGGCCTAGTGACCTAGTTTCTGACCCAATATGACCCATATTCGAACTTGACTTAGATATCAGTAGGACAAACATTCTTACGAGAATGCCGTTGATACCTAAACAGCGTTTGCGGGCACCTGCACAGCACGATCAGGTCGCCCCGTTGAGGGAGAGGTTGTCGTTTGCACGCTACCGCTACAACTTAGTTCTTTGTGCATTGGTGGCTGAAGAGGAGAGGCATAGTCTCATTCACTTCACTGCCACTCTCCCTCTCTTGTGGGTACTGCCCTCTCATTCTCCATCAGTTCTCCCTTCTTTCTAGGGCACATTGTAGTACTGTTACTCTGAAACTTTTGTGATAAACTGTGTGTTAAATTGTTACCTTCTGTGAAGAGTGCGACTGTATAATCTGATAAATGATGCGATGAGCCGGCTTTTATAACCTGCAAGACAATCTGACTAAAGTACACGATCTGACCAAATGCAGCGTTAATAGGAGATGATTTTAATGAGATTGCCTGCAAGACAGAGTGGGTGGTCGGCCAGACGCCGACCTGTCCCCGGTCAATGTCTGCCCGATTTCCGGCCGGACTCTGAGCGGTGAATTTGTCCCAGCGCTCGCCCGATAAGTGTGATGCCCGGCCGGACATCGGTCAGGCAGCAACCGATTACTGTGCGATCAGTTTGCGTTGAAGTTTTAAGTCCGAGTTTAAAATAACTCGATGCTCGCGAGGAGTGCCGAAGGGTTCCGGCCGAAAACGTCTAGAAATCCGCCGCGAACTACTCGCAAACCTATCGCAATGTAGTTGTGACTGGGGTTTAAGTGATAACCAGGTAGGTTACATTTTTAAATCATAAATATGCTTTTGAAAACAATATAAATCTGCAGCAGAAGACTTTTGAAAACATAAATGTTGATATCCATATCTCTATGTGCAGACATAAGGCACATTCCTGTAAGCATTTTCTTCGCCGTTGATGATCTTCAGTCGGACTTCACGAGGCCAATAGTCTTTGAAATTCTTTCTTCGAACTCGCAAGTTGTCACCAAAAATGTGATAGCTCTCCAACGCTTGACGTCCTTAATCAAGTCGTCAATGGTTGACTGGTTGGTAAGATAAGGGTGATACACCACCCCATTTACTCCTCCAGCAATCGACTCACCACCTGGAGTGTATGGTCCGATGGCAGGTCTTCCCATATAAAGTTTACCGACTCGTCGTTTGGTGCTGTATCAACTGGTGGGAACAGTACGAATGTCGTAGTAGCCCGCTGCTGAAGTGAGGTGAATTGTTTGAGGAATTCTTGGAGCAAATGATCCAAGAATGTGTCGGGGTTGGGGAGGGGGGTGAAGCATGTACACTACGGGCCCCCGTTAAAGCCGCCACTGCTTTTGTCACGCGACTTATTTGTTTACCATTAATTTTTCGTATCACGGCCCCTACGCACCCCCCCCCCCCGGTAAATCCGCCACCGCATTTATCACGCGACTTCTTTGTAATGTTCCGTTCCACCTCGCGAATGTTAATAAGCTCTCGGCGCATTAATATTTACAGCATTTGTTAAACTTATATTGGAGTACTGACTGATTTTCCAACAACATTATAAATATATTTTTTGAGGAGATCTTAACCTTTTAAATCCATGATGAACTCTTTCTCTCGCGCGGTTTGACACTAAAATGCGTTGTTAACAGCAATTGGCAGGCTGCCAACTCCGAAAAAATGCCCCAGGCCAAAACCCACAAAATATAAATATACAAGTTATTAAGTAAGAAAAAGCATATGACGGCGTTCAGTGCATCTGGCATTGCATTTCCTTGCGTATTCAGACCAGTAACATGATTTCAATACAACCGGCTACGTAGACGTAGTGTCCCATTGCTGGATGTCTCGAACGTCGGGCAGAAAGTTGACTGAGCCTGGGTTCGAACTCATGACCCTCATGTCAACAACAATCAGTTCAAACTTAAGAGTTGCAAGGATATATCAAGTTGATGAGAATACTAACAAGAATCCGATTTGACCGAGTTGTTAGTGTCGGAAACTTGGAACCGGGCTTCCCAGTTTCGAATCCCGTACGCGGCGGTCATGGTAGAGTGCACACTTTCTAGGGTAGTTCTGGTTGGGTGTCGCAGGGATCATACATAAGTGAACTGTCGCCCTGATATAATTGTAATACTGGTGTAAACGGCGTAACACACCAATAAACAAAATAACTTGCTGTGAATGGGGAGATATACTCACACGAAAAAGAAAGTGTGCACTTGGTTAGAGAGATTTTTTTTTTATACTTATAGAAGCAAAATATAGGCAAATTTGGTATCAAAATGTGCAAAAATGTATTGGCTATACGATGTTTTACATTTAATTGAAATTTGATAATTATCAGAACACTGTTTTACGTGTGAATAACGTAGGGGTGAAAAGTAAAAGTTGCATATTTGTAATGTTTTGTAACTGCTTTTTTGTCTTCGGATATTTGTCAAGTTACGTGACAATTGATCAGTATCTGTTGTGGCCTCCTCGTCTACGGATCAAAGCAAGTATTCTAGATCGTTATTTTCTTCACTCATGATGATAAATCCGTATATCTAAACTTTGTAACAAAAAAGTTATGCCCAATTTAAAAGTGCACACTTTCTTTTTCGTGTGAGTATAGATACCTGAATGACCCCCGATCATTAATGTCATACTGGCGACCATCAACATATCAGTCTACATCACATCAAATTACGGTGTACAATAAATGACCGTGAAATATCGGCATGCCTTGTTTATCCGTTTCATTCGCAGGTTTCTTACAGGAAAATGACACAGACAACGTGTTGGTACTTATTAAGCAGACATTAGAAAACATCATGGAATTTGCTCATTATAAGAATAGTCTCCTCTTCTCTCAATGTTGTATACGTTTTTTCAATAATTATACTTTAATCGTTAGACTTGGCTTTCAAATGTCCTTGTTGCAATGTTGTTCGGTGAGGGAAGATGTTAACATTGCATAAGAGTAATAAATTTCATGCTTGATAAAGGGCCAAACATAAACCTGATTACCATGAGATTTATCGAATTGTGTGATATGAATACATTTGACGATAACAAACCCACATATATAACATCTTAACCCTTTCCCTCATACCACAATTCTGCAGCCAGACGACATTGAACGTATTTTGTCAAAACATCGAAAATCTCCATAATTGAATGGATAACCTATGACAAAAAGTGGAAAACATTGTGGCATAAGGAGAAATTGCACGTTTTGTGCAATTTCTTCTTTTATCACTATGCTTTCAAAAAGCCGTCTGCTGCAGAGGCGTCAGAAAGCGTCTATATGAGGGAAAGGGTTAAACGTTACGAGCGTGGTTTCAATATAACTACACATTTGAAGAAGATAATGGATATAAAGGTCAATGTACTCATTGCAATTACCCAATAGTTAATTGTCGTCAACTGTAGTGGTGTCAACATAAGTCGGTACCGGGGAAAGCAATAACAGCTATATTTTATTCTAACTATCGAACAGGTTGACAAGTATGAGACAGTTATTAGTTAATGTTCGATCATTATCACTCCAAACTTTTGAAAAGAATAGAATAGAACAACCGATTACTTAATATGAAATCTTCTTCTTCTCCTGTCGAGCCCCGGTAGCTCAGTCCGTGGCGGGCTGTCAATCCAGGGTTTATTAGCCCGAACCCCAGCTCGGAGTGTGGAGTTCTGTTGAGAGAAATCCAATTTGCCGCCGTGATATTACTGAAAAACTTTTGAAAACGACATTAAACCCCACACAGTCAATATTCTATTCAATACGTCTTCGTCGGTGGTGTAGTGGTACGGCGGGTTTGATCCCTGCTCGGTTCATACCAAAGACTTTAAACATGGAAATAATGGATTTCCCTTCTTAGCGCTCACGATTATGGAGTTACTACTGGTTGGGTGGTCAGTTACAGGAAATGTGGGATAGTAGAACTGGTAGTTTACGAAGGAATCGCCGGGATCTAACTGGTTAGGTGGTCAGTTTCAGAATAAATGGGACAGTAGAACTGGTAGTTTACGAAGGAATCGCCGGGATCTAACTGGTTAGGTGGTCAGTTTCAGAATAAATGGGATAGTAGAACTGGTAGTTTACGAAGGAATCGCCGGGATCTAACTGGTTAGGTGGTCAGTTTCAGAATAAATGGGACAGTAGAACTGGTAGTTTACGAAGGAATCGCCGGGATCTAACTGGTTAGGTGGTCAGTTTCAGAATAAATGGGACAGTAGAACTGGTAGTTTACGAAGGAATCGCCGGGATCTAACTGGTTAGGTGGTCAGTTTCAGAATAAATGGGATAGTAGAACTGGTAGTTTACGAAGGAATCGCCGGGATCTAACTGGTTAGGTGGTCAGTTTCAGAATAAATGGGACAGTAGAACTGGTAGTTTACGAAGGAATCGCCGGGATCTAACTGGTTAGGTGGTCAGTTTCAGAATAAATGGGATAGTAGAACTGGTAGTTTACGAAGGAATCGCCGGGATCTAACTGGTTAGGTGGTCAGTTTCAGAATAAATGGGACAGTAGAACTGGTAGTTTACGAAGGAATCGCCGGGATCTAACTGGTTAGGTGGTCAGTTTCAGAATAAATGGGACAGTAGAACTGGTAGTTTACGAAGGAATCGCCGGGATCTAACTGGTTAGGTGGTCAGTTTCAGAATAAATGGGATAGTAGAACTGGTAGTTTACGAAGGAATCGCCGGGATCTAACTGGTTAGGTGGTCAGTTTCAGAATAAATGGGACAGTAGAACTGGTAGTTTACGAAGGAATCGCCGGGATCTAACTGGTTAGGTGGTCAGTTTCAGAATAAATGGGATAGTAGAACTGGTAGTTTACGAAGGAATCGCCGGGATCTAACTGGTTAGGTGGTCAGTTTCAGAATAAATGGGACAGTAGAACTGGTAGTTTACGAAGGAATCGCCGGGATCTAACTGGTTAGGTGGTCAGTTTCAGAATAAATGGGATAGTAGAACTGGTAGTTTACGAAGGAATCGCCGGGATCTAACTGGTTGGGTGGTCAGTTTCAGAATAAATGGGATAGTAGAACTGGTAGTTTACGAAGGAATCGCCGGGATCTAACTGGTTAGGTGGTCAGTTTCAGAATAAATGGGATAGTAGAACTGGTAGTTTACGAAGGAATCGCCGGGATCTAACTGGTTAGGTGGTCAGTTTCAGAATAAATGGGACAGTAGAACTGGTAGTTTACGAAGGAATCGCCGGGATCTAACTGGTTAGGTGGTCAGTTTCAGAATAAATGGGAAAGTAGAACTGGTAGTTTACGAAGGAATCGCCGGGATCTAACTGGTTAGGTGGTCAGTTTCAGAATAAATGGGACAGTAGAACTGGTAGTTTACGAAGGAATCGCCGGGATCTAACTGGTTAGGTGGTCAGTTTCAGAATAAATGGGATAGTAGAACTGGTAGTTTACGAAGGAATCGCCGGGATCTAACTGGTTAGGTGGTCAGTTTCAGAATAAATGGGACAGTAGAACTGGTAGTTTACGAAGGAATCGCCGGGATCTAACTGGTTAGGTGGTCAGTTTCAGAATAAATGGGATAGTAGAACTGGTAGTTTACGAAGGAAGTGCCGTGATATAACTGAAACATTGTTGAAATCGGCGTAAAATACCATACAAACAAACAAAATTGTTCTTCTTTATAAGAAATATCGAAGAGGTTTGGTTATAAATCGATAGAACGTGAGATGCGTTTCAGGAAAACTAATTGCGAGCAGACTATGTTGAGACCAACCCGCTCATCCGTGCGGTCCCGTCTGAATCCGCACTGTTCGCCAATTACTCAGAGGGGCTTTCAAGATTCGCATCTTATGGCGTGAAGGAGAAGACAGGTTTTTGGAATTCTTAATGAATCCCTTTTCCAACATACACATTCATGAATATTTTTGAGAATGATAACCTAGGAGTGGTCAATCACTAAATATATTGTTTCTATAAATGAATGTTGGATAAGTATTTGCGAATTTAGTTGAAAACATTGTGACAAAAGGTGAAACTGTTCATTACGATTGTCACAGTGTTTACGGGACGTTGTGTCCGGTATAAGGGGAGTGACTCGACCTTTATTCTAAGGCAAGCATATCTGGGTTACTTCTCCTATTATCACTATGTCAATAAAGTAAAGCGTGAAACCAGCACAGCAGAGAACCCGAGTCTATTGACGTCTAAATTGGTTTGGTAATGTAAATGTTAGTTTATCTCATATAACATAGGTTTTGATTTTATTTGTTATATGTATATTACAAAGTACTATCGGTTCTACATATACAATGTTTAATTGATTATTAATAAAGTAGATATACTGTTATTCGGTCTACTTTCATAATCGACTCCAGTGTGGATTCGTCCTAAGTCTTTTCGCGGTTGAATAAAGCATTTCATTAACATGTTATTGTGCAATAGTCATTCAACTAGATATATATAAGCATAATGACTTCACAATAAGACATTTCCTGAGTTGATACATATATGTATATGACATGATTTATATTTACGTCTATGATCTGGTACACTAGCAAAATGAAGAGGCAGAGTCAGAGAAAAATTAGTATTAGGAATTTTCTTTCCAAAAAATCTACGAATTATACATTTTGAAATCCGCAGCAGGCAATAATCCATCACTTGCAATGGACAGACAGAAAGGTAAGTTCTTATTAATTATTACTTCTCTTTATCTTTATCTGCAGGTTCTGTTGGAATTAATTAATGGTTATTCTAAAAAGACAAAGAAAACATGTTGTTTGATGACCTAACAGATAAAGAAGAACTTGAGATGGCCTGTGCAGCGGACAAGCTTGAGGAATCACTGCTGAATACTGACAATGAAGACAAGGAGAAGCTATCTGAAATAAAACAAGACAACTCCACCAACTGTGATGATGGAGCTGCTAGACTGGAAGGAACATCAAGTGTAATTCCACCTTTTCCCACACATATTACAAATCTGCGGCAGAAGACTTTGAAACATTGAGACAAAATTGAAAGTGATATAATTAACCCTTTCCCACATACTGACGCTCTCCTACTTGTCTGCAACAGTCTTTTCCTGTGGAAAAATTGTGACAAAATGAGTAATTGCTAATAATGAATAATTTCTACTTATGCCACAATGTTTTCAACTCTTTTCAATAATGCTTATAAAATCATCTGCTGTTGATTTGTTTGATGTGGGAAAGGAGTAAAATGAGCAATATTTCCTTCTGGCACAATGTTTTCTTCTATTTTTGTTGTTTTTTAGAAAGGTACGTTTAGTTTTAAAGGAAAAGAAAAACTTTAAAAATGTCTTGCATAAAAGATGAGACCAAATTTGAAAATAATTTGGTACAAATCCTTCTTAGGTGATCCTCTATCAAGATTGATCAAGTTATTCCAATTTGTAAAAAAACATGGTCATTTGATGAGAAGGGTCATAAAAAGAATTCTTGTATAAAAGAACTGGCATACTTGAAATAATTTGGCACAAATGTTCCATGATTGACCCTCTACTAAGATTGTTAGCTATTGTGATTGCCCTTGTCCGGCATCTGACTACAACAACTTGTTTTTTAAATCTGTAGAAATCACAATTTTCATCTAAATTTCATGCAACTTTGATAAAATGTTTGTCTTGGTGATGTCTAGGTTAAGTAAAAAACATTGGCTATGTTGGGTCACTTGGCCAAATTGAAGAAACAACTTGTGAAGATTATTTAGGTCACAGGTTTGAACCTAGGCCCGTTCATACCAAATACATGGCAATTATGGTAGTACTATTTAGTATTTAATGGCTTTCCCTCCTTGGCACTCAGGGTTACCGGTAAGCATTAACCCTTTCCCTCATACGACAATTCTGCAACAGACGACTTTGAACATATTTTGACAAAAACTAGTATATCTCTATAACTGAATGGATAACCTATGACTAAAAGTAGAAAATATTGTGTCAAAAGGAGAAATTGCTCGTTTTGAGCAATTTCTTCTTTTGTCACTATGTTTTCAAAAATCTGTCTGCTGCAGAGGCGTCAGAAAGCGTCTATATGAGGGAAAGGGTTAAGACTGACTCGCTGGTGTCAGGATAAATGGACCAGTAGTATGGGTAACCAGGAAATGATGGGATATAACTAAGTGTTGAAAGTGTTATTTAACACCACACACAAAAATAAAACATTAGAAAATAATAGACCCGATTAGGTACAGTTACCCTTATTCATATGTTATGTCTATTAATTGTCTTCTCCCCTTTTCTTGTATTTCAGCTGTGTAAATACTACATAAGTATTGTATTTCAGCTGTGTAAATACTACATAAGTATTGTATTTTAGCTGTGTAAATACTACATAAGTATTGTATTTCAGCTGTGTAAATACTACATATGTATTGTATTTCAGCTGTGTAAATACTACATAAGTATTGTATTTCAGCTGTGTAAATACTACATAAGTATTGTATTTCAGCTGTGTAAATACTACATAAGTATTGTATTTCAGCTGTGTAAATACTACATAAGTATTGTATTTCAGCTGTGTAAATACTACATAAGTATTGTATTTCAGCTGTGTAAATACTACATAAGTTTTGTATTTTAGCTGTGTAAATACTACATAAAATTTGTATTTTCATGTAATTATTTCTTCAACGGAGGTTTGTACAAGCAACTTGAAGATCTCTCTTTTTTTTTAGCAGTTCACATTGTCATACAAAAAGGGAGATCTGTTTACATGTCCAAAGACTGACAGTCTTGCCCATTGTGTTAGTAAAGATTTGAGAATGGGGAAGGGTATTGCTGTTTTATTTAAAGAAAAGTTCGGAGGTATCTCTGAGTTGAAACTACAAGGTATGACCTTTATTTTAACCCTTTCCTACATGCAAAAAATATGCTGCCGACGACTTCCAAAACATTAAAATAAAATCTACTAATGAAAGTGTTATCATTGAATAGAATTGAAAACCAAACCTTTTGGCAAAAGATGAAATTGCTCATTTCTTTTTTTCTTTTCCTAATGCAGATGACTTCTGACACTTAATTAAGCTGCAGGTGACATTTGAAAATATTATTATGTCATGTGTTATTCCTGTCTATTTCCAAGCTGTATTGCACACATTTGTCCCAGGCAACTGGCTTTCTTTCAACATATATGGAAGATGAATGACCAAAGTCCTCAATGACTTGTGTCAATCAACAACAAAAAATAATGACTGAGCCAGGATTTGAACTTGCAACCCCTCGATTGTTAATTTTTATAGTATATGTGGCTTTCTGGCTGGAAATTGAAGATATAGTATGCAGAAAAATTATTACCAAGTTTGGTAAAGATTGTATAAGAATTGCTCAAGTAAGAGATTGGACAAAGCTAAGCACAAATTTCATGAAAACCCATTGTAACAGGTATAGGTACAGTCGGCTGTTATAACAATTTTTGTACAGCGGTTGGTTTTTCCACAAATTTGAGCAACGTACATCATGGTTAGTGCATTGACGGGTCACCCGCGGTGGCTAAACTCCATGCGGCCCAGTACAGGTTTCACCATGTTCCTGATAAAAGCTTAACAAAGGTCAGGTTCGGGTCAACAGTATTATAGAATGATAAACCTTTCCCACAAACAGACGCTTTCTGACGACTACAGCAGATGACTATTGAAAACATTGATTCAAAAGGAGAAAGTGCTCATTATGAGCAATTTCTCCTTTTGCTACTATGTTTTCAACAATAATTGTTCTTTCATTTAGTGCGTGTTTTCAGAGTCATCTGGTGCAGATTTGTTGTATGTGGGAAAGATCAATATTGATATAAATCTACCCACAAAGGTCAGGGTCATTATCAACTTGTCAAGTAATAACATTTCCCCCATATTTATATTTCAGCAAACCGTGTAGGGGATATCGCCATATTGAAGCGAGATGATCGATACATTTACTATCTCATCACAAAGCCGAGATATAACAACAAACCTACGTATCGAGACTTGGAAACAACACTTCGCGGAATGAAGCATCATTGTGTTAAAAATGGCGTGAAATCAGTCAGTATGCCTAGAATTGGGTGCGGGCTAGATAAACTGCTATGGTCACAGGTTGAAGGATTACTAAGAAAAGTGTTTGGAGATACGGATATTTCAATGAGTGTTTATTCCATTTAAGGCTTTCATTTGTTCATGGAACGGTCTTAACCCTTTCCCTATTACAACAATTCTGCAGCAGACGACTTTAAACGTATTTTGTCAAAACATAGAAAATCTCCATAATTGAATGGATAACCTATGACAAAAAGTGGAAAACATTGTGGCAAAAGGAGAAATTGCACGTTTTGTGCAATTTCTTCTTTTGACACTATGTTTTCAAGAAGCCGTCTGCTGCAGAGGCGTCAGAAATCGTCTATATGAGGGAAAGGGTTAATCATTGATGTGATTTGAAATTTTATAATTCTACAGTTGTCTGTTTTAAAATCATCATATGAGCCATCCCGCGTGAAAACCAACATTATGGACTCTACGTAATGTATCGACCCAGATCAGCCTGCTCAGAATGATTCAGGCCGACGCATTCTGTCTCGGGGGGATAGAAGTATAGGCTAATGATTCCTGAAACAGAAAATCCACAGGAGACGAAAAGTGTCTATCTTAAGCCTGCGTGACATGCTTAGGCTGATCCGGATCGATACTTTACGCAGAGTCAACAATGTTGGTTTTCTCGTGGGAAGGCTCATATTATGTAAATGTCAAACCCTGCAAAAGCAAGTCTTAAGCAAATCTGAAGCCAAGGACTCTGGCAAATGAAGAAACGGTTGATTATGAATAAATCCTCCTTTTTTCACAATGGTTTCAAAAGTTGTATGCTCTAGTGGCATAAAAATGTCTGCATGAGGGAAAAGTTTAACTTAGCAAGTTAGCTATGATCCTAAAGGTTTGTTAACTTACTTTTATGCACCAACCATTTTGTCCTTTTTGTATCGCCTACCGTATGTATGTTGAGTGAGACATTATAGTAATTTTTCAGGTGACGGTGGTGACCATTTTTTCAATTCACTATTTCTCGGCAACCCCTGATCAAACTGTTACGAAACTTTGTCATATTTATTATTGGGTCATGGAACATCATTCAATTGCAAAATAACTAAGGTCAAGAGGTTTGCCAGAACTTAACCTTTGTTAGCTCTGACTCTAGAGGTCACAATTTACATCCAATCTTCATGAAAGTTTATCAAGAGATTTGTCTATATCAAATATTGGTTAAGTTTAAAGTAGGGTCTTGTGGGGTCAAATACAAGGTGAATAGGTTCAATTGTAGAATTACCGTGTGAATATTCTAGGAGTCACGTTTTTCATCCAATCTCCATTAAAATTAGTCTGAACATTCGCATTCATTTTGGTGAGGGCGTCTATTATTAGGTAAATTGTCAAATTTTTGAATAACCATGTGGAGACTCTAAAAATCACTTTTTAGCTCGACCTTTCGAAGAAAAGGCTAGCTATACTACTCGCCCCGGCATTGGTGTCACACCTTGGTTCAGGTTTTTGTACCAATTCCTTTTTTGTCAAAACCATAACAGATATTGGTTTGAAACTTACAACACTTATTCACCATCATTACCTCCATCAACAGACAAGATTACATAACTCTGTCAAGGTTTATTTAAGAATTATGGCCCTTTTTCGACTTAGAATTTTGGTTAAGTTTTTTGTACCAATTCCATTTTTTGTCAAAACGTCAAAACCATTACAGATATTGCTTTGAAACTTACAACACTTATTCACCATAATAACCTCCATAAATAGACAAGAGTACATAACTCTGTCAAGGTTTTTGTAAGAATTATGGCCCTTTTTGACATAGACTTTTGGTTAAGTTTTTTGTACCAATTCACTTTTTAGCTCACCAGAGCACGTAGTGCTCAAGGTGAGTTATTGTGATCGCCTTTTGTCCGTCGTTCGTCGTCAACATTTGCTTGTTACTACTCTAGAGGCAAATTTAAGGAAAATCTTGTTTACACTCTAGAAGCCACATTTTAAACTTGAGCATGTTGTCAGAAAGTTTGTCTTGATGATATCTAGGCCAAGTTCGAATATGGGTCATGCCCGGTCAAAAACTAGGTTACTAGGCCAAATTTAAGGAAAATCTTGTTTACACTCTAGAAGCCACATTTCTGGCTTGAGCATGTTGAAACTGTCGGAAAATTTGACTAAGTGATATCTAGGTCAAGTTCGAATATGGGTCATGTCAGGTCAAAAACTAGGTCACTAGGCCAAATTTAAGCCGCATTTTAAACTTGAGCATGTTGAAACTTTATCAGAAAATTTGTCCTGATGATATCTAGGCCAAGTTCGAATATGTGTCATGTCAAAAAGTAGGTCACTAGACCAAATTTAAGGGAAATCTTGTTAACACTCTGGAAGCCACATGTTTGGCTTGAGCATGAGAGAGTTATGTCTTAAATAGCCAATTCTCAGGTGAGCGATTCTTGTTTTCAAAACCATTACAGATATTGCTTTGAAACTTACAACACTTATTCACCATCATTACATTCATCAACAGACAAGAGTACATAACTATGTCCATCAAAACCATTCAAGATATAGCTTATACACTTACAATACTTATTAACCATCATTACTTCCATGAACAGACAAGAGTACATAACTCTGTCAAGGTTTTTGTAAGAATTATGGCCCTTTTTCGATTAAGAATTTTGGTTAAGTTTTATGTTTCAATTCCTTTTTTTATCAAAACCATTACAGATATTGCTTTGAAACTTACAACACTTATTCACTATCATTACCTCCATCAACAGACAAGAGTTCATAACTCTGTCAAGTTTTATTTAAAGAATTATGGCCCTTTTTCGACTTAGAATTTTGGTTTAAGTTTTTCGTACCACCCCAATTGTTTTCAAAACCATTAGAGATATAGCTTACACACTTACAATACTTATTTACCATCATTACCTACATCCACACACAAGAGCACATAACTATGTCAAGGTTTTTTTTAAAGAATTATGGCCCTCTTTCGATTTAGAATTTTTTAGAGTTATTCATACCAAATCATTTTTTTTTTCAAAACAATAAGAGATATAGCTTAAACACTTCCAATATCTTTTTGCCATCAATACCTCCACCAACAGCCAAGAGTGCATAATTCAGTGAAGGTTTTTTGGAAGAATTAGGACCCTTTAACGACTTACAAAGTACCTTGCTTATAAATAGTATGATAAAGCAATTGCTTATGTTTTCTGTACCACCCAAAATAGTTTGTTTTATTGGCAAGCACGAAAAAGTTGAGCATGCTGTCCTCTGACAGCTCTTGTTTCATCCAATTTTCATGAAAATTAATAAGAATATTTGTCTCCAACAGACATTGTTCAAGTTTGAACTGGAGTCATATTGGGTCAAAAACTAGATCACTAGGTCAAAATGTAGAAACAACTTGTGAACCCTATCTAGAAACCGTTTTCATGCAACTTAATCATTAAACCTAGGTCAAGATCCTATTTATTTCATGTTGAAATCAATGCATTGATCTTCACTGACTTTTATATTGACTGTGTTGATTTCCATATATTGTTACCATTTAATACTGTATGCAGTTTTCCAAGAAGAACAAGACACTGTCTTGTTTATCAATGCTGATAAATTTTGTTCCGACAATTAAGTTTTGAATAAGCTTATTTTCAATGTATTCAGGAAAAATTACCTAATGTAACGATCCATTGCTGTCCAATGAGATTTATAGGTGGGAAAAACTGCCATGGATTGTAATTATTGATTGATTGTGTGGGGTTTAACGCTGCTTTCAACAAATTTTCAGTTATATCATGACGTTTCCTGGGTAAGTTACCAGTACTACTGGTCCATTTATCCTAACACAAGCCAGTCAGTCATAATGCTAACCTCGCAACCCTGAGCGCAGCAAACACTTCCATTTTTAAAGTCGTTTGTATGTCCTGACCGGGGATCGAACCCATTACCACTAAATCACTGAGGCGGTTGGATTGTAATAATAAGATGTCTTGGTTATACAAAAACTGATAAGTAATTATGAAACATTGTTGAAAACAGTGTAATAAAAGGAGAAATTTATCAAATTTTTGTTTTCTCCAAACTATTTTCAAAATGCAAAGTGCCAAACGCGATACCGTATAAGGTAGTGACTGCAGTTATCAATCAAGGGGTCTTGAGTTCAATTTTTTTTATTTTAATCAATATGGCAAGTGTCATCTTGCACCAATGGGCTAACAGTCTATGTGGAAATGCAGTCAATTGCTTGGAAAGACTAGTTTGTGTGAGGAAACACATGGGAAGGTGAACTTTGGCTGTATAATATGACTGAAAATTGTGGAAAACGGCATTAAATCCTAAGCAATCCATCAATTTAAATTATATGCCGTCTTCTTAGAAAAAATCTCTAAAAACAAACAATATAAATGTAAGTGTACAAAAGAAACAGATAGAAAACATTATGGCAAAAGGAGTAATGCTGATTGTTTTGTTTATCAAATAATATCAAGTCTCCAAACTATTGTTCCAGTTGTCCAGATTTCCAGAAGTCTCAGAAAAAACACAAGATGATTAATAATTATGTCACTTGGAATCTTCCAAATTAGATTTTTTTTCCCCAGACAAGGACCTTTATTGCTCACCTTATTTTATAGAATTTCAAAAGAAGTCGCATATTCTTTTTAAACAAATTATGAAGGACTGAAGTTCTAAATTGAATTAAAAATCGTAAACCCTTTGCCACAAACAAGAATTTTGTGTACCAGATGGCTTTGGAAAGCAGTTGGACTAAAGGAAACATTGATCATAATGAGCAATTTGTCCTTTAGCCACAATGTTTTCAACTCTATTCAATGATTAACCCTT
Organism: Serripes groenlandicus; assembly: GCA_031761405.1. Taxonomy (NCBI): domain Eukaryota; kingdom Metazoa; phylum Mollusca; class Bivalvia; order Cardiida; family Cardiidae; genus Serripes; species Serripes groenlandicus. The sequence goes on along the minus strand of JASEVX010000005.1, from coordinate 13,646,672 downwards.
TCCCTCATATTTCTAGTTTTTGACAACATTTGTTTAAAGTTGTCTGCTGCAGGATTGTCGTATGAGGGAAAGGGTTAAGCTTTTGTTTATAGTTTTACCATATTTAAACAGATATTTTTTAAATGGACTGCTGCAATGTTGTGATATTTGATGGAAAGTGGTACAAGAGTAGATAACTGGTCTGTAGCAGGATTTAATCCAGAGTAATTTTGGATAAATAGCTGCATAGTAACATTTACAACTTTCCAACATACAACAAATCTGCAGCACACGACTATGAAAACATCTAGGCAAAATATGGAATATCTTTATAAAAAGTAGTTTAATAAAGGAAAATTTCAAAAAAGGAAAAATTGCTCACCATAAGCAATGTAACCATTTGCCAGAATGTTTTCAAAAGATGTCTGCCTCGGGAAATATAAGAGGGAAAAGGTTAAGCCTTACCCTAAGAAAATAATATCCGACATCTTTGAAAACATTTATTCTAGGTAATCTTGAAAACGGCTACAAATGACAGTTAGTTTAATTATTAAATAGTTAAACACTGTAGCAAAAGGAGAAATTGCTAGTTTTCAACAGTCTTTTACTACAGTTCGTTCTGCATGTGGGAAAGGGTTAGACATTCGTGATCTCTTGGTGTTAAACAAGTTTTCTAGACCAGGAATTCTTTCTTTGGTGGTCCTCCTTTACGGTTCAAATAATTTTATTCAAACTTTGGTTGCATCAGCATCAGAAAGAGGGAAAATGCCAAAAGTGGAGCAAATGTTTCTTTGGTAACCCTCTACCAAGTTTGGTGAAATGTTCCTTGGTGCTCTACTACTCAAATTATCCTGATCCCTTTGCTAAACATGGCCAGGACTTGTTCCAACTTGGCCAGGAAGACAATGAAATGAACAAATTTGATGTAGATTTGATAAAAACCATCCTCGGTACCCAGGCAATTCCTAAAATATATGATACCCTGGGCAAATTGGCTAGCGAAACTTTGTAAAGCAAGCACCACGATTTCCTCCGTAACTACACTGTAATGTTCATAGCGCACGAGGTTTGTGTCATGCAACCAATCAAGCGACTGCATTTCACCTCATAAATTATTTATGAGAACAAGATTTTTACAGCCAATTTTCCCAGAGTATCCAAAAGGAATGACTGGCTGGTTTGCGAAAGGAACCGAGCTCTCATCAATATTTAACTACTATCTAAGTTTGGTGAAGATCGGATAGTAAATGGAACCTCTATGGTGTTCACAAGCTCTATTATGACAATTTCAAGGGCCTTAATCCAGTCTTGCATGGGCGGATCTGGCTGGTTTGTCGAAAGGAACCGAGCTCTCATGGATATCCAACTACTGTATAAGTTTGATCGAGATATAATGAAAACTGAAGACTAATGCATTCACCAGCTGTATTTTAGCAATTTGACAATTTCAAGGGTCATAATCCAGTCATGCAAGGGCACATCTGGCTGGTTTTCGATTGATTGATGTTTATCGCCGTTTTTAACAATTTCTCAAGTCATATCACGACGGCCAGTTCACCTACACACATACTGGTTTTCTCACACCAGTACTCCACACAACAATCTTCCCAAGCAACTGGCTGCTTTTCCACATAGACGTAGCCCATTGGTGGAAGACGAATGACGCATTGACTTTTGTCAATCCTCTGAAGAAAGTTGGCCGAGCTGGGATTCGAACTCACAACCCCTTGATTGGCAGCCCGCGTGGCTCAGCGCTCATTTTCGAAAGGAACCAAGCTCTCATCAATATTTAACTACTATCTAAGTTTGGTGAAGATCAAATAGTAAATGGAACCTCTATTGTGGTCACAAGCTCTATTATAGCAATTTCAAGGGCCATAATCCTGTCTTGCATGGGCGGAAGACTATCGCATTCACAAGCAATTGTTTACGGACGCATGGACGACGGACACAACGCTATGGCAAAAGCTTTTCTGGCCTTTGGCCAGTAGAGCTAATAAGAATGGAATTATAAAGTTATCATTTTGCGTCTTTGCGGATGCCCTATTTTCAACGAAATCAATATGGCTTGAACAGTTTTCATAGGTCACTCAAGGAACATTTTTACAAAATTATCTTGGAATCGGACAAGTGGATTTTTGAGGAAAATGATTTTAAAGTTTGGGTATTTTTCTCACTTTCTGATGCTGCAGCAACCAAAGTGCTACACAGAATGTAAGTCTTTGAACAATTTTGAAAGAGGACCAACAAAGGAACATTCTTGTGAAGTTTAGTTGGAATTGGTCTGGTGGAATGGTAGTTGTCATTTGTAGCCAAAAGTTCAATTTACCCCTTCCGTGATGATGCATGGTTGCTATGATTTTATAACAAATCAATATGGCTTGAAAAAATTAAGTAGAGGATCAATGAAAGAACATTTCTACAAAATAATCTTGAAATCAGACAGTCACTTTCATAAGGATGGAAAATAAAAGTTTTTGTCATTTTGTCCCTTTTCTGATGCGGCCTGGTTGCCATGTTTTTCAACCAATGATTATGGCTTGAACAATTTTTGTAGAGGGTCACCCAAGGAATATTTCTACCAAATTATATTGAATCTGAAAAGTAGATCCACAGAAGAATTTAAACAAGAGGCCCAAGAGGGCCAGTATCGCTCCACGGCCATAAGGCAAAAATAAAATCTCCAAACAGCCCTGCCCCGTGGTGGCTATTTTTTTTACCAACCACCATGGCTTAAAGGAATCTTGTAGAGTGTCACCAAAGGAATGTTTCTGCAAAATTATTTGAAAATATGCCTGACACTTTCGGAGGAGAAGATTTTTTAAGTTTTCACTATGGTCATATAAGTCAAAATAGCCCGCCCTCTGGCGGCCATGTTTTTCAACCAATCAACATGGCTTGAAGGAATCTGATAGAGGGTCACCCAATGAACATTTCTACAAAATTATTTGAAAATCGGCTGAACACTTTCGGAGAAGAAGATGTTTTAAGTTTTCACTATAGCTATATAACGCAAAAAAGCCCCGCCCCCTGGCGGCCATGTTTTTCGCCCAATCAACATTTCTTGAAGGAATCTAATTAAGGTTCACACAAGGAACATTTCTACAAAATTATTTGAAAATCGGCCTGACACTTTTGGAGGAGAAGATTTTTTAAGTTTGCTCTTTAGCCATATAGGCAAAATAGCCCCGCCCTGTGACGGCCATGTTTTTTTACCAATCAACATGGCTTGAAGGAATCTGATAGAGGGTCACCCACGGAACATTTCTACATAATTATTTGAAAATCTGCTGAACACTTTTTGAGAAGAAGATTATTTAAGTTTTCACTATAGCTATATAAGGCAAAAAAGCCCCGCCCCCTGGCGGCCATGTTTTTCGCCCAATCAAAATTTCTTGAAGGAATCTAATAAAGGGTCACCCAAGGAACATTTCTACAAAATTATTTGAAAATCGGCCTGACACTTTCGGAGAAGAAGATTTTTTAAGTTCTCACTATTTTTTTCTTTCGGTTGCCATGGAAACCAGAATTTTGAATGGATCAAAAAAAATTGAAGGAATTTAGTAGAGGACATTGAGAGGATGCTTCCCATGAAGTTTCAACCAAATTGGCCAAGTGGTTAGGGAGAAGAAGTCGTTTAAAGGAAAAAGTTAACGCACGCACGGACGCACGACGGACAATTCGCCATGACATAAGCTCGACTGGCTTTCAGCCAGTGGAGCTAAAAATGTGGATGTTTTGCCCCCTTTCTGATGCCGCAGCAACCAAAGTTCTCAATGGAATTTAAATCTTTGGTCAATTTTGAAAGAGGACCACCAAAGGAATATTCCTGTGAAATTGGTCCTGTTATTTAGGAGGTAATGATGTTTAAAGCTCAAACTTAACGACGGACAGAGAGCGATCAGAATAGATAAAAGCGTCAAGTCTTGAACACTAGGTTTCTCATTAAGAGGCAAAATTTAACGCTAAATTATGTCCCAATAAGAATAGTTGCTGTGAAAAAATTGACAGAACACTTGTCGAAAGGCTCTGCTCATACTTTCACAATTTATCCTTCTTCTCAATGTCTTAATGAAAACCCTGCTATAATCCCTTGCCATGCTGCACTGGGCAAAATGAAGGTTGAAGAAATAAAACAAAAAAAGTTTTAAAAGAAACATTAGTTTACTTCTCTAATGAAACTGAAATGTTATCTACAATGTGTAAAAGAGATAAAAACTTGTGGAGAGGCCTAGATAGCGAGGCGTATTTCCTACTCTTGGATTCCAACCCTATGCTGTGGGGGTACTAAGTAACTAATGAGCATTGTCATGTTAGTACCCACAGTATGGAATTAGAGTAGTAAATACAGATGTTGGATTTTGGAAATCACTTATCTGAAGCTTCAGTGAAAGCAGCAATGCTTTCGAACCATTCCAATATAAATATGGCGCTACATATCTCTTTATTTAAAAAAAAGTATTTTCAAGAAAAGAAAACGGCAAATTAAACTAAGTGTTCATCATAAAGCAAATATTTTTTGCTATATCAGAAGAAAAGATATTTGGTAAGGAACTTCTTGTGTAGAGTAAATTTAACTTATAAAGAGACATTAATAGATACATTTAGTATATGCATCTAAGCCATCTACAAAAGCATCAAGAACTATGATGCAAGAAATGTATAGCAAACAACGTAATATGTTTAGGAATGGCCGAGAACATTAAAGAACAATACCTTGTAATTTTGGTACAAAATGATTTAATAAACACAGATGAATTTTCACAGTAGAAATGAAGTGCTGCAGCACTGTTATAGGTAATTAAGAATGTGTGTTAATCTACAATATAATAAACAATAAATATTCCACAAACCAATGTTTTGATTGCTAATTTGGAATTTATACACATTATATAGTAGATCAAGGGCATTCTCATAACACTCTCCTATTTATTCTTTGCATCATATGCTATTTCTGGATAGAAATCCTTAGTCTTCCAAAAAATAATGTAGAAGTTTAGCAAACTGTACTGTAATATTAGTTCAGTGAGGCAAAACGAGAAATTCCATCTATGATTTCAAAAATCAGGTGTAGAGGTAAATTTCTGATCCTGACATGTTCGATGTACAGTCTTTGAACAATTCCTGTGAAACTATTTTGAAATCTGATTAAAATTTCAGAGAACAAGATTTGAACAAACTATAGACAGCGATGTAATCCCATGTTCCGGTGACCTAATCCACTAGACCTGAAATGCCAGGGTCAGATATTTATCTCGACCAATGAGTAACCGTCAATGCAACAGAGATGCAATATTTTCTAGACCTCTTCAAATATCAGTGCTTTCTATACATATACAAAATATACCACATGAAACAGTAACAAAATTTCCACGATAGAGATGATCAAGTTCAACTTTTACAAAAGTCACCATTAGTTCTATTTACACCAGTGTGTTTATGTCAAACAGTCAAGGATGGACATGTATGTATAAGATGTGGTCCGGTTTATCTGTTGTCACCGTTCTGTCACTGTACAGCTTGTATCAATGTTATATTGTCTCCTTTCAGCAAAATACGACCTGAAAGTGAAAAATTGAAATATGTAAATGTGGTCATTAAGTTATTTCTTTCCCCAAGTCTTCAAATTTGGAAAACAAATTAGCATAGATACATCACATATACAGCAGACGACTTTTTTTAACATTGTGGCAAAAGGAGAAATTGCTCATGATGTTTTCAACTCTTTTAAATAACAACATTAATAGAGATTTTCTTTATTTTTGTTAGTATGATTACAAAATCGTTTGCTGCAGAATTGTTGTGAAAGGGTAAATGGTTATTTAATAGCAATTGCCAAGTCAAACAAAATTCATGCCGAGGTTATACGGAAGCTAAAACTTACAAAATGCAGCAGCATGGTACATTTAAATTGAACTGTCACACGATAATAGATAAATAGCAAAATACGTTTTTTTAAATTAATTTATTTTAATCAAAGTAATACAGAATCAATTATCCTATGTGATGTAACCCATAGACTCGTGACCTTTCTTGAGCGAAACGATTTCACTTGACTTATCATTCTCATGAAATCTGTTTCCGTGAAAATGCAATTAAGTGGAATAAACATCCTCGATAAAGAAGAAGTATCATTAAGCCATTTTGAGTCATTTATTTTTTACACATTTGGACAATTGTTCTCATGTGATTTAAGTAAGAACATGTTACCTAGTGTTTTTCTGTTTTTGGTTTTCATGTGAACTTCTTCAGACTCATCCAGCACAAGATTCATGTATTCGTCAAAACCCTGAAAAATAATTCAACAGGTTAAAACTGTAGTTATTGTTGTAGCACGTTCCGAATTATTTCTGTTTGTCTGTGCAATCCTGCTTCAAACATAAAGGCAACACAAAAATAAATTGTAGATGGTTTTCATTTTAAGAACACAATTACAACAAGAGCTGTTTGTCAAACAGTATGCCCCCCAGGCCCTGAGCGCCATGTTGTCAGGAATATTTGGACAATTGAATAAAATTTGCATGGACCGAAATGCCAGATGATTTGTCATTTCACATTGGATGTCTAGAGTCAGTTTTAAGATTATGAACAATGTTAATTCAAAGTTTGAGGATGGTAGGTACAGTTCTTAATCACATTGTGATGATGACTGATGTTTGCAGATAAACATGTATCCTCCAGGTCCAAGCATTGTCGAGTTATCACTCAGACAAGCTTAAACAAGAGGGCCATGATGGCCCTGGAATCGCTCACCTGATTTTTTTTTTCACTTTAGCTATATAAGCCCCGCCATTTGGCGGGCATAGTTTCCAACCAATCAACTTGGCTTTAAGGAATCTGATAGAGGGTCACCCTAGGAACATTTCTACAAAATTATTTGAAAATCGGCCTGACACTTTTGAAGGAGAAGATTTTTTAAGTTTTCACTATAGCAATAAAAGGCAAAATAGCCCCGCCCCCTGGCGACCATGTTTTTTGACCAATCAACATGGCTTGAAGGAATCTGATAGAGGGTCATCCAAGGAACATTTCTACAAAATTATTTGAAAATCGGCCCGACACTTTTGGAGGAGAAGATTTTTTAAGTTTGCACTATAGCTATATAAGGCAAAAAAGCCCCGCCCCCCCCTGGCGGCCATGATTTTCGACCAATCAACATGGTTTAAAGGAATCTGATAGCGGGTCATCCAAGGAATATTTCTACAAAATTATTTGAAAATCGGCCTAACACTTTTGGTGGAGAAGATTTTTTAAGTTTTCACTATAGCCATATAAGGCAAAAAAGCCCCGCCCCCCTGGCGGCCATGTTTTTCGACCAATCAACATGGCTTCAAGGAATCTGATAGAGTCACCCAAGGAACATTTCTACAAAATAAGTTCAAAATCTGCCAACCAGTTAGGGAGAAGTAGAATTTTGAAGTTTTTTTCGTTTCGTTGCCATGGAAACCAGAATTTTGCATGGATCCCAAAAATTTGAAGGAATTCTGGTGAGGTCATTGAGAGGATGCTTTCTGTGAAGTTTCATACCAATTGACCCACCGGTTACTGAGGAGAAGATGTTGAAGATTTTTTAAGTTTGCACTATAACCATAAAAGGCAAAATAGCCCCGCCCCCTGGCGGCCATGTTTTTGACCAATCAACATGGCTTGAAGGAATCTGATAGAGGGTCACCCAAGGAACATTTCTACAAATTTATTTGAAAATCGGCCCGACACTTTTGGAGAAGAAGATTTTTTAAGTTTGCACTATAGCCATATAAGGAAAAATAGCCCCGCCCCCCCTGGCGGCCTTTTTTTTTTGACCAATCAACATGGCTTGAAGGAATCTGATAGAGGGTCACCCGAGGAACATTTCTACAAAATTATTTGAAAATCGGCCTGACACTTTCGGAGGAGAAGATTTTTTAAGAATTTTGAAGTTTTTTCATTTCGTTGCCATGGAAACCAGCATTCTGCATGGATCCCGAAAATTTTAAGGAATTCTGGTGAGGACATTGAGAGGATGCTTTCTGTGAAGTTTCATCCCAGTTGACCCACCGGTTACAGAGGAGAAAATGTTGACGGACAACGGACGCCGGACATAGGGCGATCACAATAACTCACCTTGAGCACTTCGTGCACAGGTGAGCTAAAAAGGTTTTTGTGTTGGTCACTGTGACCTTGACCTTTGACCCAATAACATCAAAATAAATAGGATTCATCTACTGGTCAGGCCCAACCTCGAAGACAATTTTGAGGACCCTAGATCCAGGCATTTTTAAGTTATCACTCGGACAAGCTTAAAAAAGGTTTTTGTGTTTATGGTCAGTGACCTTGACCCAGTGACCTCAAAATAAATAGGGTTCATCTACTGGTCAGGCCCAACCTCCAAGTCAAGTTCGAGGACCATAGGTCCAGACATTGTTGAATTATCACTTGGACAAGGTTTGGTCTACAGACGGACGGACGGACATACATGCAAAGCAATATACCCCTCTACTTTGAAGGGGGCATAATAATATAACACCTTGCAGTAGGAGTATAGCATTCGATGATTTAGATATGGTGACTGCACAATCCTGGTTTCTGACACCTCCTTTTCCCAAGATGAATGCACAGATTAAATAAGGGGAAACAATTTGTTGCAAGTTGAGAAATATTTGACTCTCATGTCCAATAGAGACAATAAACTGTTCGGCAAAAATATTTTTTTCCCCAGTGTAAACCATTACCTCAAGAGCTGAAAACAAGTGCAACCAACGTGTACACAAAGGAATCAAAATTACAGGAAAGGAATATTTTGAAACGAAGGTAAAAATCGTCACACAAGAAACAGCTTGTTTTGGGCAGTTCCCATTTTCCAACAACTTTAAAACCAAATGCTTCTTTGGTCGTCTGCACACTTTTGAAGTTTTCTGTATCATGCAAAAGATGAATTCACGATATACTTACAGCAATAACTCCTTCAATTCTCAAGTTTGTTTGTTCATACAACCAGATTTGTACTCTGGATCTCTGTAAGAAAAAAAAGATTGTTTGTTTTAACAGGAAACGAGGACTGAATATGAACAAGAGGGCCACCTAAGAATGTGCTCTTGGTACTATTTTCAACTATGTATGCATTCTTCATTTAGTAACCCTTTCCCTTATACGACAATTCTGCAGCAGAAGGCATTGAACATATTTTGTCAAAAAATAGAACATCTCTATAATTGAATGGATAACCTATGACTAAAAGTGGAAAACACTGGCAAAAGAAGAAATTGCTTGTTTTGAGCAATTTCTTCATTTGTTACTATGTTTTCAAAAAGCTGTCTGCTGTAGAGGCGTCAGAAAGCGTCTATATGAGGGAAAGGCTTAAAGTACCAAAAGTTAAAGCCAGTATGTGTCCTGTATTTTTTAAACCCATTACTTCACATGACTTTTCAAAGGTTATCTGCTTAACAATCATCAGACAAACCATTCCAACAATCTAGAAAACTAAGATTTATATTAAAAAAGATTGATTGATTATTGATTGATTAACGCCGTTTTCAAAAAAAAAATCACAGCGACCAGTTCACCTACTGTCCTGGTTTTCCCACACTAGTACACCACACAACATACTTCCCAAGCAAATATTATTATTAATAAAGAGTTGAAAATATTGCAATAAAAGGTGAAATTGCATGTTTTGAGCAATTGCACCTTTTATTGGGATTTTGTTATGTTTTCAAAAGGCCATGTTCAATGGCAGGTGTCAAATGCCATCTGTGTGAAGTAATGGGTTAAACAAATAACGCATCCTTCATTGCTTAAAAATCATATATCAATCATCAATGAGAGCTGATAAATTTTATGGAGCTTGGACTTGTGATGCGCACAAAATGGTGCATATCCTTTTGTAAGACTAAGAATAGGGTCTCTGCTCAAAAATGTATTATTATAATAGAAGAACTACATAAACAAAACAAGCAAATTCATGAAATTTCTATCCCCCGCTTGGAGGAAATATTGTAGGAAAAAAGTGCGGAAAACCGGAACGGACGGACGGAGGGAGGGAGGAAGGGACATGACCATACCATAATAAAACGGTTGTATAAAAAAAGGTTCACATTTGTGGCAGTTATTGCACGGAAACGGCAAGAAACGACATTTTTTGTTAAATAAGGGGCCATAACTCCACCAAATAAAGTCTGCCGAAAGTGACGATCGAAGTTGGCCTAGCCCTTAAGGCATTTAACCTTGTTACCAAGTTTGAAAAAAAAAGGTTCACATCTGTGGCAGTTATTGCACGGAAACAGCAAGAAACGACATATTTTGTTAAATAAGGGGCCATAACTCCACCAAATAAAGTCTGCCGAAAGTGATGATCGAAGTTGGCCTAGCCCTTAAGGCATTTAACCTTGTTACCAAGTTTGAAAAAAAAAGGTTCACATCTGTGGCAGTTATTGCACGGAAACAGCAAGAAACGACATATTTTGTTAAATAAGGGGCCATAACTCCACCAAATAAAGTCTGCCGAAAGTGACGATCGAAGTTGGCCTAGCCCTTAAGGCATTTAACCTTGTTACCAAGTTTGAAAAAAAAAGGTTCACATTGCACGGAAACAGCAAGAAACGACATTTTTTGTTAAATAAGGGGCCATAACTCCACCGAAAGTGATATTCGAACTTGGCCTAGCCCTTAAGGCATTTAACGTTGTTACCAAGTTTGAAAAAAAAAGGTTCACATTTGTGGCAGTTATTGCACGGAAACAGCAAGAAACGACATTTTTTGTTAAATAAGGGGCCATAACTCCACCGAATAAAGTCCGCCGAAAGTGATATTCGAACTTGGCCTAGCCCTTAAGGCATTTAACGTTGTTACCAAGTTTGAAAAAAAAAGGTTCACATTTGTGGCAGTTATTGCACGGAAACAGCAAGAAACGACATTTTTTGTTAAATAAGGGGCCATAACTCCACCAAATAAAGTCCTCCGAAAGTGACGATCGAACTTGGCCTAGCCCTTAAGGCATTTAACGTTGTTACCAAGTTTGAAAAAAAAAGGTTCACATTTGTGGCAGTTATTGCACGGAAACGGCAAGAAACAACATATTTTGTTAAATAAGGGGCCATAACTCCACCAAATAAAGTCCGCCGAAAGTGATATTCGAACTTGGCCTAGCCCTTAAGGCATTTAACGTTGTTACCAAGTTTGAAAAAAAAAGGTTCACATTTGTGGCAGTTATTGCACGGAAACGGCAAGAAACAACATATTTTGTTAAATAAGGGGCCATAACTCCACCAAATAAAGTCCGCCGAAAGTGATATTCGAACTTGGCCTAGCCGTTAAGGCATTTAACCTTGTTACCAAGTTTGAAAAGAAACGGTTCACATTTGCGGCAGTTATTGCACGGAAACGAAGTGTGACGGACGGACGGACGGACAGACGGACGGACAAACCGAAATTAATAACCCCCCTTTTTTTCTTCGAAAAAGCGGGGGATAATAATATTAATTAATATGCATAAGATCATATTACTAAAGACAGATGTAAAAATATCTGATAATAATTTGAACAATGACCATCTTAATACGTTGAAAGGCTATACAAGTCATTGCTTTCTCATACTTGAAATGAAATACTTACATTTTGAAGGTATCGGAAAATCAAGTTCTGAAATGTGTGTTAAGGTAAATAAAAACAAACAGAGAGCATTGTGTATTGCTTAATTTTTGGCTTGGAAGCCACCTTCAATTTGCATGCAATTTCCTACTCATTCTCTTCTAATTTATGTCTTAACACTTGCTCTTTAAGAAAGATTGACCCTTTACAAGTTGTAGATGCATATGCAGCAGACGTTTTTTGAAAAAAATGGTCAAACATAGGAATTGCTCATAATTAGCAATTTCTCTATTTGCACAAATATTATCAACTCACTGTTCTTCTATTTACAGTTTTCATAGTTTTGCATGATTTTTTTTCAGTCATTTGCTGCAGATATACTGCATGTGGGTTAGAGTTAAATAACATTGAACAAAGTAATTACTATACAGTTTGATCTGTATCCTATTCGCATGAAGTTCTAAAAGGAGTTGTTTCACATGGACCATTTTATTAAATAAATACATGTTGCATTCTAAAACAATCTTAATGTTCCATCTAAATTTCATTATCGAATAATGTATTTAATAGCATGGACAATTTAATTGAAAACATCGCTTTGGGGAGTTAAGATTCAGATCGATTTCAGATTTTGGGGGTAAATTACATTGACCATTTATCAATATTTAACAGTATTTAATATAAGATGTTTGATTCAAGTTTAACGGCGATTGAGAGAAATAATATATAAATTATTGCCATATATCAAGATGATTAAAACCGTTTTGATGCTAAACGGCGTGTAACGTTACAAAAGTTATTGGTATTCGCGTTTTCTCTTTGTTGCCGGTTAGACATAACTTCAAATATCTATGCATGAACTACAACATCAAATCACTCATTTAGCGAACAAATCAAACAAAAAGGATACGATGGGCTGAACCATCACTTTCTGAACTTTTGGTCCTCCTTTGTAAGCCATCTTTATTTTGTTGACGATACGAGCACGTTTTATTCCAACCCAAGCGGTAATGGCGGCTTCAGATAGACGGTTTCGTGAAAAGTACTATTGCATGAGAATCACTCCGTACCCTTAGGTCCGTGTAGGTCACATGACACCAATTAAATTCCTTCTTTGTCTCCATGTAAATCAACCAGTTTCAAAGCTGAATTATTACATTTTCTAAACGTTTTAACAGGTAGAACATCATTGAAAAGAGTTTCCTCTTAGCTTTAAAATAATCCAAAGAAAAGAAACTGGGGGGGGGTTTCATGCAAGAATTAGAATTCACCCGCAAAGATGGTTACAGGCATTTTGAACACTATTGGCTAGGCATATACTGTTTTTTAACATACGCTTCTTTCACTAATTTGAGTTAATAAAGAAAGGTTCTTAATATAGTTGTAAAAAACTGTGGCAAAGTTATCAGATGCAGATTTGCATTCAAATGCATATTCAGGAATCCGCTGTGGTCGAGTGGTTAGCGTCGGGGATTTCGAAACCGGGTGTCCCGGGTTCGATCCCCAGTCGCGGCAATTCGGTCATGGTGGAGTGCCCTTGGGCAAGGCACATTTTCTAGCCTAGTACTGGTTTGTTCACCCAGGGAACATGAATAATAAAATTTAAATGCGCGCTAAATGACCTTAGCTGTCGATGCGCCATAAAACAATATACATTCATTCATTCATTCATTCATTCAAATGCATATTCATGGGGGATACCGATAGGGTAAACCAATTCACTTACTGTTGCTTTTATAGATTTTGTCTGCTTTGAAAACATCTTAGAAAATTGATTACAACAAGGGCATCAAAAGTCACCTGATACTGGTTTTGAACTTTCCGAAAAAAATGAAAAAACTGTTCTTAAAATCAAGGCGTTTCAAAAATAAATTCCCCAAAAATGTAATATGTTTATATATAGCTTTTATTCCCAACAAATACACACGCCATCATAAATATAAATATCATTAAAATAAACACAGAATGTTCATAAAAAAAAAAGTATTTTACAATTTGTATGGCTACCATTCTTCAAGAGTATCTAAATTTTGCAAAATGACTCCATTGTTTTAATTTATCTATTCTTCAAAATATGAGTGATATTTCAATGTTTATATTTAATAATCTTTAATAATTCACAAAATACTGGTTTTAAAGTAAACAAGCATAAACACTTTCCCACATACAGACACCTCTGCAGCAGACGACTTTTGAAAAAAATTGTGACAAAAGAAGAAAAAGCTCGAAACGAGAAATTTATCCTTTTGCCACAATGTTTTCAATTTTTTCAATAATTATATCTTCATTTATGTGGATTTTCCATGTTTTTTTGGATGTTTTGAAAGTTTTCTGCTGCAGATTTGTTGTATTTGAGAAAGGGTTACACTGAATCCTCTGACATTTTTTATGACAAGGTTGCAGCTGCTTGGACGGTATAGAAAATGTTAAACCAAATCAGATTTTTCTCACAATGCCTTCAACACTACACCACACTGAAATTCAACTTTTAACCCTTTCTGGCACCTCTGCAGCAGACGACTTTTGAAAACATTGTGGCAAAAGGAGCAATATCTCCTTTTGTCAAAATGTTTTCAACTTTAATAAACAAAAAAAAAATATTTATAGAGGTTTCATATTTTAAACAGTCTAGTTTGAAATGTTTTCAGTTATCTGTACAGAATTTTTGTAAGGCACACAACTCATTTCTGCAATATTTTGCCAACAAAATAGAAAAGAGTGAATGAAATATACTACATGTATATAACAATTTACCCCTTTTCTTCACAGACCATAAATGATAATGAACTCTTGAATATATACCCTTTCCCATATACAACAAATCTACAAAAGGCGACTCTGAAAACATTTTAGTATAAATATGGAAAATCTCTAAATAGTGTAAAACATTCTAAACAAGAGGGGCCTGGGCCATGATGGCCCTGGACGGCTAACCTGTGTTTTGCCGACCGTGTAGTCAATCACAATAACTCATTTTGAAGTCAGGTAAGCAAAATTTAATACAAGTGTTAACAAGACTTCTCTTCAATTTGTCCTATTGACCTTGTTTTTAATCCGACATGACCCATATTCGCACTTGGTGTAGATATCATCCAGGCAATTTTTCTGACAATGCTCATGGTAAAAATACAGCTTCTAAAGTATCAACAAGATTTTCCTTCAAATTTGCCTACGTGTACTTTTTGACCGGACATGACCCGTATTCATACTTAGCCTAGATATAAAAAAATATCCCTTCTAACAAGATTTCAACATGCTCAAGTTATATTTGCAACCTTTTCAAAAGTTGTCTGTGCAGAGGTTTCAGAAATTGTGGTATGTGAGAAAGGGTTGAAATATCAAATGAAAAGAGCAAAAACCTAGACAAATCAAAGAACAACAGAGTATCAACTATTTTGTTGAAGTAGAATTTGCTTTATCACATGACAATGCTTGTATCTGATCTAATATACCCATTACGTATTTCTGTATATGTCACATGTGTAATATAACATGATCAAATCACTATTTTTGTATTCATCCGCGAATGTTTACAAAATGGCTGAGATCGTGTATCCGGTAAACACAAACGTCACCATAGATGGACAAGGTAAAGGGACCATTATCGGTCATAAAAATAGTTTTGTGTGTGATTAGTTAACAGTTTATTAAGTATTACATGTTGGGACTATTTTCTTTTTGTGTTTCGTCATGTGATAAAAAGAATCCGACATTCGTTGTCATTTCATAAAGTTTTATTAAACTCGTCCAAAAAAATTATTATTAAGCTCGACAAAGGCTCGCTTAATAACAAATTTCTTGAAGTTGTTTAATAAAACTTTATATGAAATAACAACTCATGTCAGACCCTATATATCAGGTGAAATTTCTGTTTTTAGTATTGTATTGCAGATTCACACTGATACATATACGGCAGACTGACTTTTAAAAAAAAATTGGCTAAAGATTTTAGAAGAATAAGCAATATCCATTTTGCCACAATGTTTTCAATTCTATTCAAAAATACTTTCTTTTATACAGATTTTCCATATTTTTACCTAGATGTTTGTGAATTCATTTTCTGCAGATTTATTGTTAGTGGGAAATGGGGGTAGAAGGATTCTACTTTCAAGAACATGAATTCTACATTGGCAGAATTATCACCTTTCCACATGCAACAATCCTCCAACTTTGAAAAAATCTTGTAAACATATGGATACTCTCTATAAATGAAACAACACTCATTGAATAAAGTTGAAAACATTGCTGCAAAAGGAGAACTTATGCAATATCTCCTCCTGTCACTATGTTGTTTTAAGATGTCTGCTGCAGTGGTGTCAGAAAGGGTCTGTATCTGGGAAAACGTAATTAACTTCTGAAAAAAGTTGTGGCTCTGAACGAGCAATTTCTCCTTTTGCCACAGTGTTTTCGACTTTTTTTCTGTTATAGCACTTTCATTTTAAGAGGTTTTCCATTTTTGTGCAAATATGTTTTCAAAGTAGACTGCTGCAGATTGGATTTATGTGGTAAAGGGTGAAGATAATTTTAAGTCATCTGCTTTGTGGTCTGTATCAAGGGTGCCTTAAACATTCCCCCCTATACATACATTTTGATGCATCTGCAGCCGACAACTTTAGAAAACATCATGACAAAAGGAGAATTTGCTCAAAACAACAATTTCCCCTTCTTGCCACAATGTTTTCAACTTTTTTCAGTAATTATCCATACAATTATAGATAAATTCCGTATTTTTGAGTCAACATTTTCAAAGTCATCCGCTACAGATTTTCCATATGTGGGAAAGGGTTAAGAATGTTTGTTAGCCCTGATTACACATGTTTATTCTAATTAGAGATGAGAAGCAAAAACAAAATATAAAATATATTTCATCCATTTCTTCCTGTCAAATCTTTCAGTTGATAAGCTGCCAAAGTAAACATCAAATCTGCATGCGTCTGTATTGTTCTTGTTCCATGAATATAAGTTGGTACATCAGAATATGTTTCTACAAAGTGGGCAGGTGCAGTTGTGACTCGTATTAAACCATTTATACTGAAACATAAAACATGACACATTGATTAATCATTTACTCTGGTTAAAAACATACAACTGGTGATGCATTGGTAGGCCATCTATTCTGAAACATACTAGATGATACATCTTTCACTTTCAGTCATTTAACCCTTTCCCTTATACGACAATTCTGCAGCAGACGACTTTGAACATATTTTGTCAAAAAATTGAAAAATCTCTATAATTGAATGGATAACCTATGACTAAAAGTAGAAAACATTGTGTCAAAAGGAGAAATTGCTCGTTTTGAGCAATTTCTTCTTTTGTCACTATGTTTTCAAAAAGCTGTCTGCTGCAGAGGCATTGGAAAGCATCTATATGAGGGAAAGGGTTAAAATGAAACATACAACATGATACATCTTTCACTTTCAGTCATTTAAAATGAAACATACAACATGAAACATCTATCAGTCATTCAAAATGAAACATACACCATGCTACATCTATCAGTCATTCAAAATGAAACATACACCATGAAACATCTATCAGTCATTCAAAATGAAACATACACCATGCTACATCTATCAGTCATTTAAAATGAAACATACACCATGAAACATCTTTCAGTCATTCAAAATGAAACATACACCATGATACATCTATCAGTCATTTAAAATGAAACATACACCATGAAACATCTATCAGTCATTTAAAATGAAACATACACCATGATACATCTATCAGTCATTTAAAATGAAACATACACCATGAAACATCTATCAGTCATTTAAAATGAAACATACACCATGAAACATCTATCAGTCATTTAAAATGAAACATACACCATGATACATCTATCAGTCATTTAAAATGAAACATACACCATGAAACATCTTTCAGTCATTTAAAATGAAACATACACCATTATACATCTATCTGTCATTTAAAATGAAACATACACCATGAAACATCTATCAGTCATTTAAAATGAAACATACACCATGATACATCTATCAGTCATTTAAAATGAAACATACACCATGATACATCTACCAGTCATTTAAAATGAAACATACACCATGAAACATCTATCAGTCATTTAAAATGAAACATACACCATGAAACATCTATCAGTCATTTAAAATGAAACATACACCATGATCCATCTATCAGTCATTTAAAATGAAACATACACCATGAAACATCTATCAGTCATTTAAAATGAAACATACACCATGAAACATCTATCAGTCATTTAAAATGAAACATACACCATGAAACATCTTTCAGTCATTTAAAATGAAACATACACCATGATACATCTATCAGTCATTTAAAATGAAACATACACCATGAAACATCTATCAGTCATTTAAAATGAAACATGAACTACATGATACACAGTTCAGTTTCATTGTTAAAAGAACAATACACCATGATACATCTATCAGTCATTTAAAATGAAACATACACCATGAAACATCTATCAGTCATTCAAAATGAAACATACACCATGAAACATCTTTCAGTCATTTAAAATGAAACATACACCATGATACATCTATCAGTCATTTAAAATGAAACATACACCATGAAACATCTATCAGTCATTCAAAATGAAACATACACCATGAAACATCTATCAGTCATTTAAAATGAAACATACACGATGATACATCTATCAGTCATTCAAAATGAAACATACACCATGCTACATCTATCAGTCATTTAAAATGAAACATACACCATGAAACATCTATCAGTCATTTAAAATGAAACATACACCATGAAACATCTATCAGTCATTCAAAATGAAACATACACCATGATACATCTTTCAGTCCTTCAAAATGAAACATACACCATGAAACATCTATCAGTCATTTAAAATGAAACATACACCATGAAACATCTATCAGTCATTTAAAATGAAACATACACCATGATACATCTTTCAGTCATTAAAAATGAAACATACACCATGAAACATCTATCAGTCATTTAAAATAAAACATGAACTACATGATACACGGTTCAGTTTCATTGTTAAGAGAACAATACAGCAGCAACCCTTATGCTATTTATGAACATGTTTTCACAATTGTTTAAACATTTACCTGATATGATGGTTTTAGACATTTATACTTTAAGTCCTTTCAAATAAAAAGAGGCAAGAGTTGAAATTTGGTCGTACAATTTAGACACAGACTAGAAAAGAAGAAATTTCTTGTTTTACCCACGTTTTCCTTTTCCGAACTGCTTCTGATTTCAACATTAAATGGACATGGCAAAATTTAACTTTCAATGATCACTCTAGAAATGCTTCCAAAGGACATGAATGTCCTTACATATCAACCAATATTTCACTTTTGTGTGCCAAGTGCCATAACAATATGTTTGTTTGTAAGTTTGTTTTGAGTTCTATGCAGCTTTCAATAATTTTCCACAATAGCACATATTTCCATATATTCACCAGGTCTGTTTAGCATAATACTAAACACACAATCCTGAGCCCCAAGGAGGGAAAGTTATTACTACAATATTTGAATGCTTGCTTATAAATGTAGGTGGATTGTTTGGAAAATGAGAATAATTATTGCTCACTATGAACATTTCCCCTCCAACCCCTTTCTCATTTTGTCACACTATTATATTTTTGTGAAGATTTTTTTATAATGCATCTTGTGCAGGTGTGGATTATGTGAAAAAGGGTTAAAATTAGAATAATATTCTATTCCCATACTTACCAAACAAGCCGAGTGAAATTTCTTCTTACATGTTCGACAGGTAATCCTAGGTAGTTGAAAGTTGGTGCCATGCAACACATAAAAACATATCATACACTCCTCAACCCCCTCAAACTTTTTACTGATATTTTCTCGCCACAACTTCAGGCCATCCACAATATTCCCATTCTGTAAGGACATGTAATAAAATAATTATATGTGGGTTATGTAACCCATTAATTCATAACAATAATCATTCATTCAAATAATTTTAAGACTTTTCCCCTCATACAGTGCCATTTTTATGCCCCAGTAGCAGACAACTCTTTTTGAAAACACAGTGACAGAAGGTGAGAAGGAGAAATTGTTCATAATGAGCAATTTCTCCAATTACCACAATGTTTTCAATTCTATTCAATAATTTCATTTTCATTAAGAGAAAAGTTCAACATTTTTAAACTGATGTAATCTGCTGCATATTTGTTGTATGTGGGAAAGGGTTCAATGTAGTAATGTTACCGTTTTATTAGTAATATCAACCATTAAAATAATCAGAAATTTTACCCATTAAAACATTTAGAAATCTTACCCATTAAAATATTAAGAAATTTTACCCATTAAATTATTTAGAAATCTTACCCATTAAAATATTTAGAAATTTTACCCATTAAAATATTTTGAAAAAGTTACCCATTAAAATATTTTGAAATTTTACCCATTAAAATATTAAGAAAGTAGTTACATTACCCATTCATTATTTAGTAATATTTGCTTCAAATAAGGTTGTGAAATCATCAAGTGCATTAACTACTAAAACCCTTATAGAGATAAACATTTTTCAAGAATATTTCAACGAGTTTTTTCATTACTGATTTATGTTAATTTTTCATTTGCAATTTTGGTAGCTGAATAATTATGAAATCTTAAAATTTAACAAAGAGTTGTCGGAGGACAATATAGCTCGCCTATCAGGGCCATCCTCTATCAGGGCCTACTTCAGAACAGTTATAGCATTAGGTAAAGTCACACAGTATCACCTATTGCAAGATAATACACCTTTTCAATACTTCCATGCAAATGTTAACCAAGTCCATACAGGCCTTTTAAATCTGTAAATTGGTTTATATACGATGTATGCCAATAGTGAACATAATACCGAAGACTTACAGTATCAGTATCAGATAAAACCACACACTATTATTTATTGCAAGATATCACAAATGTTCAATACTTGCATGCAAATCTTAACCTGGCAACGCTGATACCAACGCCATACAAGGTCCCCTAATGATCCTGAATAAGTGTGTGAAGTTTCAAAGCAACAGCATACACAGTGTCTGAGAAAAGGCCTTGCACGCAAAGGTTTGACCAAAATTCTAAGTCGAAAAAGGGGCACAATTCAGTCAAAATCCATTCCAGAGTTATGGGACTTGACATACAAGGTCCCCTAATGACCCTGAATAAGTGTGTGAAGTTTGAAAGCAACAGCATACACAGTGTCTGAGAAAAGGCCTTGAACGCAAAGGTTTGACCTCTAAGTCCAAAAAGGGGCACAATTCAGTCAAAATCCATTCCAGAGTTATGGGACTTGACATACAAGGTCCCCTAATGATCCTGAATAAGTGTGTGAAGTTTCAAAGCAACAGCATACACAGTGTCTGAGAAAAGGCCTTGCACGCAAAGGTTTGACCAAAATTCTAAGTCGAAAAAGGGGCACAATTCAGTCAAAATCCATTCCAGAGTTATGGGACTTGACATACAAGGTCCCCTAATGACCCTGAATAAGTGTGTGAAGTTTGAAAGCAACAGCATACACAGTGTCTGAGAAAAGGCCTTGCACGCAAAGGTTTGACCAAATTTCTAAGTCCAAAAAGGGGCACAATTCAGTCAAAATCCATTCCAGAGTTATGGGACTTGACATACAAGGTCCCCTAATGATCCTGAATAAGTGTGTGAAGTTTCAAAGCAACAGCATACACAGTGTCTGAGAAAAGGCCTTGCACGCAAAGGTTTGACCAAGCTGGCAACGCGGACGCCAACGCCAACGCCAACGCGGACGCCGGGGTGATAACATAAGCTCCCCTATTTCTTCGAATAGGCGAGCTAAAAAGGCTCCTTAAAGCACTTACCTAATACAAAATACTTCTCGCACCTTATACAGTAAGACATTTGAAGACAAGAATTACAATTTGATACAAAGTTAAAAACCTTGTGGGATTAGGAAGAATTGCTCATCATTGGCACATTTTACCCTTTATGCATTTTGACGCAATAGCAGCAGACGTCCTTTGAAAACATTTCAGCCAAAGGTGAAATTGCTCATGATGAGCAATTTCCCCTTTGGCCACAATGTTTTCAAGGAGATTTTTCAGGTTGTTGTCACTATATTTTCAAAGTAGTCTGCTGCAGATTTGTTGTATGTGGGATAGGGTTAAGTATCTGAAGCAAAATTTTACTTATTGAAGTGCCATAACTCTGGAGTGTCTGTGGCAATCTGACCAGCAATCAAGCTTTGCCCACATATTTTTCCATAAACATTGTGACCAAGTTTAGTGAAGAGTGAATAAGAATTGATTGACAAAGCAGACACCTTTTGGAACACTGCCTGCTGCAGTAGGCACCCATTTGAAGAAGGACATCTAAAATGTAACATTGTAAAAGTTGGAAATAAAAATCTTAAGAGAGATGGAAAAACAAATGTGAGAAGAGGAAAGATTGCTACTTTCCCACAATGTTTTCAAAAGTCATCTGTTGCAGAAAAACTAGAATATATAAGAGCAGTTTCATGAGAAAACCAACATTATGGCCACCAAGTAATGTATCGACCCAGATCAGCCTGCGCAGTCTGCGCAGGTTAATCCGTGACGACACATTCCATCTCAGGGGGATAGATATATAGAGTAGTGATTCCAGAAACAGAAAATGCACAGGAGGCAAAGTCTGTCCGGGTTTTCCTGTGCGGCATGCTTAACCCTTTCCCTCATATAGACGCTTTCTAAAGCCTCGGCAGCAGACAGCTTTTTGAAAACATTGTGACAAAAGAAGAAATTTCTCAAACCAAGCAATTTCTACTTTTGCCACAATGTTTTCCACTTTTAGTCATAGGTTATCCATTCAATTATAAAGATTTTCTATTTTTTGAGAAAATATGTTCAAAGTCGTCTGCTGCAGAAGTGTCGTATGAGGGAAAGGATTAAAATTAGTCTGAACAATCGCATTCATTGTGGTGAGGGTGTCAATTAGGTAAATTGTCGTCTGCTGCAGGATTGTCGTATGAGGAAAAGGGTTTAGCTGATCTGGCTCAATATTTAACGCAGAGTCCACACTGTTGGTTTTCTCGTGGGACGGCTACTATGTATCAGATAAACCTACCTGGTGAGTTAGGAATATATTGAGTTGCAGCAGCCATTTCTCCCATTGAGCCCCAGACACTCCGACCCGTTTTTCACTTGTCACTGAAATGTTTCCCAGTGGATAATTTATCGGCAGGGCGATGACTATCTCCACACTCACTTCCTCTATACCATAGGTCGCTATTACCTCCCTGGCTGTCGGTCGAGTTCTTATCTAAAATCAGGGGAAATATCACTCATAAACTGAACAGGGAAACAGAACAATTTCTCGATTATCAGTTACAAGGAAAGGGTTAAAGAAAATCTGCAGCAGAAAACTTTTTGGCAAAAATGTGAAAAATCTCTATAAATAATGGCATAGTAATTGAATAAAGTTGAAAACACTGTGGCAAAAGGAAAAATTGCCTGTTTTGAGAAATTTCTCCTTTTGTCACAGTGTTTTCAAAAGTCGTCTGCTGCAGAGGCATCAGAAAGCGTCTATATGTGGGAAAGGGTTAACCCCTACAACTAATACAACTCATCTGAAGCAGACAGCTTTGAAAATATCAAATATAGGCAAAATTATGGAAAACCTCTACAAGTGAGAGTACAATTATTCTGCAATTTCTCCTTTTGCCAAAATGTTGCTGGATGCTGCAGATGTGTCAAAATGCGTCTGCAAGTGGGAAAGGGTTATAAACAAGCTTTTCAAACATACAGCAGCAATAGAAAATGTCTATAAATAAAAGTGTAATACTGAAACCTGAATAGAGTTGATAAAATTGTGCCAAAATGAGAAACTACTTATAAAGACCAATATTTCAAGATGTCTGCTGCAGATGCGTCAAATTGAGTTTGCATGCAGGAAAGTGTTAAGTTATGAAATATTTAGTAAAACAATAGTGTTCAAAGTTAATGATATATTATCTGTCGAGTATTAACCGAATAAGTCAAAGCAAGATGGAGAGATGGACAATTCCATCTCAGTGTCTCGATGCCTTAACCCTTTCCCACATCATACAAATCGGTGACAGCAACTTTGAACATATCTAGGCAAAATTATTAAAAATCTCAATATATGAAAGCATATAATTATTGAATACGGTTGAAAACATTATGGCAAAGGACAATTTGCATATTATGAGCAATGTATGTTTTCAAAAGACGTCTGCTGCAGAAGTGCCAGAAGGCTTACACGATCTGTTGCAGGAGAGCATAGTTCTCCGAATGGAACCTAATAGTAAGTTTTATACATTTTGATAACACCACTGCAGTCACCGAAAACCAGATCAACAACATGGTGACAACGTACGCTTTCTAAGGACACAAATAAAAACAACACTGACCTTCATATCATCCATGTTGGTATCTGTTTTCTGTACAGACTGTAGCTCGGCACTACACAGAGACAAACTGATATACTTTGTTGTGAAGACATCGACAAACGCCGAAGTCTTTCTGTCTTGATCGATCCACCATTGACGCACCATGGCCGGTATGGTCTTCAACACAAGTTGGTAGAGATCACATGTCATGTGCTGTATATCTATAGTGCCACCTGTTGGAAAAAAATGTTTATTGACCCACTTTTCAAAATACAACAAATCTGCAGCAGACAACTTTGAAAATATCTCTTAATGAAAATGTAATTATTTAATAGAGATCAAAACAATTATGAGTATTTCTCCACTTGCCACTATGTTTTCAACAAGAGTTGATTTGGTAAGAATAACTTGACAAAAATTCAAAATCCAAAAAGAGCCATAATTCTTAATGAAAAACTTGACAGAGTTATGTTGTCTTGTCTGTTGATGGAGGTAATAATGGTCAATAAGTATTGTAAGTGTATAAGCTATATCTCTAATGGTTTTGAAAAACAAGACGGCCATGAGGCCCTGGAATCTTTCACCTGAGAATGGGCTATTTAAGACTTACATCTTTCAGCGCTAATGGCAATATCATCAAGACAAAATTTCAAGCTGCTCAAGTCAAAAATGGGATCTAACTAAATTGTTCTACAATTTGGCCTAGTGACCTAGTTGTTGACCTGACCTAACCCATATTCGAACTTACCCTAGATATCATCAAGACAAATATTCTGACAAAATTTCAACATGCTCAAGCCAAATATGCGGCTTCCAGAGTGTTGACAAGATTGTTCTTCAATTTGGCCTAGTGACCTAGTTTTTGACCCGACATGACCTATATTCGAACTTTGCCTAGATATCACTAAGACAAACATTCTGACAAAGTTTCAACACGCTCAAGTTTAAAATGTGGCTTCAAGAGTGTTAACAAGATTTTCCTTAAATTTAGCCTTGTCTGTTGTTGGAGGTAATGATGGTGAACAAGTGTTGTAAGTTTCAAAGCAATATCTCTAATGACTTTGAAAAAAATAAGGTGTTACAAAAAACTTTACCACGTTGTGACGCCAAAAAAAAAGTCGAGCTAAAAACTGTATGTTACAGAGATATTAAAAAATGTCTACATGTCGGAAAGGTTTAATATGATATACATGTAGTTGTAGACATCTGTCTGCTTTGAAGGTATCTTGTGTAAATCTTTATAAAGACAATATGCACAAATTTCTCATTTTCCCACAATGTTTTTCGAAAGTGGTCTGTTAAAAGTCATCAGAAATCATCCGTATCATGCAATTTGTTACAATCCTAACACTTATTGACGACTGTGCAGCAGACAAGATTTGATATTATACTTTGTGATAGTATTCAAAGTTTAGTTTATGTGTTTCATCATTAGTTCAGGCATGGTACGTTATAGTATCACTGAAATTTATTCAGCTCATATTTAACCCTTTCCCACCTGCAGACACATTTTGACACAAAAATAGCAGCAGACAACTTTTGAAAACATTGTGGCCAAAGGTGAAATTGCTCATGATGAGCAATTTCTCCTTTGGCCACAATGTTTTCAACTTTATTTAACAATTTTAAAAAAGCTATCTTTTATGGAGATTGTTCAGGTTTTTGTCACAATGTTTTAAAAGTCATCTGCTGCAGATGTGTTATATTTAGGAAAGGGACAAATAACCCCATCCTCTGTTTCAAACCCTTTTTTCAATACCTCTGATCAACTATCAGGAAAGGAAGAAATGCTCAAAATGAGCATTTTCTTCATTTTTCACCATGTTTTCAATTCTGTATCAATTTCACACAATTAATTTTCCGGATGTTACATAAAAGTGTTCATAAAACAAAACACCAGTTTAATGAAAATACATGCACATCATAAAAGTTTACACCTTTGCACAACTTCTGTATGTGGGAAAGGGTTAAAGCCTGCTGGTTATTACCCTTCTACGAACCTTTAATATTTGGGGAGAATTGTGTTTCAAACATCCATTTGGTTGTCTTCGGCATCAGGTTGAAGAGATATTTAACCATACATTCCACATAGTGAAACTCTCGCAAATGTTCCGCATATTCTTGACGAAGCTGAAAAAAAAGTGCATTCAATCTTGGGAAATGTCTCATTTAACCCTTTCCCTCATACGACAATTCTGCAGCAGACGACTTTGAACGTATTTTGTCAAAAAATAGAAAATCTCCATAATTGAATGGATAACCTATGACAAAAAGTGGAAAACATTGTGGCAAAAGGAGAAATTGCACGTTTTGTGCAATTTCTTCTTTTGTCGCTATGTTTTCAAAAGGCCGTCTGCTGCAGAGGCGTCAGAAAGCGTCTATATGAGGGAAAAGGTTAATAAACTTATTTCTACATACATGTTCATATTTCAATGTTTTACGCTTTCGCACATGTACATTTTCACGCATCAGTAACAGATGACTTTAGGAAACGTTGTGGCAAATATGAAAAATTGCTTATTATGAGTAATTTCCCCTTTTGCCACAATGCATTCAACTCTATTTAACCCTTTCCCTCATACTGCAATTCTGCAGCAGACAACTTTGAACATATTCTGTCAAAAAATAGAAAATCTTTTTAATTTAATGGATAACCTATGACAAAAAGTGGAAAACATTGTGGCAAAAGGAGAAATTGCATGTTTTGTGCAATTTCTTCTTTTGTCACTATGTTTTCTAAAAGCCATCTGCTGCAGAGGCGTCAGAAAGCATCTATATGAGGGAAAGGGTTAATAACTATAATTTCATTTATGGCGATTTTCCATACTTTTGCCTTGATGTTTTCAAAGTTTTCTTTTGCTGAATGAAAGAAAAAATAAACATAAACTTCCAATGACCTATTACACTTCTTCCCACAATATTTTTTCCAATGATGGCATCTGAAGAATCATCAAAAGATGTCCTTATGAAGGAGAATTTATTTATCATGAGAATATTTTCTGAAGGAAGCAATATTGTTGATACCTCCATAAAACACTGTTGAAAAGAAGCAATAGCTAAAATCAAACAATTCTTCATTTTCCTACAATATATTAAACTATATATATTAACCCTTTCCATCATTTAGACGCTTTCTGACGCCTCTGCAGCAGACGGAGTTTTGAAAACATAGTGACAAAAGAAGAAATTGCTCAAAATGAGCAATTTCTCCTTTTGCCACAATGTTTTCCATTTTTAGTCATAGGTGGTTATCCATTCAATTATAGAGATTTTCTATTTTTTGGCAAAATATGTTCAAAGTCGTCTGCTGCAGAATTGTTGTATGAGGGAAAACGTTAAAAATATACTTTTGAGATTTTGAGATGTTGATTGTTTTTCTACAATAAATTATCAGATAATGATTACCTTTACCAACATGCAATTTATCTGCAGTAAGGAACTTTGAACTTATCTAGGCATAACTATGGACAGTCTCTATAAAATTAGGTATTATCATTGAATAGAGTTCATAATGTTGTGGCAAATAAAGAAGTTGCTCATTATGAGCAATTTCTCCTTTAGTCACAATGTTTTCAAAAGTCGTCTGCTACAAATGCATCAAAATGTGTTTGCAAGTGGGAAGGGGTTGAATGTTTTTCTACAATAAATAATCACATTAACCCTTTACCACCTGCAGATGCAATTGTCACATCTGCAGCAGACAAAACATTGTGACAAAAGATCAAATTGCTCATGTTGAGCAATTTCTCTTTTTGTGACAATACTTTCAACTCATTAAAATAATTATACAGTCAGTTTTAGAGATTTCCCATAGTTGAACTTAAATAAACTCAAAGTAATCTTCTTCAGATTTCTCATGTGTGAGAAATGGTTACAACACATTCTTGCTGACATTACCTCTGATGGAGCACTGCCAAAAAACTGCAGTAGGAGACGCCAGGACAGAAGGTATCCAAACACGTGCTGAAACTGAAGTGTGTCGGGTGGTACCACCATCTGACACTCCTCCACAGAAACGTCAGACAAGAAATCATCGAGAATCGGCTGACATCGATCGATAATCTTCATTAAATGAGAGGGAGGACTTCTGTAATATTAAGATAATTGCGTCCATGTTAATTAAAACTTTTGACGCCTTTGTATCAGGTTATATTTTCAAACCATGTGTTCTACTTTATCTCAATATCTTCACCTGATACAATTGACCTTTGATGCCTATGTAGCAGATCACTTAGATGGATATTGTGAGAAACAGTGAAATTGCTGTACATGAGCAATTTCTTCTTTTCCCACAATGGTTAAATATCCTTATCAAATACTTTATAAAATCATTTTTAGGTTTTTATAACAGAAAACTCTCAAATTGCTCATTATGAGCACTTTCTAACTTTTGCCATAATGTTTTCATAATTTGTCTGCTTCAGATGGGTCAAAATGCCTGTGGGAAAGGCTAAAGAAAGATATTGACAGACACATCCTTATATCAGCCTCTGTCATTTTCTAAATTAATTAACGAACCCATAGACAGTGGATATTGGTTTGTGTTTAGTGTGAAATGAGTTTTACAATCACTCAAAAAAAGTTACAATTCATATTTTCAAGTGTGTAAATTCAATGATGAGATATGTGAGGGTCTCATTGTATTTTATGCGGGGCTTTCGGGAAAATTTACTGTCTTTTATTTCATCCTCACTGATATTTTCCTCTAATTAACTTCATGTCATTAACTCCTTGCATGCTTAGTTGTTTTCGTCTGCTAAATTGTCATCTGTAATACTTTTTAAAAAAAAAAATCTGCTTCCAAATTTGTGTTGTAATATGATCTGAGAGTGGCAAACAGTTTGGATTTCAGATCCAAGCTGTTTGCAAAGGCCATCAACAGTTGAAGAAATCTGCCGCTAGCGTGCTAGGAGTTAAATAAAACAAACTCACTTTTTTGTTTCTTCGTCTTTCTCTTCACCGCCTGATGCCTCTACTAAAATACTTTTATCCTCCTTGTCATAATCTGGTACAGTGTCTATTATACTGAAAACAAAAAGCTTTTGATTGTAAGAAGTTGCATGCCACTTTCAAAAAATGTTCAGTGATATATCAAAGCGCTACTGGTCCATAGATCCTGGCAACAGCACGTCAGTGGTTATCCCTTATCCACATACGACAAATCTGCAGCAGACGACTTTGAACATGTTTTGTCAACAAATAGAAAATCTCTTTAATTAAATGGATAACCTATGACTAAAAGTGGAAAACATTGTGGCAAAAGGAGAAATTGCTCGTTTTGAGCAATTTCTTCTTTTGTCACTATGTTTTCAAAAAGCCGTCTGCTGCAGAGGCGTCGGAAAGTGTCTATATGAGGGAAAGGGTTATGCTAAACCCACAATCCTTAGTGCAAAGGAGGGAAAACTGTTACTACCATTTTTGAAGTCTTTGGTCTAACACTGCCGGGGATGAAACCCATGACCTGCACCTGAGACGGATGCTCTATCATTACACCAACGAGGCGTTACAAATATATTACCTAATATGAAAGTTTCAGACTTCCCTACCTTACACAAATCTGGAAAAAATGTTGAAATATCTAAAAATTTGAAAGTATAATTTTGATACACAATGTAAAACATTGTTGCAAAATGAGTAAATGACAAGTGATATCTCCATTTTACAATATTTGTTCATAGTTGATGAATAATTTTTTAATCTATTAAATTTTGAGTAACAGCCGACAAGAAAATTTATGCAACTAACGCTTTCCCACAAAAAACAAAATTCCAGCAGATTTTTTTGAAAATATATAGTAAAAAATATAGAACATGTCGTTTAATGAAAGTTTAGTAATTGAATAAAACTGAGTACATTGTTGCAAATGGAGATATTGATCATTATGAGCAATTTCTTTTCAAAAGTCATCTACAGTAGATGCATCAAATGCTTCTGCAAGTGGGAAAGCTTTAAAAGCAAACATTAACCCTTTCCCCCCTCATACGACAATTCTGCAGCAGACGACTTTGAACGTATTTTTTCAAAACATAGAAAATCTCCATAATTGAATGGATAACCTATGACAAAAAGTGGAAAACATTGTAGCAAAAGAAGAAATTGCACGTTTTGTGCAATTTCTTTTTTTGTCACTATGTTTTTCAAAAAGCTGTCTGCTGCAGAGGTGTCAGTAAGCGTCTATATGAGGGAAAGGGTTAACATTATAAAAATACGGTAAAACCCCATCACAATTATAGAGTTAACTTACCAATGACATTACAATATGGGGATTCTATCCTGAGTAATATTTAGGCTTGTGTAACAAACAATGACTTTTTGAGACAAAGATTCTATCCCAAAAGATATTTACATGAGTGTAACAAATAAGTGTGAGAGCAGATGTATGTAAAAGTGGGAAAAGTCAAGAAGGAACAGAGTTCTCATAGCAAATACTTATGCAATGCTAAATGAACTAGAAGTATCACTGAAAACAGGACCTTGACCTACACCATAACTTAATAAGTAAATGGGCCATAACTCTGTAAAATAACATGCAATTGTAACCCCTTTAGGATATACACATCTCCTCTTGGTATAGAAGCTTCATGTAAAATGTTATTACATTCCACCAAGTGGTTTGTAAGAAATAGGCTGGACAAAATATGGCTTCTAACCGACCGACAGACAGATAGCCCGACACAGTGACTCCTATATACCCACTCTTCTTCGAAGGGGGGTATAATTAAATATCACATAAAGAATTGTTGAAAGTTGATGTCATTTCTTGTAAAGTACATTATATTTCATATTTTGATAAAAGTATTTGTATTTACTGCACATTCATGAGAGGAATATGTACACTACGTAGGCTGTGATATAATATACAACCTCGTTTTATATCATCTGGACAACAGATATTTTCCAATGGGAGTTATCTCCACCGGTAAACTGATATATTTCTCAACTCTGTAAGTTTCTGAAACCCTTTTCCTCATATAGACGCTTTTTGACGCCTCTGCAGACGACGGCTTTTTAAAAACATAGTGACAAAAGAAGAAATTGCTCAAAACGAGCAATTTGTCCTTTTGCCACAATGTTTTCCACATTTAGTCATAGGTTATCCATGCAGTTATAGAAATTTTTTGACAAAATATGTTCAAAGTCGTCTGCTGCAGAATTGTCGTATGAGGGAAAGGGTTAAATAGTCCTTGTATATGTAATATATCAATCTTATGCTGCCTCAGTGACCTTAGATGTCAATGTTCCATACAACAAATCTTAACCCTTTCCCTCATATAGACGCTTTCTGACGCCTCTGCAGCAGACAGCTTTTTGAAAACATAGCGACAAAAGAAGAAATTGCACAAAACATGCAATTTCTCCTTTTGCCACAATGTTTACCAGTTTTTGTCATAGGTTATCCATTCAATTATGGAGATTTTCTATGTTTTGACAAAATACGTTTAAAGTCGTCTGCTGCAGAATTGTCATATGAGGGAAAGGGTTAAGCAGACAACTAAAGAGATATCTAGGCAAAATTTAGGAAAATCCTTTTAATCCATTCCTTCATACGCATTTTGACGTCTCTGCATCGCATGACTCTTGAAAACATTGTGACAAAAAGAGCAATTGCAGATGGTGATCAATTTCTTTCTCCTTTTGCCACAATATGTTCAACTGTATTTACCTGCTGAGTATCATGTAAGCCGATATTTGTACGGGATAATCTCTCGCTAGGAGGAGCGGACACATGTGGTTCATCAGGGTCTGTAGATTATCTGGTAACGGGGACGAATCTCCCGCTATCAACATGGGAGGTAACTCATGATTCAGAATAAACGTTGACGGTGCATTTGACGCAGCTTCACACACTGATGCAAGAACAAGTTGGTCTGTCCCAGATAATGCTTTCTGTTGCATCGTCTCTGAAAATACAATACTTAAACCGTTAAAAAGTCTTCCCACATACAACAAATCAGCAGCAGGCAATTTGACATATTGGCATATATATGAAAAATCTCTGTAAATGAAAGTATAACAAGAGATGTTTGTCAAACATTATGCCCCCCCCCCCCCCCCCCCGAGCGCCATGTTGTCAGGAATATTAGGACAATTGAGTAAAAATTTGCATGGACCGAAATGCCAGTTGATTTGTCATTTCACATTGGATGTCTATGAGTCAGTTTTAAGATAATGAACAATGTTCATTCAAAGTTTGAGGATGGTAGGTACAGTTCTTAATCCCATTGTGATGATGACTGATATTTGCAGATATAATGTATCCTCCAGGTCCAGGCATTATTGAGTTATCACTCGGACAAGCTTAAAAAGGGTTTTTGTGTTAAAGGTCACTGTGACCTTGACCTTAGACCCAATGACCTGAAAAGAAATAGGGTTCATCTACTGGTCAAGCCCAACCTTCAAGTCAAGTTTGAGGAACATAGGTCTAGGCATTGTTGAGTTATCACTCGGACAAGCTTAAAAAGGGTTTTTGTGTTCAAGGTCAGTGACCTTGACCTTTGACCCAATGACCTCAAAATAAATAGGGTTCATCTACTGGTCAGGCCCAACCCCCAAGTCAAGTTTGAGGACCATAGGTCCAGGCATTGTTGAGTTATCACTCGGACAAGCTTTGGTCTACAGACGAAATGTTTGAGTTATCGAGAGGTCGAATTATAGAAAAGTCCGAGTTAAAAAAAAAATCAAGTTATCGAAAAGTTCGAGATATCGAGAGGTCGAATTATCGAAAAGTTTGAGTTATTAAAAAGTTTGGGTTATCAAAAAGTTTGGGTTATCGAAAAAATCGAGTTATTTAAGGTTCGAGTTATCGAGAGGTCGAATTATAGAAAAGTTCGAGTTAAAAAAAAAATCAAGTTATCGAAAAGTTCGATATATCGAGAGGTCGAATTATCGAAAACATTGAGTTATCAAGAGGTCGATTATCGCAAATTTCGAGTTAAAATAAAAAAGTTTGAGTTATCGAGAGGTAGAATTATCGAAAAGTTCCAGTTATCGAAACAATTGAGTTATCGAGAGATAGAGTTATCAAAAAGTTTGAGTTATCGAGTGTCGAATTATCAAAAAGTCGAATTATCGAAAATTTCGAGTTAAAAAAAAGTTCGAGTTATCAAAAGGTTAGAGTTACCGAGAGGTCGAATTATCGAAAATTTTCGATTTATAGTTCAGGTTATCGAAAAAATCGAGTTATCGAGAGATTCGAGTTAAAAAAAGTTATTAAAAACTTCGGGTTATCGAAAAAATCGAGTTATCGAGAGATTCGAGTTAAAAAAAGTTATTAAAAACTTCGGGTTATCGAAAACATTGGGTTATCAAGAGGTCGAATTATCGCAAATTTCGAGTTAAAATAAAAAAGTTTGAGTTATCGAGAGGTAGAATTATTGAAAAGTTCCAGTTATCGAAACAATTGAGTTATCGAGAGATCGAATTATCGAAAAGTTTAAGAGGTCGTTATAATAAAAAAGTTCCGAGTTATCGAGAGGTCGAATTATCGAAAAGTTTGAGTTATCAAAAAGTTTGGGTTATCGAAAAGTTCGGGTTATCGAAAAGTCCAAGTTAAAAACAAATTCGAGTTAAAAAAAAGTTTAAGTTATCGAGAGGTTCGAGTTAAAAAAAGTTCGGGTTAACAAAAAGTCCGAGTTAAAAACAAATTCGAAAAAATCGAGTTATCGAGATGTTCGAGTTAAAAACTATTCAAATTATTAAAAAGTTTTTTAACAAAATTGAGTTATCGAAAAGTTTGAGTTATCGAAAAGTTCGCGTTATCGAAAAAAATTGAGTTATCGAGAGGTTCGAGTTAAAAAAAGTTATTGAAAAGTTTGAGTTATCGAGAGGTTCGAGTTAAAAAAAGTTATTAAAAAGTTTGGGTTATCGAAAACATTGAGTTATCGAGAGGTCGAATTATCGCAAATTTCGAGTTAAAATAAAAAAGTTTTGAGTTATCGAGAGGTCGAATTATCGAAAAGTTCGGGTTATCGAAAAAATCGAGTTATCGAGAGGTCGAATTACCGAGAGGTCGAATTACCGAGAGGTCGAATTATCGAAAAGTTCGAAAAAATCGAGTTAAAAACAATTCAAATTATTAAAAAAAAAATTAAAAAAATTGAGTTATCGAGAGGTCGAATTATCGAGAGATCGAATTATCGAAAAAGTTCGAGAGGTCAAATTATCGAAAAGTTCGGGTTATCGAAAAAATTGAGTTATCGAGAGGTTCGAGTTAAAAAAAGTTATTCAAAAGTTCGGGTTCGAAAACATTGAGTTATCAAGAGGTCAAATTATCGCAAATTTCGAGTTAAAATAAAAAAAAAAATCGGGTTATCGAAAAAATAATCGAGTTCAAATAAAAAAGTTCCGAGTTATCGAGAGGTCGAATTATCGAAAAGTTTGATTTATCAAAAAGTTTGGGTTATCGAAAAGTCCGAGTTAAAAAAAAGTTAAAAAGTTATCGAGAGGTTCAAGTTAAAAAAAGTTTGAGTTATTAAAAAGTTCGGGTTATCGAAAAGTCCGAGTTAAAAACAAATTCGAAAAAATCGAGTTATCGAGATGTTCGAGTTAAAAACAATTCAAATTATTAAAAAGTTTGAGTTATCGAGAGGTCGAATTATCTAAAAGTTCCAGTTATCGAAAATTTCGGGTTATCGAAAAAATTGAGTTATCGAGAGGTCGAATTATCGAGAGATCGAATTATCGAAAAGTTTGAGTTATCGAAAATTTCGCGTTATCGAAAAAATTGAGTTATCGAGAGGTTCGAGTTAAAAAAAGTTATTAAAAAGTTTGGGTTATCAAAAATATTGAGTTATCGAGAGGTCGAATTATCGCAAATTTCGAGTTAAAACAAAAAAAATCGAGTTATCGAGAGGTCGAATTATCGAAAAGTTCGGGTTATCGAGAGATCGAATAATCAATAGGTCGACACAGATGACGACGCCAAGGGTATCACAACTAGAACTATCACTGAAGATGATAAATACCCCCAAAACAGCACCTTGACTCAAAATATGGCTTCCGACCGACCAACAAAATACACCGCACTTCCTCTCAATGTGTTGTATCATCCTATGAAGTTTTATTAAATTCCAACAATTTGTTTTAAAGTTATGCTCTGGACAAGACTCTACGAATAAGAAAAAGTAACAAAGGGCAATAACTCTGTAATTATGTAAATTAGAGTTATGGTTCTTGTACACTGCACTTCCTCTGATTATGCTCTACCATTGTATGCAGTTTTATTAGATTCCATCTGTTAGTTATTAAGTAATTCTCCGGACAAGAAAAAGTAACAAAGGGCAATAACTCTGTATTTAGATTAAATAGAGTTATGGTTCCTGTACACCGCACTTCCTCTCAATGTGTTGTATCATCCTATGAAGTTTTATTAAATTCCAACAATTTGTTTTAAAGTTATGCTCTGGACAAGACTCTACGAATAAGAAAAAGTAACAAAGGGCAATAACTCTGTAATTATGTAAATTAGAGTTATGGTTCTTGTACACTGCACTTCCTCTGATTATGCTCTACCATTGTATGCAGTTTTATTAGATTCCATCTGTTAGTTATTAAGTAATTCTCCGGACAAGAAAAAGTAACAAAGGGCAATAACTCTGTATTTAGATTAAATAGAGTTATGGTTCCTGTACACTGCACTTTCTCTCAATGTGTTGTATCATCCAATGAAGTTTTATTAAACTCCAACAATTTGTTTTAAAGTTATGCTCCGGACAAGACTCTACGAATAAGAAAAAGTATCAAAGGGCAATAACTCTGTAATTATGTAAATTAGAGTTATGGTTCTTGGACACTGCACTTCCTCTGATTATGCTCTACCATTGTATGCAGTTTTATTAGATTCCATCTGTTAGTTATTAAGTAATTCTCCGGTCAAGAAAAAGTAACAAAGGGCAATAACACTGTATTTAGATAAAATAGAGTTATGGTTCCTGTACACCGCACTTCCTCTCAATGTGTTGTATCATCCTATGAAGTTTCGTTCAAATCCTATGTTGCATTGTTAAGATATGGTCCGGACAAAATATGGCTTCCGACCGACCGACCGACCGACCGACCGACCGACCGACCGACACAGTGACTCCTATATACCCCCCCAAAACTTTGTTTTTTGGGGGTATAATAACCTGACTTTTTTCCTTCATAAGACAGACAAGACAAAATTGAAAAGATTATGGCAAAAGGAGATATTTCTCATAGTAAGCAATTTCCCCTTTTGCCACAATGTTTTCAAAAGTCGTCTGCTGCAGAGGCATCAAAATGCATCAACATGTGGGAAAGGGTTAATCATTATGCGAAGAGAAGAAATTGCTCACTATGAGCAAGGTTTCCTTTTTCCTCATTGTTTTCAAAAGCAATCTGAGGTAAAGATTTTAAATATCTGTTGAAGTGCATTATATACTCAACTTTGTTTTTACATCCATAACTAAGTATGAGTTTATGTACTATTTTATTAACCCTTTCCTACATAGAATAAATCTAAAGCAGACAAATTTCTAACAATCTGGGGAAAAATATGGTAAAATTAAAAGGAACTAGAACTATCACTGAAGATGATAAATACCCCCTAAACAGCACCTTGACCTACACCATAACTTAATTAGTAAAAGGGCCATAACTCTGTAAAATATCATGCAATTGTAACCCCTTTAGGATATGCACATCTCCTCTTGGTATAGAAGCTTCATGTAAAATGTTATTGAATTCCACCCAGTGGTTTGTAAGAAATAGGCCGGGCAAAATATGGCTTCCGGCCGACAGACAGACAGACTGCCCGCCATAGTGACTCCTATATACCCCCTCTTCTTCGAAGGGGGTATAATTATAGAAGATATTGTGTGAAAAGAAACTGTTCTTTCTGCAATATTCCTCCATTTCCCACAATGTTTTCAAAAATCATGCTTTGTAATGGGAAAGGGTTAAAAATTTAACATAAATATTAACTTACTGTTAAACTTGATGTAAAATGGAAGTAGGTTAGAAAATATGGCTTCTCCAAAGAATTCGATCCACTCTGTCCTTAAATTTGGAGGATAGCTTCCTGGATTGGCTTCAACCTTGACCTTCAAACAGTCACTGACATCAGAAACTAGGTCAAGGATACTAACAAGTAGACACTGTAACCCTGGAGACTTTCCATTTATTATTTCATCCTCCAAGGCATCAAATAGTTCCTTCAATGTAAAATTTTAAATTATCGTTTAACTCTTTCCCTCAAACAGACGCTTTCTGACGCCTCTGTAGCAGACGACTTTTGAAAACACTGTGAAAAATGGAGAAATTGCTCATCATGAGCAATTTCTCCTTTTGCCACAATGTATTCAACTCTCTTCAATAATTATACTTTCATTTATAAGGATTTTTCATCTTTTTGCTAATATATTCTCAAAGTCGTCTGCTGCAGATTTGATGTATATGGGAAAGGGTTAAACTCGTTCAACATACAACAAATCTGCAGCAGATGACTTTGAAGACAGTTAGTCAGAATATAAAAAAGTTTAATTATTGAAAATAGTTTTAACCCTTTCCCTCATATAGACGCTTTCTGATGCCTCTGCAGCAGGCGGCTTTTTGAAAACATAGTGACAAAAGAAGAAATTGCACAAAACATGCAATTTCTCCTTTTGCCACAATATTTTCCACTTTTTGTCATAGGTTATCCATTCAATTATGGAGATTTTCTATTTTTTGACAAAATACGTTCAAAGTCGTCTGTTGCAGAATTGCCGTATCAGGGAAAGGGTTAAACATAGTGGTAAAAGGTGAAATTGCTCATTATGACAGCATCTGTATGTGGGAAAGGGTAAATGTATTGTATAAACACCATGCAGAATAATTTATCACATAACTGAAATTATCGGATTGGGAGAGTTTATGAAAACAAATGAGCCACATCTAGACGCATTTTCACACCTCTGAAGCAGATTATGAAGACTTTGTAGTAAAAGGAGAAGCTGTTCATAAAGAGCAATTTCTCCTTTTGCCACAATGTTTTCAGCTGTATTCAATAACTATACTTTTATTTTTTTTGTTTTATTTTCAAAATAGTCTACTGTAAATTTGTTTTATGTGGAAAAGGGTTACTAGTAAATCATGGTATAAAAGATAGGTGCTTCGATGTGAACCCAGTAAGGCTTCACTTCTACATTTTACATTCCAAAGTTACATCTGTGGATCTTCTAAATGAAGGCAGAATATGAGGCTGTGCATTTTCACAGGCTCAAGTCCTCCAACCCTGAAGTCATCATTCGCATAATGCCAAAGACCAGTTTTCGCTAGATGCAGCATAAATTTATTGTTGCGTTCTATAAAAAATAAATCTGAAAAGTGGCTTGTGAAAACAGAGTTAGATCCCCTTGCTCTAAAATTTTTACTACAAGTAACATCTCAAAATAACTTTAATATTTGTGCTCGCCAAACTCCAATTAATAAATCAATACAATCATAAATAACAGCAGGACAAAAAGACATTTATTAGAAAAATGGTTAACCACTTACCACATGCAGCTGCTTTCTGATGCCTCTGCAGCAGACTTCTTTTGAAATTATTGTCGAAGATGGAGAAATTGCTCATTATGAGCAATTCCACCATTTGCTTCAATGTTTCAACTCTATTCCATAGTAAAACTTCAATTTGTAGAGACTTTCCATGTGTTTGCCAAAAACAATTTCAAAGTCACCTGCTGCAGATTTGTTGTATGTGGGAAAAGGTTAATAATACCTACAAAGTTCACTCACCTGATTCCATGTTACTATAGAGCACATGACAAAATCCCAGTGCTTATCAGTTAGTTGGGTGGAAATCTGTCTCACAATGGCACTTAAAAATCTCGACACTTCAATACTAAATATATTACCGGTGGCTGAACTGCAACACAGAAAATATGAGGTGAGTTTAAAAAGTTCCTACATGGACGTCATAACATTTAGACAAGCAAGATATATACAAGAGTATACATGAAGACAAGTTTTCATCAAGATTGTGTAATAAATGTGGCTCATGGAGGATCCATACATTTTTCTTTAAGTCTAAGGTTTTTCAACCTGACATAAGCTTTATTCAAAACTGCCCTAGGTATTGTTAAAACAAACCTTCTGGCAAAGTTTCACAAGTTATAAATGACGCCTCTACTGTCCACAAATGTTTTCTTAAACTTAGTCTACTGTTTTTGACCCATCTGACCCTGGCTTGAATTTAGCCTACATATCACAAAGACAAAAAAGTTTCATCATTTTGGGGTAAAAAATGCGGCCTCTAGTGTCCACAAGATTTTTTGTAATTTGGCTCAGTAACCTAGTTTTGACCAAACATTATTTATATTAGAACTTGGTTGGCTTAACTATCATCAAGATAAACATTCTGGCAAAGCTTTACCATTTTCAAGTAAACAACAGGTACAAGATGGCTCAAAATCGATCACCTGAGTGATAGTTTAGTAGCAAATTTATAATTGCTAATGATAGGGAAAATTCGATCAAGAGTGGGAATGAAACAGCATAGGAAAAGGTGCGCACCGAATCAATAAGATTCAAAAAGTTTTAGGTTAAACATGATGATTGAAATGAATGATTTCGAGCCAGATTGTAAGACAATACAATCACTTATAGGTTTTTTTCTGATGTTTAACAAATACTAAATACCTTGACAATTGATGATTCATGTTATATCGGAGAAATTGTTAGAAAATAAGAATTATTAATGATTTCTCAAGTATAATAGATGCCTTATAATTCTACAAATTTAAATAAACACAACCAGTGGGAAAAAATCTTGTGGCTTAAAAGTGTTTTCATTGGAGAGAATGAGAAAGTGGGTCAATGACTTTTACAACCTCCCACAACTCTATGACCTCTCTTGGACTTTTTCATTGTTCAGGACCAATTGACTGCTTGACATCATCATGACAAAAACTCTGACAAAAGATTTAACATGCTAAGTTAATTCTTCAAGTTGACCTAGTTTTTGACCAAACAAGACCGATATTAGAACTTTGCATATATATCATTTTGAATAAGTTTCAGTAAAGATTGTGGCCTTTTAAGTATCCACAAGCATGACGTACAGATGCCGAACACTGGGGGATCACAAAAGCTTATCTATAGCACTTCATACTCAAGGTGATTAATATAAACAAAAAGAATACCAGTTATATTCCAGAATATTTGTTGTTGTATCTTTCCATACAAGTATCTGATCTATCACAGCTATCAATAGCTGGGCTATCTCATCTTGGTATGAGGTCACCAGTTTACTGGTCAGCTTGGTAATCACGGACATAGAACTGATTACACCTGATAAAATATAAATGGATGATATTTGTAAGTTTCCTGTGTAATGTGGTTGAAGCACCAAATTCTAAAATATAGAGAGAATTTCAATTCATTTCCTGTTGTATACAGAATTTAATCCTCACCGACACAATAGAGATAATATTTATTCTATCCTGCCTGTGTGATATAAAGTGTTAATATCACTGATAAAATATAAAGAGAGAATAATTGTTCTATCCTCTTTATATCTAGTTATACTTTCACTGACAAAATAGAGAGAAAGAAAAATTGTTCTATCCTGTGGGATATAGTTGTATTACCATGGATAAAATAGAGAGAGAGAAAATATGTATAATCATGGAATGTGAGATCACCAGGTTACTCTTCAGCTTCTTTATCACACCTGATAAAATGGAGAGAATATTGTACATTTCCTGTATGATATTGAGTTTTATCATCAATGACGAAAGTAATGAATCATATTGTTAACCCTTTCCCTCATATTCTGACGCCTCTGCAGCAGACAGCTTTTTGAAAACATAGTGACAAAAGAAGAAATTGCTCAAAACAAGCAATTTCTCCTTTTGCCACAATGTTTTCCACTTTTAGTCATAGGTTATCCATTTAATAATAGAGATTTTCTATTTTTTGACAAAATATGTTCAAAGTCGTCTGCTGCAGAATTGTCGTATGAGGGAAAGGGTTAAAATTTGTATGAAGTCACTAGGTTAATGATCATTATGAGCAATATCTTCTTTTTCAATATTTTTTTATTTAGTTGTCAGCTACAGTCACAAAAAGTGATCTACATGACGGAGACAGTGAAACAACATACCTACAGATTCAAGCACATCCTCAGCTGATAGCGTCAATATTCTTGAAACCAGAATCTGTGCCAATGTTAACTTATCCGAGGGCGACAGATAATCAACAGTACTATGTAACATCCTCACTGTCTCGCTACTTATCTCTGTACACCTGTCACCAAATAAAAACACAGTATGTGAGACATGTTGTATGTTCCGCTAGATATTGCTGTACACCCGTCACCAAATAAAAACACAGTATGTGAGACATGTTGTATGTACCGCTAGATATTGCTGTACACCTGTCAACAAATAAAAACACAGTATGTGAGACATGTTGTATGTTCCGCTAGATATTACTGTACACCCGTCACCAAATAAAAATACAGTATATGAGACATATTGTATGTTCCGCTAGATATTGCTGTACATCCGTCACCAAATAAAAACACAGTATGTGAGACATGTTGTATGTTCCGCTAGATATTGCTGTACATCCGTCACCAAATAAAAACACAGTATGTGAGACATGTTGTATGTTCCACTAGATATTGCTGTACATCTGTCACCAAATAAAAACACAGTATGTGAGACATGTTGTATGTACCGCTAGATATCAATGTACATCTGTCACCAAATAAAAACACAGTATGTGAGACATGTTGCATGTTCCACTAAATATCAATGTACAATTGTCACCAAATAAAAACACAGTATGTGAGACATGTTGTATGTTCCACTAGATATCAATGTACAATTGTCACCAAATAAAAACACAGTAAGTGAGACATGTTGCATGTTCCACTAGATATCAATGTACAATTGTCACCAAATAAAAACTAAGTATGTGAGACATGTTGTATGTTCCGCTAGATATTGCTGTACACCCGTCACCAAATAAAAACACATTATGTGAGACATGTTGTATGTTCCGCTAGATATTGCTGTACACCCGTCACCAAATAAAAACACATTATGCGAGACATGTTGTATGTACCGCTAGATATCGCTAAACACCTAATAAATAAAAACACAGTATGTGAGACATGTTGTTTAGAAACCTAGCTGTCTTAACCCTTCCAAACTGGCAGTTGCTTTTTGACGCTTTTGCAGCAGATGACTTTAACAAGCATTGTGGCAAAGGGATGATTTCAACATCGTCTGATGTATATTTCTTGTATGTAAAAGAGTTGAAACATACACTTGGTTTTAAGGGTCAGGTTTGTTTGTTCCTTTCTGTGCATGTTGTAGATAGTTTAACCCTTTACTGCATACAACAAATCAGCAGATAGTCAAAAGTATCATGTAACATCCTCACAGTCCCGCTAGATATCGACATACACCGATCACTCAAAAACCACATTACAAAACATGTTGTCTATAAATCATACAGAAGCTTTTTTAACATCTTTTGTTAACATTTTGGCAAAAGGAGCCATTTCACGTTTTGTTGCATTGTTTTCAAGTATACTCATTAATTGTACATATATTTAATGAAATTGTCCATAGTTTTGCCTTGATAATTCCTGTGCTGTAGATACACAGAAATCTATGTATGATGTGATATGAGAGGTCCAAGAATTAAAATTGTGTTGGAATTGGTATCCTAATAGATTCACTGAATGGATCTTAAACAAGATTTCCATTTTGATTTTCGGAAATAATTTTGTTTTAGATCTTTCTTAGAGCAAAATATATATTTCTTAGATCTTTCCTGAATATATGATCTATATGTTTTTGATGTATTACAAAGATAATCCTCATTTAGGTTTCAAAATTGGCTAAAATACAGGAAAGGATTGTAAAGAAACTAATATTTGTTGCCATTTGCAAGGTGTGCACATCTTGAAAAGTCGTCTACTGCTTTGTCTGCGTTGTCTGCATTACCATGGAAAATCAAACAAGTCTATAATCATTCATAATTTGGTTGTCAGTCACACATTAATTAAAACCGCATTGCCTTCTTTTACAAAAGGAAGTTATAAATTAAAGCTCATTAATTATTGCCCGGGTACAAACTGCTTGTTACACTTCTGAAGCGTAGGTCTGTGTATTTTGTGGGATAAGAATTTACACAGAAAATTTCTGTCTGCTTCAGAAAGAGTCTATTCGTGGGAAAGAGTTAACCCGTTCCCGCCTGCAGATGCATTTTGACGCAATATCAGAAGACTACTTTTGAAAACATTGTGGCCAAAGTGAAATTACTCATGATGAGCAATTTCTCCTTTGGCCACAATGTTTTCAACTTTATTTTTGAACTAGAAGGGTGTGCTTCCCGGAGCATGTGTGTCACCTGCCGGGGCCTTGTCAGAAAGTTTTAACTTTTGACAGAAAAGGGGCAATAACAAAAATATTTGGATCATCCCCTTTTTGTGAACCCATCACAAAGATTGATATAAACAGACAGACAGACAGACCAGACAGACGCCGGACAAAAAAAAGTAATCCCTAAGTGCCTACCATGCTACGCAGGTGACACAACAATTAAGCTATCTTTTATGGAGATTTTTAAAGGTTTTTGTCACTATGTTTTCAAAGTCGTCTGTTGCATATTTGATGTATGTGGGAAAGAGTTAATAAACTGAAGATAAATTATTATAAAAGGCAAAGCGTGAACACTACCTCTCTGTCAAAGGTTCCAACTGTAAAGTAAGCTGTTCCTTGGAGGACCAAACTTCCGCCATCAATGTCAGAACAGTGCCCAAACATGATACATACTGGACGTTTTCATCACTTCTGTTGGAATAAAATTAGATAATAGTAATTGAAACCTTCCCACAACAAGGATGTATTTCATGACAACTTCCTGTGAGAGAAGCAGCAAATCCTATGGACATATAATTTTGCCTTTTACCATGAAGCAGCAGAAGACCTTTCGAAAACATTGTGTCAAAAGGAGAAATTGCAA
Organism: Serripes groenlandicus; assembly: GCA_031761405.1. Lineage (NCBI taxonomy): Eukaryota > Metazoa > Mollusca > Bivalvia > Cardiida > Cardiidae > Serripes > Serripes groenlandicus. Next base: position 13,602,770 of record JASEVX010000005.1, on the reverse strand, counting down.
TGATGTGCAATTTCTCTTTTTGCCACAATGTTTTCAACTGTATTCAATTATTAAACTTTCATTTATAGAGATTTCCCAATGTTTTGATATGATAGTTTCAAAGTCGTCTGTTGCAGATTTGTTTTATGTGGGAAAAGGTTAATATGGTGTATCAATAACGGGGTAAATCTAAGGAACTTCCCACTGGCAGATGCTTTTTGGCGCCTCTTGTAGCAGACGGTAATTGAAAAGTTTGTGGCATTATCATTATTAGAAATTTTCGCTTTAGCTATAATGATTTCAACTTCATTTAAGTTATGTTAAGAGAACTATGGGTGTATTCCAAAATCTTTGGTCAATTTATTTTCACATCATAAAAAACATGTTTCTCATTTTACAACAATGTTCCATTTTCCTGTAATTTTTTACCATAATTTTATTACAAAGAAAACTCTAAAACCAGTCAGTTTGAAAAGTTGAGTTAGCCATTGCTGGTAGAGTAGAGCATACCAGAATGCTCTTTAGATAATCATGTGAAAATTTGATCATTTTCAAACCAAACCCTCTGGTGCATTTTATTGCATTTGCAGTAAACGACATTTGAAAACATTGTGACAAGGGGTAATTTTTTTCTAAATGAGCAATTTCTCCTTTAGCCACAATGTTTTCAGTAATTCCTTTTAAACAAATATTGCATATTTTTCCTGGATGCTTTAATATCTTCTTTTGCAGATGTGTTGTATGGGGGAAGTCTTAACGAGGACATACCTATTAAAGGCAATTTTCCAAAGTTTCTCCATGCCCTGTTTTCCTAAACATTGCGATAACTCTTTGACGATATTCTCCAACTCGGATGAACTGTTTGTCACTTCAGTAAGGTTCCCAATCTGTTCAATAATGACAAAGTAATTGTTTGTTTGTATGGTGCTTTATACTGTTTTCATTGGTATTAACCCTTTCCCTCATACGACAATTCTCCAGCAGACGACTACGAACGTATTTTGTCAAAACATAGAAAATCTCCATAATTGAATGGATATCCTATGACAAAAAGTGGAAAAAACATAGTGGCAAAAGGAGAAATTGCACGTTTTGTGCAATTTCTTCTTTTGTCACTATGTTTTCAAAACGCCGTCTGCTTTAACCCTTTCCCTCATACGACAATTCTGCAGCAGACGACTACGAACGTATTTTGTCAAAACATAGAAAATCTCCATAATTGAATGGATATCCTATGACAAAAAGTGGAAAAAACATAGTGGCAAAAGGAGAAATTGCACGTTTTGTGCAATTTCTTTTTTTGTCACTATGTTTTCAAAACGCCGTCTGCTTTAACCCTTTCCCTCATACGACAATTCTGCAGCAGACGACTACGAACGTATTTTGTCAAAACATAGAAAATCTCCATAATTGAATGGATATCCTATGACAAAAAGTGGAAAAAACATAGTGGCAAAAGGAGAAATTGCACGTTTTGTGCAATTTCTTCTTTTGTCACTATGTTTTCAAAAAGCTGTCTGCTGCAGAGGCGTCAGAAAGCGTCTATATGAGGGAAAGGGTTATCACAATGAAACTGACAGGAAAACTCAAGAGAAGGAGTAGTAAACATATTTTTCACCCACAATATTACCAAACCAAACTTTCTGTTGTGGGTACTCAAAAGAGTGGTCTCAGTAAGGCAATTTCCAACAACATTAAGCTTATCTGGAGCTCTGATAACTGTTGAACAATGTTTTATGTTGCTTTTAACACTATTCAAGTCATATCATGACATTTCCTGGGAAAGTTACATGTTTTATGTTGCTTTCAACACTATTCAAGTTATATCATGACATTTCCTGGGAAAGTTACATGTTTTATGCTGCTTTCAACACTATTCAAGTTATATCATGACCTTTCCTGGGAAAGTTACATGTTTTATGTTGCTTTTAACACTATTCAAGTTATATCATGACATTTCCTGGGAAAGTTACATGTTTTATGTTGCTTTGAACACTATTCAAGTTATATCATGACATTTCCTGGGAAAGTTACATGTTTTATGTTGCTTTCAACACTATTCAAGTTATATCATGACATTTCCTGGGAAAGTTACATGTTTTATGTTGCTTTCAACACTATTCAAGTTATATCATGACATTTCCTGGGAAAGTTACATGTTTTATGCTGCTTTCAACACTATTCAAGTTATATCATGACATTTCCTGGGAAAGTTACATGTATAACCGTGTTTTCCATCTTGTTACCATCAATCATAATGCTATTAACATTTTTCAAACTTTGATATGACCTGATCGGGAATCAAACCCTGGTCTCCTGGATGCTCTAACATCGGCAAGTCCGTCACAACAAATACTTAAGAAGCAGCCAGACATTTTTGATAATGGATTAGTGATTCAGCTTTTATTGTTAGCAGCAAAATAACCAATACATTCCTAGGTAAATAAGTGTTTAAACTATGATAAGGCTGATACAATTTTACCCTTTATCACATATATGTACATTTTGAAGTATCTGCAGACGACTACTATTGCCACACATATTTCAACTCAATTCAATAATATCACTTTTATTTACAGAGATTTCCATATTTCTGGAAAGATGTTTTCAAAGTTGTCTACTGAAGATTTGATGCATGTGGGAAAGGGTTAATATCCTCTGTGTCCTTACTTGCATTTTTACATTTGTAATGCCTTACAACATAGTATTACCGAGTGAACCTTGTTATCACTGTTGATAAAACTTGATTTACACACAAATCAGACAAATAACCTTAAATATGTACATACTTGTATATCCAGTCCCATCAGCCTCTGTACTATGACAGATTATAAATCATTTAACCCTTTCCTACATACAACAAATTTGAAGCAGACTTCGAAAATATTTTGACGAAAACATGAAAAATGTCATAAATAAGGGTAAGGGTTTTATTATTAAAAAAAGAGTTGAAAACATTGTGGCTAAAGGAGAAATTGCTTGTTTTGAGCAATTTCTCCTTTTGTCAAGATGTTTTGAAAGTCGTCTGCTGCAAGGCGTCAGAAAGCGTCTATAAGTGGGAAATGGTTAATCAGTATTGATAAAACTTGATAATACACTAAAACTAGACAAAAACATTTTAAATCCGCCATGCACTTACTTGAGGGTCCACTTTCATCATGCCCTGTACTATAGTATGACCCAGTATACACTTTGAAAATAGCGCTAAATTATCCTCTGTCCATCCGTCTGTGTTGGCAACCAAGGTTTCTGAATCCACATCATTATCTGTATTGCCGACCAACACATGCTGCAATAGCTTGCAGTTGTAAAGGGAAGAATACAATGTCTTTATCTGGAATACATGGTCAATCTCTGCCACACCAGAGTAATCTCCCTTGATTGATTGGTACTCGAGCAACTACAAAATAACGATTTTTATATTTTAATATGGCAGGGAAAACATTGCGCAATTGCATATGTATCTATCTTGTTCAATATATAACATTCTTATTGTTAGCTTATTGCCAAATGTACATTAGTTTTGTGTTTTATCATTATATGTCAAATGTACATTTGCATCGTTTCATAAATATTGTTGTCAAATTAGTGTGTTTTATACATTTGTGTTGTTTTATCATCATTGTGGTCAAATGTAAATTAGTGTTGTGTTTTATCATTCTATGCATGAAATGTACATTTGTGTTGTGTTTTATCATTCTATGTATGAAATGTACATTTGTGTTGTGTTTTATCATTCTATGTATGAAATGTACATTTGTGTTGTGTTTTATCATTCTATGTATGAAATGTACATTTGTGTTGTGTTTTATCATTCTATGTATGAAATGTACATTTGTGTTGTGTTTTATCATTCTATGTATGAAATGTGTGTTGTTATATCATCATTGTAGTCAAATGTACATTAGTGTTGTGTTTTATCATTTCACATATCTACTTGTCAAATATGCATTTGTTTTTGTAAGTATAATCACTTGCATTGTTCAAGTATGCATTTGTATTTTTTAAAATTCAGATATATTGACTAATGTTTGGTACTAATTTTATTGGGTTTTCTTCGGTGGATATATTTCCAGAATTAACTATGTAATTCTGTTTGAAATTGGTGAGCAAATTCATGTATGCTTTTCAAAATGCCAAATAGATGGAACGAACCTTTTTAGGCACATTTATAGGTATCTCAGCAGTCAGGTCACTACAGACAGTTCTGTAAACATCATTTTCTCTCTCATTGTTTGGCAATCCTGACTGGACACTGCCTAGCAGCACTCTGACATTGGACAACAAGGTACACAGTCTGTTAATAATAAAACATTGTACACAGTCTGTAAAAAATAAAACATTGTACACAGTCTGTAAATAATAAAACATTGTACGCATTCTTTAAATAATAAAACATTGTACACATTCTATAAATAATACAAGAAACCACTGAAGACGGTAATGCTGGATTGTCGGCAATTTGACCTTGAAAATCAACAAACCAAGGTCAAGGTCAAAGTAACCATAGAAATCAATAGAACTTGTTACTGGTTACCTTCAGGCAAAGTTTCAAGTTTGTAACCCTTTCCAGTGCTGAGATTTTGCCTCAACCTGAAACTTTCACCAAAATGTGGACAGACAGACGGAGAGACAGACAGACATCGCCAATCTATAGACCGGAATTGCTAGAGCAATCCGGCCAAAAACAGGGTACACAATTTGTAAAACTTAAACACATTGATGATCCTATAGTATACACCTGATTAAATAGAACTTCTATAGAAGTCGCATACTTCTTTGTCAAAACATAATGAAGGAGTGAACTTGACCAATCTTAAATTTACCTTATGCAGTGCAATTATTGTTTGACCCAGGTTTGAACTGATGACCTTTAGGTACATAAACTATAAACATGTACAATGTATTTCCTTTTTATAACATGTACTCAGGTGGGGTAATGTTTTTTCCCTGGGGGACATAAGGTGGAGTAATGCTTTTACCCTAGGTACATAAGGTGGAGTAATGTTTTTACCCCGGGACATTATTTGAACAAAAATGATAAGAGTACTACTAAGTGATGCAGAGTATAAATGAGCGGTCCCTCGAGAAAACCAACATTGTGGACTCTGCATACAGTATCGACCTGGACCAGCCTAAGCATGTTGCGCAGGCTAACCTGGACAAACATTTTTCGCTTCCTGTGGATTTTCTGTTTCAGGTGTCATTACTCTATACCTTTATCCCTCTGAGACGGAATGTGTCGGCCCGGATTAGCCTTACGCTGACTGATCTGGGTTGATCCATTAAGCAGAGTCCATAATGTTGGTTTTCTCATGGAAAGGCTCAAATAACAATGCTCCAACACTTGCATTTTATGACAAAATAGATTCTTAAACATTTTACTGTATACATATTGGGAAACAAGCACGAAAGGCCATTTTTCAATATTTAAACTTCAAATTATTTGAACACTCTTTTCAGAGAATTAAAACTTGAAAATATTAGCAAAATCATTTTCAAACCTGGCAAGTACTTTTAATTTTGGTGCCTTAAACATAGATTGAATACATTCACCATCCCAATGTTTTTTCATGTATTGGAAATTTTGAACAATCTTGGTTGAAGTTCACCCATGAAACAGATGTGCCAAATTATTTTTAAATCGGATAGTTACTTTTGGACAAGAAAATTAGAACAAAGATTACCATATACATGTAAATAAATAAGGAAATCCCCCAGCAGACAGCTTTTTGAAAACAATAAATTTCTACTTTTGTCACCATGTTTTCAACTCTATTCAATTATTGTAATTTCATTTAAAATGAGTTTCTAATTTTTTCAGGTATGTTTTCAAAGTCGTCTGCTGCAGATTTGTTATATGTTGGAAAGGGTTAAAACTTTAGACTACACTATCTATAATCTGGAATTCAGCACCTTTAAAGGAAGGCGATACAAAACAAAATACACAGCCAGTAAACAAAATTTGATGCAGGTGCCACCAAAAACACATAAAATCTATCTTGCTGGTGTTTCCTATCTCACAGGTTGGCATAGCATGAAAAACATGTACTTACTTATCTAATGATGTAACGGATGTATTAATGATGGAAACTGTCATCTCTGTTAATTGTTGCAGACAGCTGGTATGATAAAGGAGCCCTCCTGTAATCTCTACACTGTGTCTGATACCCTCGGCCCAGGCATCTTGTGCTATTGTCATGCTCTCACCTCAAAATTACAAAATACTCTGTTATAAATTATCTAATATTATCATATTGTAAAGTCTGATTATGATTAAATGTTCTATTATGTTTTATGAGTGCTAATTGTCAAAATGAGTCTGGATGTTGGAAAGGATTGAGGTAAGTTCTAGATAGGTGAAGTCTCATTGCAATTAATCAAGAGAATCTAACAAGAGGGCCATGATGGCACTGGACAGCTCACCTGAGTATTGCAATGAGATTTGTAATGCAAACCACAATAACTCATTTTTCTGTCAAGTAAGCTAATACAAGAGAACCAGTATAGCTCCAATTCCATAAAGCGATATAACCCACTCCCTATGTTGTCCGAAATTATTTTGTTCCAAATATTACCTCCCATTATAAACTAAATCTATTTTGGGACAACTTTTATACCTTTATATACATGTACTACCAATTCTCAAGATATAATAGTTTCTTTATCAGAAATGTTTAAACCTTTTCCACTTAAAACAAATCTACAGCAGAGGACTTTGAAAATATCTTGGCAAAATTATGAAAAAAATCTTTAAGTATGAAAGAATATGAGCAATTTCTCATTTTGCCACAATGCTTTCAAAATTCAGCTGCTGCAAACACGTCAGAAAGCGCCTGTATATCGGAAAGTAAGGGTTAAAGTATACACCATGGAAACAGTGAAGACATGACAAGACAGTATACTAGCTTACCTGTGATTCCGAATGTTTTCATTGCACATATCTGATACAATCTTCGGATCACTCTGCTGCCAACTTCAGAATTTATACAGTCCTTAAAATAATACAAAAATAAAGATAAATGTCTTCTTTTCAACATTTAAAGAGAAAATAACCATTAACCATTGTGAGCTATATGTAACAACATGTCTTCAGTACACCACCTTGGTGATATCAATTCTCTACCTTGCCTCCTATAATGTATATGCTAATTCAATTACAATAAAGATAGTATTATTTTTGCCAAAACAAGCTTGCATTCGATAGTGTATAACCAACATTTTCGAAAAAATTAACAGGATTTTCAGTAAATATTGTTTAAATATTTTTACCTGTCTTATATTGATAAGATATATAAGAGTTAGTAATGGGATAAGCTGTCTGTTATTGACTCTTCAAAGAGGAGAAGATAAGGACACCTGTCATTTCCGGGAATTCATTCATTGCATACAAGTCTTGTCTGTCACCATATCCTAACTTTTTCTCATTTCATGTAGATAATCTTTCAACAGGTTCATGATAACTTTCATCTACCAAATGTTTAAAATGGAATTCCGAGTGAAACTTGATTTTCTTCGGTTTTAAGTTTAATAGTTTAAGTACCATATATATGTTAATTAAAACAAATTAAATATTACTTTTCCTTTCAGTGAAAAAAAATTGGGTTCATGATGAGTTTTTTTTTATATATTATAAAATTTGATTTCCGATTATGAAAAAAAATAATGCAATAAATGTCAATGTCATAATGTCAATGTGAATTATTTGCAGTAAGTATTTTGTGCATATTTGGAAATAAAGTTAATCCTTTCCCTCATATAGACGCTTTCTGACTCCTCTGCAGCAGATAAAAGAAGAAATTGCTCAAACAAGCAATTTCTCCTATTGCCACAATGTTTTCCACTTTAAGTCATAGGTTATCCATTCAATTACAGAGATTTTCTATTTTTTGACAAAATATGTTCAAAGTCATCTGCTGCAGAATTGTCGTATGAGGGAAAGGGTTAAAGCGTAAGCATTATTGAAAACAGGGACTACTAATACGTATTAGTAGCCCTGTTAGAAAAGAAGACATCTCTTATGTTTATGTTTATAAAATTCAGTTGCTATAAAAGCAATGTTTCAAATGACGAGTCCGGGACCATATAAACTTTATATTGATTTTTATTAGGAATGTCAAACTCTAACTGAAACAGGAGTTGTCGGAGGCCAATATAGCTCACCTATCAGGGCCATCGTCTATCAGGGCCTACTTCAGAACAGTTATAGCAAAAGTGGAATAATTCAGTTGAAATTGAATTTACAAAAGAAAGAAAACCGTTTAACAGCAACAGCATAAATTATATAGTTTCTGAGAAAAGGCCTTGAATGCCTAACTATAACCCAAAATTCCCGGTCTTGCACACAAAGGTTTGACCAAAAACGGGCACAATTCAGTCAAAATCCATTCCAGAGTTATGGGACTTGACATACAAGGTCATATAATGACCCTGAATAAGTGTGTGAAGTTTCAAAGCAACAGCTTACACAGTGTCTGAGAAAAGGCCTTGCACGCAAAGGGTTGACCAAAATTCTAAGCCCAAAAAGGGGCACAATTCAGTAAAAATCCATTCCAGGGTTATGGGACTTGACATACAAGGCCACCTAACGACCCTGAATAAGTGTGTGAAGTTTCAAAGCAACAGCATACACAGTGTCTGAGAAAAGGCCTTGCATGCAAAGGTTTGACCAAGCTGGCAACGTGTACGGGCCAACGCCAATGCGGACGCCGGGGTGACTACATAAGCTCCCCTATTTCTTCGAATAGGCGAGCTAATGAGGTGCGTTATAAGTTATAACACTGTTTCAGTGTATCTATTCAAAGGTGTACGCTTCTAATTTGTTGAATGTGGAAAAGTATTAAATATGCAGTATTTACCTTGTACTCTGTGAAGTACAGGAAGACGGCATTAGACACAAACTGAATAACTATATCTGGGTCGTCATTGTCCTTTGTTGGGTCCAGCTTGTTGAGTATCATCACAATCTCCTCCAGAACCTTCATTAGGAAGACCTCCTGTACCAACAACACTTAAAATACAAAATACATTGTATTAGTGACTATTACTCAACACTATTCACCTGGTACTGTTTGACCTTTATACAAGGATTTAATCAACACTATTCACCTGATACTGTTTGACCTTTATACATGGTTTTAATCAACACTATTCAATTGATACTGTTTGACCTTTATACAAGGATTTAATCAACACTATTCACCTGATACTGTTTGACCTTTATACATGGTTTTAATCAACACTATTCACCTGATACTGTTTGACCTTTATACATTGTATTATTAAACACTATTCACCTGACTCTGATTGACTCTGATTGACTCTGATTGACTCTGATTAACCTTTGTTCCAAGGTGAATATTATCATGATGTCCTTGCTTTTCGACAAAAATGACAAATAGTTTATATTTCATGATAATTCATTTACGTCATGACACCGCCTCTATGGTGTAGTGGTAGAGCTACTGCATCGGAGCCAGAGGTTGCTGGTTCGATCCCCAGTCTGGTCATACCAAAATACTTTAAAAATGGTAGTTATTGTTTCCCCTCATTGGTACTCACGATTGTGGGATTAGCATTATGATATAAGGACCAGTAGAACTGGTAATTAACGCTGTGATATCAAAATTGTTGAGGGTAGCATTAGAAACCATACAAACAAATAACATCATGACAATCTAGACAGGTAAAAGTTATTTACATAGAGAATATCTTAAGAGCCACTTGCTTTGAATACAATGAAGGAATTCTTTTTAAACATATCGCAAAATAGAAGCATAAATTTGATTGAGTTTTTAAAACATGGCATGAAAAAGAGAAATTGCTTGTTTTGAAAAGTCAGAAGTTGTCTGTTCTTAGTCATCTTCTCCAGTACATAATTCACCGGTTAGTCCTCTCCAACTAAAAGCACTTTACGGATTCAGAGGACTAGAAAAGAGGGAGTGAACAGGTCTTTCCCCGCAATATTTCTCTTATTACTCAGCCAAATCCTATGTTGTTGGTACTCAAAAGAATCGTCTCACTGAGACGATACTTTTGAGTACCCACAATATATGGTTTGAATGTCAAATAAGGATTTTAAAATTTGAAAAATGGCCCTTATCTAGAGCTCTTAGTCTTAATTGATTGAAAGATTGACCGCTTTTTGAAAACATAGTGACAAAAGAAGAAATTGCTCAAAACAAGCAATTTCTCCTTTTGCCACAATGTTTTCCACTTTTAGTCATAAGTTATCCATTCAATTATAGAGATATTCCATTTTTTGACAGAATATGTTCAAAGTCGTCTGCTGCAGAATTGTTGTATGAGGGAAAGGGTTAAACTAGGTATGGGCTAAAAAGGTTACCTCCATTTTGTTTAGTTTTCAAAACTTCACCCAGGACTTCTAATGTGTTATCTAAGATATCCTGGCAATCCGACCCCAAGGTCATTTCTTTTAGTGACCTTGACCTTCCAAACCATTTCTCTCCAAAGTGGTCACCTTGTATCCACATGTTGACAGAGGTACAGCTGTGTGCCATCAGAAACAATTTTTTAATCAGAACTTTCTCCGAGATCGAATCCAAACAACTCTGTAATACAAAAGAAACAAATAAAAATTTAATAACATACAACACCAGTAACCATTTCCCACTTAGAAAGGAATCTGCATAGACAAACATAAAAGCATCTGGGGAAAGATAAATGTGTCTTAAGTTCAAAGGTATGTGTATATTAATTAACAAAACAATCCCATTAAAACCAGACCTTAAACTTTATAATATGTGTGGTCACAGTCAGTTATCATATTTTGGTCTGTTAAATACCATCTTCCTATGGTGCATGTATGTAGCAAATTTGGGAATCCTAGGTGTAATAATATCAGAAGTCAAGGTCACAGTGACCTAATTATGGTAAACTGTACTACCTATACCGAAGCTGCATCTTCATAAGTAATTTGGTAACCCTAGATGCGATGGCAAAGGAGATATGGCACAAAGGGGTCAATGTCAGTGATCCCTTTTTTGTAATGTGACACGCCATCTTCCCAAATGTTGTTACTGTAGGTGTGATAGCATAGGACATAATGACCTCATCAAACATTTTCTTTTAATGGGATCAGAGGTTAAGGTCACAGTGACCCAAATTTGCAAATTTGGTATAACACATCTTTCAAAGATGCATCTTCATACTTAATTTGGTAATGGTTTGTTTTCTTCTAAATTGGGTCAGTTTTGGTTTTGATAGGCAACACAGGCCTTCCCAAGATGCAGGGGCATACCAAATTTGGTAACTTAAGGGAAAATGGTAACAGAGATACAGCCCGAACAAGGTTGGTAGCAAGGACATATTTATACAAGTTGAAAACCTGTCCTGCGGGACTGGTGGTGGGGGACTAAAAATAATAACTTTATTCAGTTTTGTAAATATTGTTTTAAACGAAGAAATTGCTAGTTTTTATCATTTTTTTTCTTTTCGACCATTGGTTTCAACCTTAGCCTGCTGCAAAGATACCTAAAATGTATTTTGACACATCTGCAGTTGATGACTTTTTTCCCACAAATGTTTTGAACTTTATTCAATAAATGTACTCTCATTTTTGGGATTAAGTATCTCTTTTATCAAGATCATTCAAAAGTATCTGCTACAGATGTGTTGTTTATAAGAAATTGTCTGATAGAATCTCACCTCATACAACTTATTGAGCAAGGTGACAGCTGATTCGGTCTCCAGCGACGGGACAAACAGACTCACGATATGGATCAGATGTATGAGGTCCTCGCTATTCTCCGACCTCTCCTGGATCTCCATCAACCAGGGTATACAAATCTCAAACACAAAATACTGTAATGTTCCGTCAGGTGACACATCACCATGGCAACTCTCTATCACCATGGATATTGTTTTGTCTGACGAATCAAGCTCCAGTAAATCAGCTAACATAAGTAGATGTTTTGTACTGAAATGTTTGTGAGCCCGTTTAAATGATAAGAGAATCAGATTTTGTACAAATTCATTGCTTTTTTCTCCAAGTTTAACTTTTTCCATTGTGTCAGACTCCTTTAAAACATTTTTGTCAGTTTCTTTTCCTTTATCATCAGTGGGACTTTCAAATCCAACTTTCCGAGACTTCGATTTTGTTTCTGTGTCAGGAAAGTATAAACATTTTACAAGATACACAATTCTTTTCTCAAGATCGTCGGAAGACGTTTCTTCATCAAAAAGTCTGGTTTCGATTGTTTCGGTTAGACTTGTCCAAAACACAGAAGCAGTCTGTGACCCTTGTTCAATCTCTAAACCAGTCAAGATTTTACCCATCATGCCATATAGAGATGAAGTAGACAGCTGACTGGAACTTTCTAGAAGGGATGCCTGTACAACTGGTAAAACCTGAAATATATATGAACTACCTATTGCCTGATCTGATAATTAGAATGTCATCTGCTTTGAAAATGTTTCAAGAAAAAAAGAAATGGCTTGAACATACATGTATGAAGTACGATTTAAACCCTTTCCAACATGTAGATGCTTTCTGCCGCCTCTTCAGCAGATGACTTTTAAAATCATTGCGTTAATTTCTTCTTTTGCCACAATGTATTTAATTCTATTCCAAAATTAATTAATTATACTTTTGTTTACAATTATCTCTTATTTAATCAATATACTTTCACTGAAAGACATTTTCAATATTTTTGCCTAGATGACTTCAAAGTAGTCTGCTGCATATTTGTTGTATGTAGTAAAGGGTCAAAACACAAGAACAAGTCTGGAACAACTCTTTGAAATGCACCAAGATTATTTAACATGAGATATAAACTGTACACCAGTCTGTCATCTATTTTTAACAGACAATAGGGAACAAATCTATCCTAGATGTGACCTGTTTGTTTAGTTTTAATGAGGTATTATGAAGTTATCAACATTATTTCAGGTATTTCACAGCAAAAGTACACAAATGGTCCCTAGGTGACCATTCTCATTAATATCAAATCAAAATGCCTTGCTCAGTGTATATTAGATATTACACCGTGGATAAAAGAATGTCTTGAATTGACCCTAATCATTTAAATATTCATGAACAGGTGGTCATTTTTCTGTCCAAAGAAATTGCATCATACAACCAACACTCAAAATTGTTAACTATACAATATGATCACTTGGCCATCACCGCTTCCCTAGCTTGTTGTTTTATATGGATTATCTCCCCTGTTAATGCCAAACAATTTTTTAGACAACAATTTTATTGGCTGATGCAAAGGTCAGTCTGAGATGACCTTAAATAGACAGTCATCAAATCTTTATAATGATTTTTTTTAAATGAGATTGCTAAATGATTAACACGAAACCTTAACCCTTTCCCTCATATAACAAATATGCAGCAGACGACTTTGAACATATTTTGTCAACAAATAGGAAATCTCTATAATTGAATGAATAACCTATGACTAAAAGTGGAAAACATTGTGGCAAAAGGAGAAATTGCTTGTTTTGAGCAATTTCTTCTTTTGTCACTATGTTTTCAAAAAGCTGTCTGCTGCAGAGGCGTCAGAAAGCGTCTATATGAGGGAAAGGGTTAAAGTAGTACCTGGTCTATAAGTAACTGTGCAGGTAAAGCTGTGTCTATGTGTTGTTTAACAACATACTGGACACACTCCATGAAGGCTTTAATCAGGGCTCCACACTCACTACTACTCTTTTGTACTGTACTGCATCCCAAACTGTAATAAAATATATACTTTTGTACTGAACTGCATCTCAAACTGTAATAAAACATACTTTTGTACTGAACTGCATCGCAAACTGTAATAAAACATATACTTTGGAAATGTACTGCATCCCAAACTGTAATAAAACATATAAAAGTGTACAGTACTGCACTCAAACTGTAATATAATACTCATATTATAGTATTTATAAAACACATGTTTTTGGTCTGTTATTGGGGTGTTATTAGAAACAAGGAAAACCTGAGCAAGAAAACATTTATTGTTCATTCACATGCTGATACAGACAACTTTTAACCCTTTCCCACACCCAGGCGCTGATGCCTCTGCAGCAGACAATTTTTAAAAACAATGAAATGAACAATTTCTCCTTTTCAATAATTTTGCCTAGATACATGCCAATTCAGATATTTCCATTTTGTTTGGTCTATGCAAATTGTTCTTATATTTTTATTTATGATAATTATGGGTATTTGGGTTATTATTTAAATGTCTCTAAATATCAAACCAGGGTTTTAAATACATTTTGACGGATGAAATCATCAGCAACACATTTTGACATAAAAAAAAGTTTAACACTTACCCACATACAGACACATTTTGACACCTTTGCAGTAGACAACTTTTGAAAACATTCTAGTGAAAGAAGAAATTGATAACTAGAGATTGCTTTTTTGAAAAAGCGCTTGTCTCCCCATTTGTGTGGTCGTAGGGGAGGAAAAGAAATGATGGAGATGAATTTTTTAGTTTTGGACTGGAGATGAAGCAACAGTGACAATCCTCAGTTATTGAGCGGAAACCATTTTTCAGCTGAGGGTTACCATGACCTTGGTCTTTGACCTAGTGACCTCAAAATCAATAGGGGTCATTTGCTGCTGGTGACCAACATGCACACCAAGTATGAAGTTCCTGGGCCCAAGCAATCTTCAGTTATTGAGCGGAAACCATTTTTCAGTCAAAGGTCACCGCGACCTTGACCTTTGACATCAGGTTAGGACCAAGCTGCACACCAAGTATGAAGTTCCTGGGTATAAGCGTTTTTGAGTTATTGAGTAAAACACATTTTTCAGCTGAAGGTTACCGTGACCTTCGACATTTGACCTTGGCACCTCAAAATCAAACAAATTCAATAAAGGTCATTTACTGGTTAGGACACACACCAGGTATGAAGTTCCTCAACATAAACATTCTGTAGTTATTGAGAGGAAACCATTTTTCTGAAGGTTACCATGACCTTGACCTTCAAGCTAGTGACCTCAAAATCAATAGGGGTCATCTACTGGTGGTGACCAACCTGCACACCAGGGCTCCGGAAATTTTTAAATCTCAATCGTCCAGAATTATTTTCACCCCCCCCCCCCCCACCCCCCCCCCCCCTTTTAAAAAAAATAAATTGAAACTCTTTTAAAAACCAAATATACACGAATTTCATGTTTATTGCAGGTTACCTTGCATATATGGTTGCATAACAGTGTCATCGCTCGTTAATGTCAATGTAGAATAACTTTACAAATCATAATTTTCCAAAATGTGCAGACGAATATAACCGCGCATGTGTGTTTACATTGTTCGTTCGTACTTAAGATTGTTCGACCCGTACGTACTAGAAAATTATTGATTGCGCACAGAAGATACATTTCTTTTATCTGTACGGTTAACTTTGTTTTGTCTACATAAAAATAAAAAAATTAACTACAAAAAGATTCTTTGTTGTTTTGGAATTACCTTGAATGAAATAATTAGAGAAAGTCATTTTTTAGGTAAGTACATTTACCCAGTTGAGTAATTATGAACCGGTTTGACCCGGTTCTCTTTGTTAACATGATTCGCGTTGCCAAACCGGTCATTTGACTTTTTGAACATCGCAAGTAAATTTTGTTGAGCCCTTTCACTGAAGTATCGGACAAATTAAATGAAATGAAGTTAAAACTTCTGCCGTATAAAATATACAGTGACAAATTTATTTTATGAAACGTTTCGTAAATATCTCTTTTTCCCTGCCATCTTGAAAGGTTATAAAGGTCACGTGACCTAGGGAAATTCCCTAATAACAGCCAATCAGATGCATGAAATTATTCCCGCATGCATTCAATGGGGTTTTCTCGGGTAATTACATCATCCATTCATAACCGAGGTAATCTATCAGTTTACACGATTGTCAAATTGAATTGGATCGATAATCCTGTTTACGTCACGGTAAGTGACTATCTCGAAGGTTTATAGATGACTCTGTTCTCAGTGTACATGTTGCATAATAGTTCGAAACAGCGTAGATGGTTTGTAACAGTTTGAAAATTACAAACGGTCCGAAAGGAAAATAAAAATAACATATCAATTCAGGCCGGACTGGGACCGATTAAAATATGGTAAACTGATCAACTAGTAATTAGCAAACACTTTTAAAGAAGCCTTTAACCCATGCATTATCTATCAAACCGAAGGGAGTAATTACATTACCGATTGTCACACCTCCTGGACTGATTACCGGACAGCTTATCTTGATTACGTCATGGTAAGTGACTCTCTCGAAGGTTATCCTACGCTTTAGAAACAAAGAGCCTGGTACTTTTATTGGTATTTCGTTTACACAGTGACATATATAGCGTAGGTATTAACGAGATTTTATAAATATTATAAAATCTGGGACCGATTTTTTTACAAGTTTTAAGATTGCAATCGGTCTGGGGATTTGAATTCAGGTCCGGACTGGCACTTTTACCGGTCTTCCGAAGCCCTGCTGCACACCAAGTATTAACTTCCATGGCCAAAGCATTCTACAGTTATTAAGCAAAAACAATGTTTCAGCTCATTGTCACTGTGACCTTTCAGCTCAAGGTCACTGTGACCTTGACTTTGACCTCAAAATTAATAGGGTCTTCTACTGGGCATGGCCAACCTGCATACCAAGTATGGAGTTCCTCGGCCCAAGCGTTCTTTAGTTATTGAGCGGAAACCATTTTTTACCTCACAAGGTCACCATGACCTTGACCTTTGACATCAAAATCAATAGGAGTCATCTACTGGTCATGACCAACCTGCATACCAAGTATGAAGATCCTATGCCCAAGCGTTCTTCAGTTATTGAGCGGAAACAAGTGTGACGGATGTGACCTTGACCACTGTGACCTTAAAATTAATAGGGGTCATTTGCTGGTGGTGACCAACCTGCACATCAAGTATGAAGTTCCTGGGCCCAAGCAAAAACTATTTATCAGCTCATTGTCACTGTGACCTTTCAAGCTCATGGTCACTGTGACCTTGACCTTAGACGTACTGACCTCAAAATCAATAGGGGTCTTCTACTAGGCATGGCCAACCTGCATACCAAGTATGGAGTTCCTCAGCCAAAGCGTTCTTCAGTTATTGAGTGGAAACCATTTTTTACCTCACAAGGTCATCATGACCTTGACCTTTGACCTTCTTATATCAAAATCAATAGGGGTCAGCTACTGGTCATGACCAACCTGCATACCAAGTATGAAGTTCCTACGCCCAAGCGTTCTTCAGTTATTGAGCGGAAACAAGTGTGACAGACGGAAGGACGGAAGGACGGACGGAACGGGCAAAAACAATATGTCACCCCCATGTAATGGGGGAGACATAATAATGAGCTATTATGTCGCCGGCTGCAAAAAAGGTTTTTACTTCTCAGTTGAGTTATAATACAAAGTCACACGACAAAAAGGTGAGAATAATAATGGCACAAATTTAGGGTATACATGAAGTTGAAATATTCGAGAAAAATATATCAATTATCCCTTTCGCTCATACGACAATTCTGCAGAAGACGACTTTGAACGTATTTTGTCAAAACATAGAAAATCTCCATAATTGAATGGATAACCTATGACTAAAAGTGGAAAACATTGTGGCAAAAGGAGAAATTGCTCGTTTTGAGCAATTTCTTCTTTTGTCACTATGTTTTCAAAAAGCCGTCTGCTGCAGAGGCGTCAGAAAGCATCTATATGAGGGAAAGGGTTATCTGACAAAAAAACAAGAACTGTCGGAGGACAGCGTGCTCGACTATTCCACCGCTTATTTAAGTTACTGAGATAATGGACTCTAATGTAGTTGCATGCAAAACATTAACCACAATATCTTAAAGGGTGATAATTTGCATTATATGCAGGATAGAGTTATTTAACTTGATTATTTTAATAGGTTAGGAAGGCAATGGAATGCATCAAGTAGTTAATAAGATATGGACTCTTAATGTAGTTGCACGCAAACCTTTAACCATAATTTCTAAGTAAAAAAAACGGCAACAATTTGCACCATATGCAGGATAGAGTTATCTTAATTGGTTGTGTTTATAGTTGTGAAATTGGAAAAGGTTGTATAAAGTTTCAATACAATGCTTCAAGTTGTTAATGAGATTACACTCTAAATGCAAAACTTAATCCAGAATTTCTAAGTCCAAAAAGGGCCATAACTTGCATAAAATGCTGGATAGTTATTGTACTTGATTGTTTACATAGGTGTGATGATTGGGAAGGGCTGTATAAAGTTCAATGCAATGCATGAAGTAGTTACTAAGATATGGTCTCTTAATGTAGTTGCATGCAAAACTTTAACCAGAATTTATAAGTCCAAAAAGGGCCATAACTTGAATAAAATGCAGGATAGAGTTATTTAACTTGAAAATCAACATAGGTGTGATGCTTGGGTAGGGTTGTATAAAGTTTCAATGCAATGCATCAAGTAAATACTGAGATATGGACTCTTAATGTAGTTGCATGCAAAACTTTAACCAAATTTCTAGTTAAACAAGATGTGTTTGTGAAACACTGATGCCCCCCAATGGCAACATCTAGGTCAAAGGTCAAGGTCGCAAGGTATACACATGTGAAATATGGTAGCCTTACCTGTTATTGTTCAAAAGTAGTGGGGAAGGTTAAAAAAAAAATTGAGAATGGCAACATCTAGGTCAAAGGTCAAGGTCGCAAGGTCAAAAATGTACTGACAGAAAGGTCATGTCACAAGGAATACACATGTGAAATATGGTAGCCGTATCTGTTATGGTTCAAAAGTAATGGCCAAGGTTAAAGTTTTTTTCGAGAATGGCAACATCTAGGTCAAAGGTCAAGGTCGCAAGGTCAAAATTGTTGGTACTGACAGAAAGGTCATGTCACAAGGAATACACAGGTGAAATATGGTAGCCGTACCTGTTATGGTTCAAAAGTAATGGCCAAGGTTAAAGTTTTTTTCGAGAATGGCAACATCTAGGTCAAAGGTCAAGGTCGCAAGGTCAAACATTTTGGTACTGACAGAAAGGTAATGTCACAAGGAATACACATGTGAAATATGGTAGCCGTACCTGTTATGGTTCAAAAGTAGTGGTCAAGGTTAAAAAAAAATTCGTGCAGACAGGCCAAAAACTACATCTAGGTCAAAGGTCAAGGTCGCAAGGTCAAAAATGTTGGTACTGACAGAAAGGTCATGTCACAAGGAATACACATGTGAAATATGGTAGCCGTATCTGTTATGGTTCAAAAGTAATGGCCAAGGTTAAAGTTTTTTTCGAGAATGGCAACATCTAGGTCAAAGGTCAAGGTCAAAAATGTTGGTACTGACAGAAAGGTCATGTCACAAGGAATACACATGTGAAATATGGTAGCCGTACCTGTTATGGTTCAAAAGTAATGGCCAAGGTTAAAGTTTTTTTCGAGAATGGCAACATCTAGGTCAAAGGTCAAGGTCGCAAGGTCAAACATTTTGGTACTGACAGAAAGGTAATGTCACAAGGAATACACATGTGAAATATGGTAGCCGTACCTGTTATGGTTCAAAAGTAGTGGTCAAGGTTAAAGTTTTTTTCGTGCAGACAGGCCAAAAACTACATCTAGGTCAAAGGTCAAGGTCGCAAGGTCAAAAATGTTGGTACTGACAGAAAGGTCATGTCACAAGGAATACACAAGTGAAATATGGTAGCCGTACCTGTTATGGTTCAAAAGTAATGGCTGAGGTTAAAGTTTTTTTTGTGCAGACAGACAGACGTGCAGACCAACAGACAGACAGGCCAAAAACTATATGCCCCCCGAATCGGAGATTCCGTGGGGGCATAAAAAATGGTCATTAATTGCAAAATATACTGGATAGAGATATATACTTGATTGTTTACATAGGTGTGATGGTTGGGAAGGGTACTATAAAGTTTCAATACAATGCATCAAGTAGTTACTAAGAGATGGTCTCTTAATGTAGTTGTATGCAAAACTTTAACCAGAATTTCTAAGTAAAAAAAGGGCCATAACTTGCATAAAATGCAGGATAGAGTTATCATACTTGATAATCTATATAAGTGTGATAATTGGGTCTAAGGGTTGTAGAAAGTTTCAATGCAATGCATCAGGTAAATACAGAGATATGGACTTTTAATTTAGTTGCACACAAAACTTTAACCAGAGTTTCTAAGTAAAAAAAGGGCCATAACTTGCATAAAATGCAGGATAGTTATCTAACTTGATAATCTACACAGGTGTGATGCTTGGGTAGGGTTGTATAAAGTTTCAATGCAATGCATCAAGTAAATACTGAGATATGGACTCTTAATTTAGTTGCACGCAAAACTTTAACCAGAATTTCTAAGTAAAAAAAGGGCCATAATTTGCATAAAATGCAGGATAGAGTTATCTAACTTGATAATCTACACAGGTGTGATAGTTGGGTAGGGTTGTAAAAAGTTGCAATGGAATGCATCAGGTAAATACAGAGATATGGACTCTTAATTTAGTTGCACGCAAAACTTTAACCAGAATTTCTAGGTAAAAAAAGGGCCATAACTTGCATAAAATGCAGGATAGAGTTATCTAACTTGATAATCTACATAGGTGTGATGCTTAGGTATGGTTGTATAAAGTTTCAATGCAATGCATCAAGTAAATACTGAGATATGGACTCTTAATTTAGTTGCACGCAAAACTTTAACCAGAATTTCTAAGTAAAAAAAGGGCCATAACTTGCATAAAATGCAGGATAGAGTTATCTAACTTGATAATCTACATAGGTGTGATGCTTGGGTAGGGTTGTATTAAGTTTCAATGCAATGCATCAAGTAAATACTGAGATATGGACTCTTAATTTAGTTGCACGCAAAACTTTAACCAGAATTTCTAAGTAAAAAAGGGCCATAACTTGCATAAAATGCAAGATAGAGTTATCTAACTTGATAATCTACATAGGTGTGATAGTTTAGTAGGGTTGTAGAAAGTTTCAATGCAATACATGTAGTAATTAAGTACTTGCATGCAAAACCTTAACCAAAGTGTGACGTGGACGCCGACAGCGACGCCGACGCCAGGGTGAGTAGTATAGCTCTCATATTCTTCGCATAGTCGAGCTAAAAAAGACAATGATCTAAACTTCATAAATTCTGAAGAAAATGATGATTATCTGTACTTCTGAAAATTATCATATGGAAATATTGTGCGAAAAGGATTAATTGTTACAAATGAGACTTTCTCAACAATGTTTATAATACTTTCAGAGGTAAAGATCTAAAAAATTGTCTATATGAACGAAAGGTTTAAAACTATCTTTGAGAATACCATACCCATGTCTGAAGTGGAAAAAGAAGTCTTCTTTAAACTTGTTGTTATCCACAAACAAATCTGCAAGAATTTTACTCAGAAACGGAAGAAGATTTGGTCCTATGACAACAGCATTTCCATAACAACCATTCTCCAGTAAGTTTTTCAATCTTGGCCAGAATGCCTTTTGAACGTTAACAAAATGCCTGTATTCCTGTAATAATTCATGTAAATTATTAGAAAGGTTTAAATGTTTTCAACTCTTTGACCTACTTAATGTTTGTTGTTGGTACATTTACGAGACTCTTCTCGAAAAAAAACTCGTTATAATGCATCATATGCTGAGCTCTAGATAAGGGTGTTCTAAAATCCTTATTTGACCTTATAACCCTATGCTGTGGGTACTCATAAGAATCGTCTCATTGAGACGATTCTTATGAGTACCCACAGCATAGGATTGTGTTGAGTAATAAGATAAATATTGTGGGGAAAAGACCTGTTCACTCCCTCCCTCTTATCTAGTCCTCTGATTTATTTACTGAAGAAGATGACCAAGAACAGACAACTTTAGACTTTTGATTCTTTTGAGTACCCACAGCATAGGGTTTGGTTGGATGATAAGAGAGATATTGTGGGAAAAAGAGCTGCTTATCTGGACCTCTGATCATATGCATGATCATATGCATGAGTTATTGTCCTTGCTTTACAAAGTCCATCTAGGATTCTGTTCAAGTATTCCTAGCTTCAATACAAAAGAATTTTCAATAATGTGAGACCAAGATAAATTTTAAAATGAAGCTAAAATTAAAAAGAGCTATCATTCAGGCAAAATTCATGATGATATTCACTGAAAATGGTAATAAAATTTGCAGCAATTTCTCCTTTTGCCACAATGTTTTCACTTTTAGTCATAGGTTATCCATTCAATTACAGAGATTTTCTATTTTTTGACAAAATATGTTCAAAGTCGTCTGCTGCAGAATTATCGTATGAGGGAAAGGGTTAACAATATCTTTATTTACAGATTTGCGAAAATAGTTAAGATTGGACGAGGTAGAAGGTAAAACATACCGGTACAAAATTCACTAGACTCAGAACAGCCTCCCACATTGAGTAACATACAGCAGGATCTTTTTCGTCAAGGTTGTGTAGAATGAACGGGGCCATCTTGTCTGCGTATGTTGATAGTAAATCAAGCTGTGTCTGACACAGGCCCGCCAGGAAACTGTACATGGCGCTCCTTACCTGGAATGGTATATTCATAATACACATGAAATGAGTGGTTCGATAAGAAAACCAACATTATGGACTCTGCGTAATGCATCGACCAAGATCAGCCTACATTCCACGCAGGCTAATCCGGGCCGACACATTCCGGGGAAATAGGTATAGATTAATGATTCCTGAAACAGACAATCTAAAGGAGGCGAAAAGTGTCTGACCGGGTTAGCCTGCGCGTTATGGTTAGTATGATTCAGGTCGATCCTTTACGCAGAGTCCACACAGTTGGTTTTCTCATGGAATGGCTCACATGTGAGAAAAACAGTTTTGTCTTCATCTCATTAATCCATTCTTATTTATTTACCTTAAGTCAGTGCATGAGAAAAGGTACATGTTGGCATTTCTGAACAGTGTAGGTTCAGATCAGCTTGTCCATGTGCTTAAGCTTATCACAATCTACACAAGTTGATCTGGATCTTTACTGTTCACAAAAGCCAACTTGGACTTTATAGTCTTAGTGGCAAGTCACATAAAAAGCAGTTGATCATATGTTAAACATAACAAGAAAGGCCTAAAAATGAGTTCACAGGGTAAAAGAAGTCGAGGGAGACCAAAAAAAACCTAGAGACGTGCAAATCAATGAGAATTGGAACATCTGGTATTCCATTTAAACAAGAGGGCCATGATGGCCCTAGTTCTCTCACCTGAATTATGCAATGTAACACATCAAGACAATTATTCTGAATGCAACCTCCACAGTGTTAACAAGATTTTCCTTCATTTGACCTAGTGATCTATATTTTGTTACCAGATATGACCCATATTCCAACATGGACTAGATATTATCAAGACAACATTCCGATAAAGTTTCAACTTGCTCAAAGTAAAAATTGCGTCCTCCAGAGTTTGAACAATATTTTTCTTTATTGACCTAGTTTCTACCTAATATGACCCATATTCGAACTTGACTTAGATATAATTCAGACAAACATTCTGACAAAATGTCAAGCTGCTGAAGCAAAAAATGCGGCCTCCAAAGTGTTAACAAGATTTTTCTTCAATTTGACCTAGTGACCTACTTTTTGATCCAACATGACACATGTTCAAACTTGATTTACACATCATCACAACAAACATTCTGATAAAGTTTCAACATGCTCAAGTTGAAAGTTTGGCCTCTAGTGTTAACAAAATTTCCCTTCAATTTGGCCTAGTGACCTAGTTTTTGACCCAGTATGACCCATATTCGAACTTGGCCTGTATCATTCAGCTCAACATTCTAACTAAATTTCAAGCTGTTGCAGCAAAAAATGCGGCTTCTACAGTGTTAACAAGATTTCCCTTCAATTTGGCCTAGTGACCTAGTTTCTGACCCAATATGACCCATATATATTCGAACTTGACCTAAATATTTTTAAGACAAACATTCTGACACAATTTCAAACTTGGCTTACATATCATCAAGACAAACATTCTGATAAGGTTTCAATATGCTCAAGTTGAAAATGTGGTCTCCAGTGTTAACAAGATTTCCCTTCAATTTGACCTAGTGACCTAGTTTTTGACCTCATATAGCCCAGTTTCGAACTTGTCCAAGATTTGATGGAAATGAATGTTTTGATAAACTTTCACGAAGATCGGATGCAAAATGTAGCCTGTAGAGTGTTAACAAGGGCAAATGTTGACGACACACGATGGATAATGGCCGGACAAAATGTGATCACAATAGCTCACCTTGCACTTCCTGCACAGTTGAGCTAAAAAATGGCACCAAAGCCAGTGTGTGGAGAGAACTCACTAATGACCTATGAAAGTAGATAAGTTAGAACATTCTTTATTTACAGAGGGTTACCCAATTGGGGCAAAGGTCCTAAGAAAGTTAATCAACCAAACATTGTAACTCACCCAATTGACTTTACTTTTTCCATGTTTCCATAGTTTCGGATCCCCAAGAAGTGAAGATAAACTTTCCTGTAAGCTTATCACATCATCTTGGTTTAGACTCGACAACAACTTTCTCAAAGCCAAAAAGGATGACGCCAGAACCCTGTTATATTTGCTTTCCATGTCGTCTTGCTCCGTCTGTCTGCAGTAACAACAAGCGTTTTTTGTTAACCCTTGCCCACATATAGACACTTTCTAATGCCTCTGCAGCGGATGACATTTGAAAACATTTGAGCAAAACGAAAAATCGCTCATGACGAGGATTTTTCTTTTTGCCACAATGTTTTAAACTTAATTCAATGTTTTTTCTATTTCCATACTTTCATTGAGATGTTTTCAAGGTAATCTGCTGCAGATTTAGTGTATGTGGGAAAGGAGGTTTTAACATTGGAGCCTCTCTTACAATCTTTAACCTGGTATGACTTAAACAGTCATCTGCTTTGATAATATTCAATGAAAATGGTAATAAAATGTGCAGCATTTTAAGACTAGTGTCAGACAAAGTAATACACTAAATTTCAGTTTAAGTAAGAAGAAAATGATTCCAAATGCAGAACATGCAAGACTTATTTTTTTTGTTTGATATCAAAAGTGAACTGTTCCAATCTATTTCACATCATGGTAGTTGACATATGTACTTGATAAAGATTTAAGACGATCTTAGAAACCCAACTTTACAGATTCCTTTCTAACCATGAAAACTAAAATTATAAGGTAACATGTTATTAAATACTCAATAGAAATTATGTTAACCCTTTCATACAATGTAACATAAAAATAAAATCTGTAGCAGACGACTTTGAAAACTTCTTATCAAAAATGTGAAAAATCTCCATTAATACACTTTAATCATTAAATGGAGTTGAAAACACTGTGGCAAAAGGAGAAATTGCTTGTTTTGAGCAATTTTTTCTTTTGTAACAATGTTTTCAAAAGCCATCTGCTATAGACACATCAGAAAGCGACTTTATGTGGGAAAGGGTTAAATCTTCAAGCCCTAAGCATAATTATCCGGGCATGACCTATTAGTACATGTATATACTATAGTATATACATATAGCATCACTTAAAGGATTATTGGGTTTTTCTTTCCCATTTACCTGAAGATATTATCTTTAATTGGATATTGGATTAGGACATTTTGACAATAACTGGGTGGGTTGGTCATTTCAAATTAAGAAAATATTGGGTATAAATTATCATTTCTTACTTTCATTTCCCATTTGTATTGACAATTCAATGAGCTTAAATTCTATACCAAATTGAATAAGTTCTGATGAAAACTAGATGATAGACATAAATTTCCATACAGTTTCCTTCAATATATCCACTTACCACTCAATAATATATACATGTACATGTAATTGGTAATCACAATGACATTATACTAACACACACATTTACATCTATTTTTTGGTTTTAATTAAACCATTTCCTTGATATGATATGTTGAAAGGTTTCTTTGATTGAAAAGGTAGGAGTAAATAAATGTATTAGTGTGACGACTTATCGCGGCGTTAGGCGTTACAAATAAAAAAAAAATCCAAACACAATAATTCGTCATCCGGGTATCAAAGGGAAAGAGTGTGCCACAATAACTCGTCACTCCTTGTTCGGGAGGATTAAAGTATGCTCAATAAGTCGTTGTTTGGTCATGAAGAGTTAACCCTTTCCCTCATATAGACGCTTTCTGACGCCTCTGCAGCAGACAGCTTTTTGGAAACATAGTGACATAAAAAGAAATTGCACAAAACGTGCAATTTCTCCTTTTGCCACAATGTTTTCCACTTTTTGTCATAGGTTATCCCTTCAATTATGGAGATTTTCTATTTTTTGACGAAATATGTTCAAAGTCGTCTGCTGCAGAATTGTCGTATGAGGGAAAGGGTTAAATGGGGTAATGGATATTGAAAAACTCAATTGATTTTTTCAAATACTTAATCACTTTTGAAAGCATGCTGTAATACTCAATTGAAACAACCTATCTGTTGCACAGAAATGCTAAACACTCGGCCACGGTGGATTAATCTTTTGGACAGGAGTAGATAATTCAGTAGATGCAAAAATGAAAATGCTCTTTATGAAAGTTGGTTCTACACTGTACCTGTATAAAGGTTACTCAAAATAATATTCAATCTTACTTTGGATCACTCAGAGATGTAGGTGTATGCTTCACCAGGTTCTCTGTCAGGTACTGAAATAAAAAGGATTTTTATATTAAACCACAATGCACTCAGGCTGCAACAAAGCTTTCTTTAAAGTAATGAATGAATGAATGAATGTATATTGTTTTATGGCGCATCAACAGCTAAATTTAATTATTCATGATCCCTGGGTAAACAAACCAGTACTAGGCTAGAAAATGTGCCTTGCCCAAGGGCACTCCACCATGACCGTAGTGCCGCGACTGGGGATCGAACCCGGGACACCCGGTTTCGAAATCCCCGACGCTAACCACTCGACCTCAGCGGTTTCCTTCTTTAAAGTAGATCAATGGTCAAATTGTCAATATCACAAGATTCTTGGTCACAAAGAATACACATGCCACATATTAAAATATAATTCAGACTGAACGCAAATAGTGGGTAATGCTTTTAGCATATATAAACAGGGTAATTGCTATTTGCCTCAGAATCAATCTTCTGTTCTGGGACATAGAAATAACATCTTTAAGAACTTAACCCTTTCCCACATACAACAAATCTGCAGCAGACGACTTTTAAAACACATTGGCAAAACGTGTAAAATCTCTCTAAATGGAAGTTTATAAGGATAATTTGAAAAAAAAATTACTCTTTGTTTGCTTTAGTTGTGATATAAAAATAGTTCTGATTTTTAAATCACAAAAAAAGTAACATTTCACATTTACAAGAGCAATAATGTATGAAAATGTGAGGACAATATTGGAACGGAAGTTTTTGCAGTGATAAAACTCAATATCAGACAGAAACCCACTGTTGATGAATGGTTAAAAATATTGATATTGAACCAGGTGTCCAATGTTCCATCCCCATTCACTGAGGTCATGCCAGATTTCCCTTAGGCAAGGCACGCTTTCTAGCCTAATGATGTTTTGTCACCCAAGGACCATGATTAACCCTTTCCCTCATACGACAATTCTGCAGCAGATGACTTTGAACATATTTTGTCAAAAATTAGAAAATCTCTTTAATTAAATGGATAACCAATGACTAAAAGTGGAAAACATTGTGGCAAAAGGAGAAATTGCTTGTTTTGAGCAATTTCTGCTTTTGTCACTATGTTTTCAAAAAGCTGCAGAGGCATCATAAAGCATCTATATGAGGGAAAGGGTTAAGTGTTCTATCAGCATGATAAAACTGAAAAAGAAATTAAACCCCAATAACTCGAAATTAATCAGAAAGCAAAACTGATTAAATGATTGAGATTTAATGCTGATATTGGCCGAGCTGGGGTTGGCACTCATAAGACCTTGATTTACTGCCTGCGTCGCTACCGACGAGGCTCGGTTCATTTATTTATCTAAGGCAAGGCAAATAATGAGCAATTTCTCCTTTTGCCACAATGTTTTCAACCCTATTCCATAATTATACTTTTATTTATAGAGATATTCAATATTTATGTCTGGATGTTTTTAAAGTCGTCTGCTGCAGATTTGCTGTATTTGGGAAAGGGAAGGTTAATAGATGTTCTTCTTCTAGGATAATAAGATGATGTCATTAAACATTCAATGTTGACGTAAAGTACTTAACCCTTTGCAGCAGCAGATGACTTTGTAAGCATTGTGGCAAAAATATGGAAAATCTCTATAAATGTTGAATGCAGTTGAAAACATTGTGGCAAAAGGAGAAGTAGCTTATATTAGTCATCTAATTTAGAAATTTCTAATTGAGTATGCATGTGGGAAAGGGCAAAATAAAAACCAACTGATATTTTTTCAATGTATGGTAATGAAATTTTAAAAAAATCATCTGAACCCTCTCTAACATGCAGACGCACATTGAAGCGTCTGCAGTAGAAAACTTTAGCCAAATATTAGTGTCAAGAGGAGAAACTGCTCATAATGATGAATTTCTACCTTTGTGTGTTTTTTAACTCTTTTCAATAATCAAACGTTCAATTATAGACATTTTCCGTATTTCCTCGCAAATATTTTTAAAATTGTCCCCTGTAAATTTGTTATATGTAGGAGATTGATAAGCGTATCACCAATACTGTTTATTATATAATGGTATTCGTTATATTTGTTATCACAAACTCAACAATAATTAATCTTAACC
Source organism: Serripes groenlandicus (assembly GCA_031761405.1). NCBI lineage: Eukaryota > Metazoa > Mollusca > Bivalvia > Cardiida > Cardiidae > Serripes > Serripes groenlandicus. Next base: position 13,574,135 of record JASEVX010000005.1, on the reverse strand, counting down.
ACATACATCAAATCAGCAGCAGACGACTTTGAAGACATTTAGTAAAAAATATAGAAAATCTCTATAAATGAAGACATAATTACCGTATATACTCGGTTATAAGTCGCACTTTTTTACCTTCAAAATCGAAAGTGAAGTGGGGGGAGCGACTTATAAGAGGGTCAAGCAAAAATTCAGAAAAAATTACCCTCCAATTCACCGATCGTCAAAAACTGTGCAGGCCGGTCATTGATAAAAAGGGCGACTTAAATGATGATTTAACAGAATAAATCAAGTTTGATTGAAAGAAACATATCTTATAGAATTGATTTGTTTATAAAAACAAACACTAGAAAAAATATATAACTTATGAATGTACATTTAAAAAGTCATTTGTTCCAAGTTATTGTTTCGATTTCAGCTCGATTGGAAGCCATTTTGAATTTTGTGAAAATATAAATTGCGGAGCTCAAGTCCAGATGCGTAAATATACAGACCATAATACTGTTACTAGGTGTATGTCACTTTATATGTGATTGAAAAAATAATGTAATAAACTTTAATTTATATTTCAGGATAAAGTGTTGTTTTTATTTTAAACAAAAAGTCATTGATTTGTAACCCTTATTAACCCTTATTACCATATATTGAGGCTTCCCATCCGAATTTTGAAATGTTAATGCGAACTCAAAATTGCTTGCAATAAGCAATTTCTCCTTTATCCACGATGTTTCTTGCCTTGATGTTTTCAACGTAGCCTTGTACATAATTGTTGCATGCGGGAAAGTGATAATTTGTCATTGTGTAGACACGTACACACGTAGCTGTCAAACTATCTTAATTAGAAAGTCCATGTTTGCAGAAGGTGATAAAAAGAAGCCATAATAATGGCCACGACAAGACCCATTTCACCGTGATTTTGGCCTGCATGGGTGATGGTACCAAATTAAACCATTAGAAAGCAAAAAACAAACACAGATCCAATTAAAGAGATAAAAAAGTCGGACCAAAATTGTCATAATTAATCCACAAACAATCCCAAGACTACACACGGGGTGATTTAACACGGTCAATAATTGACGTTAAAGTGTATTAAGTAAAAACTGATAAACATGCAATTATCGGCTTTTACCACTGTGATACATCTGCAGTATTTGAGAGTCGTAACAAAGACAATAACTGTAGCTAAAGTGTATTAAATACAAACTGCTAACAATGCAATTATCGGTTTTTACCCACTCTAATACGTACACGTCTGCAGAATTTGACCTCGGGTAATTTTACATGTAACACCTTTAGCTTGATGATAATTTAAACCTCTGTGGTTTACACGCGACAGTTGTGTTAGAATTATTTGACTGTTAGAATTGAGGTCGCTGAACCGTGGATTTTTATTAAAAAGGGTGAACAAACTCCATAAACGAAAGCTATATTATCAAACAAAGGGGAAATTAGCAATGTTTTCAAAAGTTTTCAGCTGCCTCAGAAACATCATGGGAAAAGGACGAATTTAATCTGAGTTAGCAGATTATCACTGTATGCGAATTAATTTCAGTTATGCAACGCCGATTTTTCCCTCCATCTACCCTCTACCCCTTCAGTTAACCCTTTCCTGCATACAACAAATCTGCAGCAAACGACCTTGGAAACAAATTGACAATATCGGGAATAAACTCCATAAATGAGAGCTATATTACCATAGATAAAACAAAGGGTTAATCAAGACGAGTGTGTTTTCACATAACCTGGGGCCTTTTGTGACCGGACAAAACCGGTTTATGTATTCCCCAGTAAATCTCTTTAGATAAAACAAATTAAAACTAGTTGGACATCATTGTATGTTCAAATAATGTAAACAAAAAGCTGATGCTCGATCTTGATGACTTAAGGTTATATATCTCGCTTCTTATGATAGTAAAATCTATTTAGACTATAAATCAATGCTTACATAAAACTAATTGGACATTATATCAAAAATCTAACTGCGACTTATAAGAGGGTCAATCATCAAACCCTAGACTTTAGGCCTCGAAGTAGGGGGTGCGACTTATAGACGAGGGCGACTTATAACTGAGTATATACGGTACTGAAAAAAGTTGAAAAGAAATTCCTGCTTTTGCTACACTCTTTTCAAGAATCTTATGCTGCAGACACGTCAAAATACGGCTATATGTAGGAAAGGGTTAAACAAAAAATAAAAGGAAAAGGAACAAGAGCGCCAAATGTCACAAAATACGCCCGTCCTGTTTTTTTGAGACCAATTAAGTTTAGTGATAATTGGTTGTACATCAGGCAAATTTAGAGAGCAGACACTGTTAGTACAGTTTTGGCCATTTCGAGGGACATAAGTGTGTAGTGACTAAGATAACGTGGTAAGTTTTCAAACTTGTCCAAGATATTATGCCAATACACATTCTGATAAAATTTGGTGATGATTGGACAAAGGCCTCTTAAGTTATTGAGCTGACAAGACCAATTTTAGGCAATTTCTATAATTAAAGGGCAATAACTCTTGATTGACTTAAGCGATATGACTAGTTATCGAACTTGTCCGAGATATTATGCCAATACACATTCTGATCAAATTTGGTGATGATTGGACGAAGAATATTGAGCTGACAACATACTGGACGCCGCCCGCCCGCCAGTACGCCGCAGGTAAAACTATAATACGATCCGTTTTTTCAAAACAGGCATATAAAAAATCAACCTACTTCTATAATTTTTTCCTTGCAATAAACAATGGCTTCTGTTTGTTTCACTGGAATAAAAGCAGCCTGAAAAGACATCTGGGCGGCACTAGACACAGTTGGATAGGTATCACACTGGGCCAACATCCATGCACCCATTAGACCTTTCAAATACGGGGCCATGTTCCTTCCAACCTTACCCGCTAGCACTGCCATGCTCTGTTGTATGGCTTCACGCACTCTGTAGTCTATATCCTATAAAAGTCAAAAAAAAATTAACCTGAAACTTACATTAACCCTTTCCCTCATACGACAATTCTGCAGCAGACGACTTTGAACGTATTTTGTCAAAACATAGAAAATCTCCATAATTGAATGGATAACCTATGACAAAAAGTGGAAAACATTGTGGCAAAAAGAGAAATTGCACGTTTTGTGCAATTTCTTCTTTTGTCACTGTTTTCAAATAGCTGTCTGCTGCAGAGGCGTCAGAAAGCGTCTATATGAGGGAAAGCGTTTAAAAGACTGGACTGCTTTTTCACCATTTTATCTATCTTACTAACCAACCATTACTGATGCTATGTGTATTCAAAAGAGTTTTATGATTGAAATTAATTTATTGGAAACTAGAAATATCACTGAAGGTGATGAATACCCCCAGCTGGTGCCTGACAATATACATATGTATGAGAAATTCAAGGGGCCATAATTCATTTAAAAATAATTCCAGTGCAACACACCCGACAATATGCACAACTAGGCTTGGTATCAATCATTCTTGTGAAAATATATTCAATTCTGACCAAGGGTTGCCGAAAAATAGTGTTTACAAGAAATGTCTACAGACCAACGGACTGACGGACAAGCGTGACTCCTATATAGCCCCCATATACTATGTATCTGGGGGTATAATTCATTGAGACTAGATGCCCACAGGCAACATGTAGAGCCCACTCCAAAGGTTTTGTCACAGACTGACAAAGAGTTGACCTGATAGCAGTTAATTAAGGGCCTTCTGCGATACTGAAGTGGTTGTAAAATGTCAGAAGTACAATAACCCAACATTTGTTTTTATTTTTGAGTTCATAATGCATAATTTTTGTATGTTTTGTGTATGAAAGGTTCAGGCATATTTAACATAAGAATAATTTTACACACCGACACATGTATTGATAGACACATGTAATTATCTTTTGAATAATGGAATATTTTGCGTTTTGGTACTTCAATCCCACTTTTGGAATGTGGACATTAATTATGAAGAGAAAATTTGTCAGTAGTGGACAAAAACAAATGAAACCATAAGAAAGTGAGTTTTAGTTTAGATCTTATTGAGAAGTTTACCAATCAATAATTGTAGCTGACACAGAATCCAACTTTAGAACAGTAATGACAATTGTCTGCTGCTTTTGTGTCAAATTGGGTTAAAAGAGAACGGTCTCTCATTTGTTTTCACTTCTGCCATCAACACCTCATCATGGTGAACATGAATGCCCAGTAATTTGGGAATCCTATTATGCATGGTTTCTCATGTTGACCTTTGACCAGGCAATTTGTACGTCAGGACGCTGTTAATACAGTTTTGGCCATTTTGAGAGACATAAGTGTGGTGTGACTAAGATAATGTGGTTAGTTATCAAACCTGACCAAGATATTCTGCCCATCAACATATTGTCTAAATTTGGTGATGATCAAATAAAATGACTCAAGCGATATGACTGATTATAGCTCTTGTCCGAGATATTATGCCCATACACATTCTGACTAAATTTGGTGATGATTGGATAAAGGCTTCAAAAGTTATTGATCGGACAAGACCGATTTGAGGGCAATAACTCTAGAATGACTGAAGCGATATGGCTGGTTATCAAACTTGTCCGAGGTATTATGCCATTACACATTCTGACCAAGTTTAGTGGCAATTGGCTTCTAAAGTTATTGATCATACAAGACTGATTTTAGGTAATTTCTGTTTAAAGGGCGATAACTCTAGAGTGACTCAAGCAATATGGCTGGTTATAGATCTTGTCTGAGATCCTGATTATATTCATACACATTCTGAAATTTGGTGATGATTGTTTAAGGCTTCAAAAGTTATTGATCGGTATTTTGATCGGACAAGACCGATTTGAGGTAATTTTTATAATCAAAGGGCACATTTGTCTTGAAATCAGACAAGGACTTTAATAAGAATTGATCTTTTAAAAAAAGTAATTTTGCCCCTTTTCTGATTCCACCTGGCGGCCATGTTTTTCAACCAATCATTATGGCTTGAACAATTTTTGCAAAGGGTTACCTATGGAACATTTCTATAAAATAATATTAGAATCCATCAAGTGGTTTCAGAGGAGAAGAAATATAAAGATAGGCCATTTTCTCCACTTTTTATAAAATTGTTATAAGCAAAGACAAAACAATCAAGTATACACTGCACTTACTATAAGACAAGATAATATAGAAAACGCTGAACTTACTATGACAAGTTTGTTAAACGTTCTTGGCCAAAAAGGAAGAACAGATTTCAAACAATCATCTGACTTTTCTTTACACAGTTCAGCAAACTCTTGACAAGCCTGAAACATATCAATAACTTATCTTTTTCTGAAACTACATAGATTGTTTGTTTACATGGTGTTTTATGACGCGTTTAACAATGTTTCAGTGATATAACGGTGATTCTGGGGTAAGAAGCCACTACAACCATTTTGAGGTCTTTGGTATGACCTGGCTGGGGATCGAACCCTCGACATTCCGCACTGAGGCAGACTCTCTACCACGACACCACCAAGGTAGTCATGAAAAAAAGAAAAACATTCTAGAATATAGCAAATTTAAAACATGAGGGCCATGATGGTCCAATATCGCTCACCTGATTAAGTAAAATTCATGTTTTTGCTCTATATAAATAAGAAAAACAAGCCTTGGTTTTTATTAGTGTTTTACGCCATTTTTCAACATTATTTCAGTTATATCACAGCAACAGTTCACTTATTCATGATCCCTCAAACTATTTTCAAATCGGGCCTTTACTTTTTGTTCAGGAAGATTTTTAATGTTTTAACTTTATATACATGTACATTTAAGTAAACAAGAGGCCCATGAGGGCCTATGCTCTACTGGTATGGTTCTTATGTCATTTTCAATCCAGAGCATGTATGTATGGTGAAGATCGGATAGTAAATGGGGGCTCTTTTGTTTTCACAAGCTGTATTATAGTAATTTTTACAATTTCATGGGCCATAATCCAGTCTTGCATTGGCGGATCTGGCTGGTTTTCAAAAGGAACCAAGCTCTAATCAGTATTTAACTACTATCTAAGTTTGGTGAAGATCAGATAGTAAATGGAGCCTCTATTGTGTTCACATGCTCAATTATAGCAATTTGGACAATTTCAAGGGCCATAATCCAGTCTTGCATGGGCGGATCTGGCTGGTTTTCGAAAGGAACCAAGCTCTCATGGATATCTAACTACTGTATAAGTTTGGTTGAGATACAATCAAAAGTGAAGACTGTATCGTGTTAACAAGCTTTTTTATAGCAATTTTGACCATTTCAAGGGCCATAATCCAGTCATACATGGGCGGATCTGGCTGGTTTTCGAAAGGAACCGAGCTCTCATGGATATCTAACTACTGTATAAGTTTGGTTGAGATACAATCAAAAGTGAAGACTGTATCGTGTTAACAAGCTTTTTTATAGCAATTTTGACCATTTCAAGGGCCATAATCCAGTCATGCATGGGCGGATCTCGCTGGTTTTCGAAAGGAACCGAGCTCTCATGGATATCTAACTACTGTATAAGTTTGGTTGAGATACAATCAAAAGTGAAGACTGTATCGTGTTAACAAGCTTTTTTATAGCAATTTTGACCATTTCAAGGGCCATAATCCAGTCATGCATGGGCGGATCTGGCTGGTTTTCGAAAGGAACCGAGCTCTCATGGATATCTAACTACTGTATAAGTTTGGTTGAGATACAATCAAAAGTAAAGACTGTATCGTGTTAACAAGAAATTGTTTACGGACGCACGGACGCACGCACGCACGCACGGACGACGGACAAATCGCCACGACATAAGCCCTTCTGGCCTTTGGCCAGTAGAGCTAAAAACAAGCCTCACCCCCCAGGTGGCCATGTTTTTCTTAATATTTGAACAATATTGGTAGGGGGTCAACCCTGGCCATGTTTTTCAACAGATCAGAATAATTTTAACGATCTTGGTATACCCCTTTTCTGATGCCGCCTGTCTGCCATGTTTTTCAACTAATTATAATGGCTGGGACAGTTTTTGTAGAGGGTCACCAAAGGAACATTTCTATCAAATTATATTCGAATCCGACAAGTGGTTTCAGAGAAGAAGAATTTCAAAGATTGGCTATTTTCCCCCCTTTTTGATGCCGCAGCAACATGTTCTTCATAGAATTTAAATCTTTGAACACTTAATAAAGAGGACCACCAAAGGATTGTTCCTGGGAAGCTTGGATGAAATTGGTCCTGTGGTTAAGGAGAAAAAGTTGTTTAAAGCTAAAAGTTAACAACGGACAGATGACAGACGGAGAGTGATCGGAATAGATCACCTTGAGCTTTAGGTTCAGGTGATCTAAAAACAAGAGGGCCATGATGGCCCTATATCGCTCACCTGATTTAATAGAACTTCAATAGTTTTCAAAGTTTTTACTCTATACATATAAGGAAAACAAGCAACCCCCCTGGTGGCCATGTTTTTCAACGGATCGGATTTATTTGAATAACCTTGGTAGAAGGTCACCCAAGGAAATTTTAAATATTTTACAATGCAACATATAAGGAAAGCAAGCCCCGCCCCTGGCGGCCATGCTTTTCAATGGATCGGATTAATTTGAACAATCTTGGTAGAAGGTCCCCCGAAGGAACCTTTGTGCCAAATTATCTTTAAATCAAGCCAGTACTTTTTGACAAGAAGATTTTTAAAGATTTTACAATGCACATATAATGACAAGACGACCATGATGGTCCTATATCGCTCACCTGATTTAATCAAACTTAAAAAGTTTTCATTGTTCTTTGTCTATACATATATACGGAAAACAAGCAACACCCCCTGGTGGCCATGTTTATCATCCTATCAAAATAATTTGAAGTCTTAGTAGAGGGGCACCATTCATGGCAAATGGACAAGAATATTTTTAAAGTGTTTACCTTAACAAGTCTATGTAAAACAAGTGATCCCCAGGGTGGAGCCATGTTTGACACCAGGGCTATAATAATCTTGGTAGAAGTACACTCAATGAAGTTAGATTTCAAATATTAAACTTTTAGACAAGATCTTGGTAGAGGTCCACTAGATGATGCTACATACCCAATATCAAAGGCCTGGGCCCTCTACTTTTAGACAAGAAGATTGTTTAAGTTTTTCCCCTATACAAGTCTATGTGAAACAAGTGACCCCCAGGGAAGGGGTCATTTTTTACCCCATGGCTATAATTTGAACAATCTTGGTAGAGGTCCACTAGATGATGATACATACCAAATATCAAAGGCCTTGGCCCTCTACTTTTAGACAAGAAGATTTTTTAAGTTTTTCCCCTATATGAGTATATGTAAAACAAGTGACCCCCAGGATGGGGTGATTTTTTACCCCAGGGCTATAATTTGAACAATCTTGGTAGAGGTCCACGAGATGAAGTTAGATTTCAAATATTAAACTTTTAGACAAGATCTTGGTAGAGGTCCACTAGATGATGCTACATACCCAATATCAAAGGCCTGGGCCCTCTACTTTTAGACAAGAAGATTTTTTAAGTTTTTCCCCTATACAAGTCTATGTGAAACAAGTGACCCCCAGGAAAGGCGTCATTTTTTACCCCCATGGCTATAATTTAAACAATCTTGGTAGAGGTCCACTAGACGATGCTACATACCAAATATCAAAGGCTATTCTCTCTACTTCCAGATTTTTTTTTTTTTTAAATTTTTCTCTATATGAGTCTATGTTAAACAATAGACACCCAGGGGAGGAGTCATTTTTTGACCCCAGGGCTATAATTTGAACAATCTTGGTAGAGGTCCACTAGATGATGCTACATACCAAATATTGTAAGCCTGGACCCTCTACTCTTAGACAAGAAGATTTTTAAAGGTTTTTCCCTATATGAGTCTATGAACAAGCTCAACGGATCGGAAATATTTGAACAATCTTGTCAAAGGGTGCCCCAAGGAACATTTGTGCAAAATAATTTTCAAATCGGGCCAGTACTTTTGAACAAGATTTTTAAAGTTTTAACAATGAACATATAAGGAAAACAAGCTCCGCCCTCTGGCGGCCATGTTTTTCAACGGATCGGAAATATTTGAACAATCTTGGTAAAGGGTGCCTCAAGAAACATTTGTGTGAAATAATTTTAAAATCGGGCCGGTACTCTTAGACAAGAAGATTTTTAAAGGTTTTTCCCTATATGAGTCTATGAACAAGCTCCGCCCCCTGGCGGCCATGTTTTTCAACGGATCGGAAATATTTGAACAATCTTGTCAAAGGGTGCCCCAAGGAACATTTGTGCAAAATAATTTTCAAAATCGGGCAAGTACTTTTGGACAAGAAGATTTTTAAAGTTTTAACAATGCACATATAAGGAAAACAAGCTCCGCCCTCTGGCGGCCATGTTTTTCAACGGATCGGAAATATTTGACAATCTTGGTAAAGGGTGCCCCAAGAAACATTTGTGTGAAATAATTTTCAAATCGGGCCGGTACTCTTAGACAAGAAGATTTTTAAAGTTTTAACAGTGCACATATAAGGAAAACAAGCTCCGCCCTCTGGCGGCCATGTTTTTCAACGGATCGAAAATATTTGAACAATCTTGGTAAAGGGTGCCCCAAGGAACATTTGTGTGAAATAATTTTCAAATCGGGCCAGTACTTTTGGACAAGAAGATTTTTAAAGTTTTAACAATGCACATATATGGAAAACAAGCTCCGCCTCCTGGCGGCCATGTTTTTCAACGGATTGGAAATATTTGAACAATCTTGGTAAAGGGTGCCCTAAGATACATTTGTGTGAAATAATTTTCAAATCGGGCCAGTACTTTTGGACAAGAAGATTTTTAAAGTTTTAACAATGCACATATAAGGGAAATAAGCTCCGCCCCCTGGCGGCCATGTTTTTCAACGGATCGGAAATATTTGAACAATCTTGGTAGAAGGTACCCCAAGGAACATTTGTGCAAAATAATTTTCAAATCGGGCCAGTACTTTTGGACTAGAAGATTTTTTAAGTTTTGGTTAATTTCCCCTTTTTTGTTGCCATGGCAGCCAATTTCTGCATGGAATAGAATTCATTGAATAAGTTTGTAAGAGATCCACCCAAGAAACATTCCTGTAAAATTATTTTGAATTTGGTTAATTGGTTTAGGAGGAGAAGTCGTTTGTAGGAAAATGTGAACGGACGGACGACGACGACGACGGACGGTGAGCGATCACAAAAGCTCACCTTGCACTTTGTGCATAGGTGAGCTAAAAACAAGCCCGCACCTGGCGGCCATGTTTTTCAATGGATACGATAAATGTGAGCAATCTTGGTAGAAGTACCCCCAACGAACATTTATGCCAAATTATCTTTAAATCAGGCCACTACTTTTTGACAAGAAGATTTTTAAAGATTTTACATGCACATATAAGGAAAACAAGCTCCGCTCCCTGGTGGCCATGTTTTTCAACGGATCTGAAAAATTTGAACATCTTGGTAGAGGGTGCACCAAGGAACATTTGTGCAAATTTATTTTCAAATCAAGTCAGTACTTTTGGACAAGAAGATTTTTAAAGTTTTTGGAAATTTTCCCCTTTTCTGATGCCACAGCAACCAAATTTCTACTTGGAATTAAACTTTAAAAGAGGACCACCTAAGGAACATTCCTGTGAAGTAATTTTGAAATCAGTCCATTGGTTTAACAGGAGAAGTCATTTGTAGGAAATTCTTAATAGACGGACGTACAGACGACGCAGGCCGACGATGACGACGGACGCCGGATGATCACAAAAGCTAACCTCGCACTTCGTGCTTAGGTGAGCTAAAAAATACATTAAATATACAATCTTTGTTTAACAACAAGGAAGGATAAATATATCTCAAACAGTAAAAGTATATATATTATACGTTAGGGCAACTTACTTTCACTTTAGTTGTGGCATCTCTCTTTGTAAATTTACGGAGAACCATTCTGAAATCTGCATCCAGACTAGTGTCCATATCATCCAAAGAGCTGCTGGCTGGAACATATGTTGGGGCCTGTCCAAACCCAATAAATCCTGTGGGAGCAGTTCCTGCTGAATTAAGAAGCTCTTCTGCATGACTACTACTTGACGGCTGTAACAGAAGGATTGAACAAGAGATGTTTGTCAAACATTAAGCTCCTCTGAACACACATTGTTCAATGTACATGTTCAAGGTCACTGTTGTCTGAACCTTTGACCGAATTACCTCAAAATCAATAAGGGTCATCTACCGGTCATGCCTAATATTCCTGACGAATTTGAGGACATTTTGCCCAAGCATTCTGCAGTTATCAATCCAGATAAGCTTTTTGTGTTCAAGGTCACTGCGACATTGACCTTTAAATGGATGACTGTAGGTCCAAGCATTATCCAGCTAACAACTGGACAAGCTTTAGTCTTGAAAGACATGTGCATCATCAGAAAAAACAACGTAAATGGGTTGTGAAACTTGGATAGAACAATAAACTTTAAATGGCTTGTAAAACATGGACAGAATATAAACTTAAAATAGTTAGTGAAACTTGGGCATGGCTCCCAATAGGCAAAATATAGAGTAACTAATATAGTATTATGTAGTATATATCTTAACTAATTGTAGTAAGGTAAACTAAAATTACTTCAATAAAAATTGAATGTATTAATGTGTTACAAGTTGTTCTTTATTTTGCCGTCGCAATCATAAAATGTGATATTATATTGTATTTGAAGTATAATGATGTGTGTGCAGCAGTTTGCATAGAGTATTTGAACCCATGATATATAAAGGTAATTATTTAAGGTATGTAATGTCCCATGAAAAGATGTTTATAAAATAAAAAATATTTTAATATCTTAATATTTTAAACATATTAATTACATTTCGTTGGGTTTCTAAAAATATTTTTTAAAAGGATATACAAGTAAGTCCAGAGACATATAAATATATATTTATATATCATCATAATTATTTTATGTCTCTGGTAAGTTTTTATGTATATATACTATATATTTTACATTTTCAACATTTTGACAAAAGTTTTGTTCTGTTTATTTAATTCAACATTTTGACTGTACAACATAATTCGGCCATATCCTTCAGAATGTTATTCCCCTACTATTTGGATGATGTCATTTAACCGCAGCAAGTGGAAGGTTAGTCTCGATACATTGAGGTTACATATTGCAGTGTTGGATGCGAACAGTCAAAATATAAAATAGCATTCCAAGGACAGAAATCTAGACTAGTGCAAGATGAACTGAATCACAAAGAAGAGTAACCCAATCAATGCCACTTACAATATCCACAGCCAAGGCTTGTTTTTCATGAAGAAGGGCAAAATAGTTTGTGCCTAGCGCCCTACTTTTAACCCTGTATTGAATAATATTGTGTCTCTCACAAAAAACCTTTAGACCAATTGCATGATGAAAATATCATAGATGATCACTTTTTAGTATAAATGGCAGCACTTGCATTTATCTGCTTTTAAACTACTTTAGATGCCTCTGCAGTAAACATCTTTGCGTTTTGAAAACAATGTAACAAAGTAAACAAGAGCTGTTGGAGGACAGCGCGCTGGACTTTACGCTCCTTATTCACTTAAGCACTATTTCATTATATTGCAAACAGTCAAACCTGTACTACCGACCACCTGGTATGACCGACCCCCTGGCGTAAGCGACCACATTGAACTCCCCCCGATGTTTTTTAGTCATAAATTAACCTGCAATAAGCGAGATCCTGCTGTCTGCAACCAACGGACACTAAAACCTTCCCATTTTAATAAAAAATCCACGGTTCAGCGACCTTAAATCTAACAGTCAATGATTCTAACACAACTGTCGCGTGTAAACCACACAGGTTTAAATTATCATCAAGCAAGGTGTTACATGTAAAATTACCCGAGGTCAAATTCTGCAGACGTGTATTACAGTGGGAAAAAACGATAATTGCGGTGTTAGCAGTTTGTATTTAATACACTTTAGCTACAATTATTGTCTTTGTTATGACTCAAATACTGCGGATGTATCACAGTGGTAAAAGCCGATAATTGCAGGTTTATCAGTTTGTACTTAATACACTTTGACGTCAATTATTGACCATGTTATAATCACCCCATGGATAGTTTGGGGATTGTTTGTGGATTAATTATGACAATTTTGGTCCGACTTTTTTATCTCTAAGTCTTTAATTGGATCTGCGTTTGTTTTTTGCTTTCTAACGATGATAGCACGTTTATTTAATCGGCTCTTTTATTAGATTTAATTAGCAAATCTGTGGACACTCAAACATTTTAAACCTGACAATGTCTTTAAACGAGTCCTTAAATGATTTGTTTTTAGATGGACAGTCTTTGAAACAGAAAACGATCAGTGACTATTTTAGTAAGAAGTAGTGCTCTATTCTTCTACTGAACATACATGTACATATCCTTTTCATGTTACAATTAAACAAAAACATCAAATAATAAATAACAATCAAGTTTGTGATTAAATGTATATATGTTTTATTTATCAACTTACACTTAAATTGCAAATAAATATTATTAATATTGAAATAAAATATAAAATTAGAAGAACAACAAAATGTTTATAGTTATTTATTCTTTAATACCAATACATGTATAATGTAGTATATACATAAGACCCAAAAAAACGAAAAATACATTTGTACCTCAATAAGAGACCACCTGTCTTAAGAGACCACTTACAGCATTTCCCTTGGGTGGTCTCTTAATACAAGTTTGAGTGTACTATTAAATTATATATACTCTATATTCAAAAGCAAATTAATAGAAACATACATTTAAATATATATAATTTAAAAAAAAATTGTATACAAATGTATGAACATTGATATCAGTACTCACCTCCAAAAGTTATAAAAATGGTCGAAAGATATAAATGCACATAAATTTTAGATAACTGTGCAAAGCACCAAGTGAAAAGAACAAACATTATTCAGATGTAAATCACAACAAATTTCCTAAGTCAATCAAAGGCCATAACTCCATAGTTCGGATACAATCTAACCCAATTGTGTGATGGTCCTGTACAAATGTGTGAAGTATGAAGTGATTTGAATAAAGGGTATTCAAGTTATAAATGAAAATGCCAACTTGCCCTAAAACTTTAATAGAACGCCAACGCAGACGCCAGGGAGAGTAATAAAGCCTTCATTATTCTTCGAATAGCCAAACTAAACAAGAGGGCCAAAATGGCCCTACATCGATCACCTGATCATTTGTCTGCGAATGTAAACTGCAGGGAATGGGCAGTCAACAAAACAGCTTATCAATTTAAGACATTAAATCATTCTGTCATTTTGCCCCTTTTCTGATGCCTCCTGAATGCCATGAATAATCTTTGTAGAGGCTCACCCAAGGAACATTTTTCAAAGTTTTAACAAAGCACATATAAGGAAAACAAGCTTCGCCCCCTGGCGGCCATGTTTTTTCAACGGATCGGAAATATTTGAACAATCTTGGTAGAGGGTACCCCAAGGAACATTTGTGCAAAATAATTTTTTAAGATTCAGCAATTTTCCCCTTTTCTGATGCCGAATCGATGGAATTTAAATCTTTGAACAATTTTGAAAGAGGTCCACCAAAGGCACATTCCTGTGAAGTTTGGTTGAAATTGGTCAAGTGGTTAAGGGGGAGATGATCTAAATGTATAAATGTTAACGACGGACGACGGACAAAAAGTGATCAGAATAGCTCACCTTGAGCCTTTGGCTCTAGGAGATCTAAAAATGAAAATGCAAACTTGCCCTAAAACTTTAACCCAAATTCATGTTTTTTACCCCAAAAAGAATATCACACTCAGCATCTTCAGCATTCAATGTGAAGAAGGTATTAGATGTAACTATATTCCAAATATGAAAGCACAAACACAAGAACTTATTGAGAAAAAGTAAAAAAAAAAGGAAAATGCCAACTTGCCCCTTCAACTTGAATGTTTTTTACCCCAAAGAGAAGGCCCCATTCAGCATCTTCAGCATACAATAAATGGAAAAAGCTTAATAATAGATGTAATTATATTCCAAAAATTAAAGCCCTAACACAAGTACTTATTGAGATAAAGTAAAAAAAATGAAAAAAGGCCAACTTGCTCTAAAAACTTTAACCCCAAAAAGAAGGTCGCACTCCGCATCTACAGTATTTAATGTGAAGGAAGGTATAAGATTTATCTAAATTCCAAATATGAAAGCATTAGCACAAGTGCTTATGATGAAAATGCCAACTTGTCCTAAAACTTTAATCGGACGCCAACGCGAAGATTATAATGGTAAAGCTCTCATTATTCTTTAAATAGTCAAGCTAAAAACTGTTCCATTATAAGCAAATTTTCTTATTCCCACAATATTGAGACCCTTTTAAATGGTAGAGGTCCAGAAAGGTTGATTTCCTTAAAGGCCTGCCCAGGAAAGGACAAATCCAAAAAGGCTGATTATGAGACCACTTTTTCAAGGTTAACACTAACAGTCTTAGGTGTAAATATTTAGGTTCAGTTCTAGGTTTGTATGTTTATTTTAGATAATTTGGTATTGACTCATTTGTAATCTATCCGTATTATTATGGATTTAATACAGTATGCTTTTAATGATTATTTAAATTTTGTTAATTAGATAATTTTAAAAATGAGAGATTAAGAGAAAATTCTGATTGGCGGTAATTACATAAAATTTAATTAAATGATAACAATAAAGCAGCAATTATCTGTTCGCCATCGTTGTCAATGTAGATAAAACAGTAATAGACCTACCTCATTGATGTGATATAAATACAGATATTCATGTTTCTTCTTATAAAAATAGTTTCATAAATCTGATCAATTGCGGGTTGATAATGTTAAGCTGTATCGTTATCATGGCCTGCTCTGGGTTGAATTTTTTTCTTTCGCCACATTAAAATAAAGTTCGCCACTTTTAAATTTTAGGACCCACTTTTAATTCTTAAGCGCCATTCATTTTCGCCACTTTTGTTAAATATTTTAGCCATTTGTTCACCGCTTTTCTTTAATGTCAGGTATAAAGGGAGAGGAGAAAAATTGACAACCAGCATAGTTTTCAACAAATATTTATATGCAATCTCATCAATGGGTCAACTAATTGTTTGTACTCACCCATAATTAAATAGATTTTTCCCCAATCAAAAATGACAAACTTACATTGTCATTAAATCATGAAAGGCCTACGTCGATCTTCTAAACCTACTTTAAACAGCGTGCCGATATATTTAATGCATCTATAATTGCCAATTATCATATTTTAGAATACAGAATTTTATTTGTTATAAGTAGATACATTACTTTTAACAATTTTACATAAATAGAGAGGCAACGAAGAACAAATACATATAAAATACATTACAATTTGATTGAGAAATGGTTACTTTGCTGTTCTGCGTGTATTCGCACGAAAAATAAATTTCATTAAATTAAATATTGTTTTCTTGTTACCTGATATCATCAGATTTTCAAATTTATTTAAATTTGGCCATGTATAATAGTAGGGTTTTAGATATTCTTTGCGTAAGTCTGTGAAATAAGGACAAATAAGTAGGAAATGATATTCACTTTCGATCGTTTTCATATTACAAAAAGTGCATAATCTATTTATTTGCGGGATATTGAAGTGTCTCCCTTTTTCAATTTCCAGGTCATGTGAGGATAGTCGGAATCTAGTTAAACATATTTTTAATTTTTTGTCTACTTTGTAATCTAGATAATTTTCAAATTTAAATTCATGTTTAAACATGCTGTAATAAGTTAACCTATGAGAGTTATTTATATTAGAATACCATGATTGAAAGTATTGATCAAATAATCTTTGTTTAATTAGAGGCAACTCGATTATTTGTTGATCTTGGTTTAGCCAATAGTTAGTCAAACCGAGATCATTCAGAATCGTTTTTATATGAAACGCCCAGTTTAAGCCATCATATTTTATATTTTTGGTTGCGTCTGTCTTTAACATTTCATAAATTCTTTTTATTATTGAATCATCATTTAAATTCAAAATTTTAATCCAATATTTAAATATGTTATATTTTCTTAAAATTGAAAGCGGAATACGCCCTAACTCGCCGTACATTGCCTGTAGATTTGTGGATTTTTTTACAGATAATACTTTTCGACAGAATTTATTAAGAATAAGATCAACGTCTGGTCCTGCATGTATGCCCCAGATTTCTGATGCGTAGTGCATTACAGGAAGCACTAAGTTATCAAATAATTCACATTTCTTTTGTGTTGAAAATTCATATTGAGCAAGTAGTGAGTATAAGCCAAATAGAGATTTTGATCCCTTATCGGAAAAATTCTTTTGTGTCCTAAACCAACAACCGTTTTTGTACAAATTAACACCAAGAAAGTTGAATTCTTCAACTTCTTCAATTTTTTCATTATAAATAAAGAATTCGTGTTTAAGTCTACTTTTTCTTTTTTCAAATACCATGATTTTTGTTTTCTTTGTGTTAATCTTTAATTTATTTGTTTGGCAATAGTTAACCAAATTTTCTAACATGATTTTGATTGAGTCTGGTGAGGTAGAGAATAGAGTTTGATCATCTGCATATAAGGTTGAAAGCAATTTAATTTCATCTAGAGTAAAGATTCCTTCTAAATTTGTATCCATATTTTCAATGATATCATTAATGAACATCATGAATAAAAGAGATGAACTGGGGTCACCCTGTTTGACGCCTTCGTGTGATATAATTGTTTCTGAGGTATTCATATTTACTTTTACAGCCGATTTAACTGATTTATACATTGACTTAATTGCGTTTATCATTTTAGTACTAACATTTTCCTTTATTAATTTGTTCCAAAGAAGAGTTCTATTTACTTTGTCAAAAGCTTTTTCATAGTCAATGAATATGCAATATAATTTTTTTCCCTTACTAAGTGTTTTAGCAACTATCGAATGTAAAATAAAAATACAATCTATTGTACTTTTACCCTTTTGAAAGCCGAACTGACAGTCTGTTATCTTACTATTTGTTTGTGTCCAGATCGATAATCTATTAAATAATAATTGAGAATATATTTTGGCTAAGATGTTATTTAAGGTTATACCTCTATAGTTGGATGCTTGGGCTCGATCCCCACCCTTAAATATTGGTACTATGTAACCAAGGGACCAATTGTCAGGGTATATGCTGTTTGAAAATAGATAATTAAATAAATTTAAGAGGTGTTCTTTGATAATATTATAAGATGTTTTTATTATTTCAGCCGAGATATTGTCAGGTCCACATGCTTTATTATTCTTTTGATGAAAGACAGCTTTTTGTAATTCTTGATCACTTATAGGTTGATCTAATGAGTCATCGTCAATAACATTTGATGAAAAGTGACTTTCATCTGTAGTCGAGTTTGGATTTGTTGATAGCAAATCATTAAAATATTTTTGAAGTTCATGAATAGGTGGGACTTCTTCAATTTTTGAATGTTTTTTTTTTAATTCTTTCCAAAATGAGCGTGGATTTGTTTTAGCAGTTTGCTCTAAATCTCTTCCTATTTTAACTTTATATTTAAATTTTGCTTTCTTTTTTATATTGTTATATTTTGTCCTCATATTAACGAATTGTTTACGATTTTCGTCACTTTTATTTTTATTATAATTAAGTCTATATTTCTTAAATTCTTCTTTTGCTACTTTGCAATTATTGTCAAACCATAAGCTACTCCGTGTCTTATATTTTGGATTAAACCCATATTTACATTTTTTACCAAATATTTTCAAAGCATTTTCATACAAAAATGAAGATAAACAGTTAACTTGAGAAACAACATCTACATTTTCATTAATTGACAAATTTGATAAACTATTGATTTCTATTTGCAATAGATTTTTAAAATCGTCTGCTTTATCCTTATTCCATATTATTCTATCTTCATTTTTTCTTGCGTTATTTTCTGTTTTCAAAATATGTTTTTCCTTCAATATAAGTATGCTAAAACATAATGCAGCGTGATCGGAGTATTCACTCCATTCATGTATGGAGAAATCATGAATATGCATGATATCACATGGACTCAACAACAGGTAATCCGTGACACTTTGACCACGTGACGAACAGAATGTGAATTGACCTATGCCAGCATCGCTATGTGTACGCCCATTTGTAATCACATGACTAATTGATTTACATAAGGATATGAGTTTACGCCCATTTGCATCGATCACGTGATCCATGTTTTCAAAGTAATGGGTGTCTCTAAATTCAATCTCGTGCTCATGATGGATTACGTCACTCAAACTACCCGTCCTTGAATTAAAGTCTCCCGTGATAAATGATTTTCCCTGATTACTAAATTTTCCTATACTGTTTTCTAGTTCTTCAAAGAAGCACAAGTCATTTGAATTCAATACATTTGACCCAGGAGGTGGGATATAGCATATACACAAAAATACATCTTCAGAAAACGAGAATAATTTCTTATCTAATTTAAGCCATAAGAAACCAATGTTGTTTGTCTCTACGACAGATATATAATTTTCAAGCTTTTTTTTGTAATAAACAGATATGCCACCACTTGTTCGTCCTTTCTTTGTCCGAGGTGATTTATTGCCATGTAAATGAAAACTTTTATATTTATTTATATCCAAGTTTATTTGATGTTTCTCGTTTATCCATGTTTCAGTCAATAATACTAAATCAAAACTAGAAATATAGTTGTGAAAATGCTCATCTGTTATTTTACGTATAAGTCCATTCACATTCCAGGAACAGATTTTGAGTTCTTCGCAGTTGTCCTATGGTTTCTTTTCTCTGTAAACTCCACTGTTGTCGGTACACACCATAAGCCGAGCTCCTGACCATTTAACTTTATTTCCTGCCGTTTGCTCCTTTTCCATGAGTGGGTATAACTCTCGCCGTTTTGACAGTGTTTTTTTGGTTTGTTGAATACCGACGCCTATGTTGCTGTTCTTTAACTGTTGGTATTTGCTTTGTGCAGTGGTTAATACTAGCTCACGATCTTTGAATTCATGAAATTTTGAAACTATATGTACGGCCTTGAATGTATCAATATTGCTCAGAGTTGTTGGTCAGTCGGATTAAAAGGCTAAATTAACACATCAAAACAATAAAACAAGTGTGAAATACACAAGCTGTCAAAATGATAAAATGGGTGTCGTAAAGTGGTCACTGGTTGCCTACATTGAATCAAATGGCAGTGCATTATCTTAGATTAACGGAGTGGAGTCACTGTATGTCGTAAATTGATACCCAAAACATGTAAATTTTGATGATAAACCTTAAATTGCCACTCATGAAAAAACTTCACCACTTTAAAATAATCTTCACATTTGGCGAAAGTGGCGAATGAGTGCGGGGGCCCTGCGTTATGAACAGACCACGCTTCAAGAGCAATCATATTTAGGATGGATGGAACAATAATATACCATTTTATATTAATCATAAAAATGCTTTGAGAAATAATAACTGTACCTAGTCTATACATAAAAGTATACAAATGAAAAAGTGGGTCTTTCATGTATTCGGCTTTTCTGGTTATCTACGTTTTGGGAAATCAGGCTTTTTGGACCCGGATCTTTTAACACATTGATTTTAAAATTTACCCTTGACCGTAAGTTTACAAAGCAGACGACTCTCAATTTTCAATTTAGGTACTGTACTCCAGGTTTCTGTTCTCGAATGCGATTTTTAATTTGACTGTTCACAATGCAGTAGGTACCGTCGAAATAATGTAACTACATTAACCGTAAAACGCCTTCCTACTTCATCTGATTTCAGGCCTTATGGAACTTTAAAAAAAATGTCTTTGGTCGATGAGTGGAATTTAATGTCATTTACCCTCAGATTTCCTTTGGTCCGTTGATGTTGTTTCTTACCACCGTGTCCTGGCATTATTTTGGTTATTTAAATATTTAACGTGTTGTCTCTTTCACAATCATACTCTGTTTTGCTCCATTTCCAAGAGGTTGCGTTTAGCCCTGTATTTTCACAATGTTTCGGGCTATTGCCTCGGCGGGAGAACTCCGTCATATTCCGAATATTCAGTGTTTCTCTTTAAAACGTTTGCCAAAACAGGGAAGTTTAATGAGCGTTTCAAAAACCGAGAATAGAATAAAAATTATCGTATGGTTTTCCTAATATTGTACGCAGGGGCACCAGTTGATGTCACTAAGGTAAACAACAATGGCGACCAAACAGATCAGACTTGAAATTTACGGTTTAGTAAATGATTTAGATTTCCAAAGGGCACGTTTTTGTGCGGAGGTAAATAGTTGTTAATTAGTAATCAATCTACCACATACTCAGTTATGCCAAAGCGAGAACGAAACTTATTTCTTCTTAAGATATGAATGATTTCTTATCAAACTTGACCATCACTGGAACCCTGATAATATAAATACCAATTTTAACCACGTTTTATATGTAAACATATATACTGCTAAATGTGCCATTAATACTACAAACTTGTACCCTAAATATAGTTTATAAAAACATGAAAGAATATAAGCTACACAGTACCCAAAGTAGTACAGAAAAAAATAACACAGAAATCATCATAGAGGTTTTAACCCTTTCCCTCATATAGACGCTTTCTGATGCCTCTGCAGCAGACGGCTTTTTGAAAACATAGTGACAAAAGAAGAAATTGCACAAAACGTGCAATTTCTCCTTTTGCCACAATGTTTTCCACTTTTTGTCATAGGTTATCCATTCAATTATGGAGATTTTCTATGTTTTGACAAAATACGTCCAAAGTCGTCTGCTGCAGAATTGTCGTATTAGTGAAAGGGTTAAAAAACAACTTAAATTGTTATTCTTTCTATTGTTTATGTTTCTACAGGATCTAAAGAACAAATACAGAGATGTATTTTGTGACACAGTCACAGAGGGTATGGTAGAGTTTGAATGGAATCTGTACATAGATGCTAAAAAAAAGGTATGATGTTGAACATTTAGCTGAAATAACAATCAAGGTGACACCGATAATACCAACTGTCTTATCTACATCACCATAGTAACTGGTTCCGGCAGATCCTGGTCCCTGCAAATGGCTATGAGCTATTTTTCTGTAATCATATGCCAATCTGTGACCCTTGGATTGTATCTTACTAATGTTAAAACGCCATATTTTATATGTAGAAAACAATGATAAAGACTTAAGTAATATAAAATATATTGAATGCCCTCATTTTACCTGGTAAAATAAATATGTGTCTGACTTCTGACTGTGTAGCAAAAAGCATCAAGTGCAATACTCAGAAATTGCTAAACAGAGACTTTTGGCTTGGCTTACCAGAAGGGAGAAGGGTTCTCCGGAATATTCACTAGCTATTACAAAGTACTCTGTGCGTATGTTTTTGATCAGCATTTACAAAACAAAAGAAAATACATAGATAACTTTGGAGAAAGCCCATTACCAATGATGCCAATCAGTTCTTTAAATTAGATATTTAATGCAAACCAAATAAAAATATCAGCAATTCAGGTCAGTCACCGGAATAGTGCAGTGTACAATATACTCTTTTGTAACTGATTCTTGTTTGTTTACCATAGTTTTTATGCAGTGTTTATTAAGATTATCAAAACATATTGTACTTGCACATACATAGAATGGGACACCTGTACTGACGGTCTACTGATATAGCTTTTGTAGCATCTGATACTGAAGCTTTTATTAACAATGCATATATACAAACTTTAACAACAATGAATCATTACAACAAAACAGTTTAACATCATATCACAACAGACACCGGATTTTAAAATATATATCATTTATTATTTGAGTCTTGACAAAGGAAAATACGCATTCTGACAGGAACTGTTGTGAGCAGCATAGTTCCGGATAAACCTGTGAATATGCCCAATCTGAAAAGGATCTACACTGTTTGTTATCCTGTAAATAGATGATTGGGTCACCCTATGGAGAGGGAACACTGATCAGGTTGTTGGACTTTGCAAGCTGATCCTGATCCAAATTGGCCATAGATGTCAGAAGGTCAGTTTTCTTATGTTAAGGCTCATTAAGTTATATTAATATGATATTAATTATATGATTTAAAGGACCCTAACACTGTCTTGATAACTTTCTTTTCAGGAACTCAGAGGAGAGTCATGGGCATTCAAGGAGAGTGCAATTGCATTTCAGAATGGAAAGTTAATTGGTGGACCAGAGGACTTTCTTCAATGGGCAGTAGCAAATTACAATTATGATGAATATAGACCAGACCCTCTCCTCCAAACTCTCACAGAAGAATCATACAAAGCCTGCTTGAATGACAGAAATGTAATGATATTTAGAGTTCAGAAATGTTTGAAGCACGTCTTGCAATTTGGACAGCTTCAGCAGATTACTGGATATAATTTTTTTGGAAAATCTCTCTCAATGAAAGTGTAATTATTGAATAGAGTTGAAAACATTGTTGCAACAAGGGAGCAATTTCTCCTTTTGCCAAAATGTTTTAAATAGTTATATGTTGTAGATGCTTCAAAAAATGTGTCTGTAAGTGTGAAAGGGCTAAAGTTTTGTTTTATTGGTGTTTTACGCCGTTTCAACATTATTTCAGTTATATCACAGCTACAGTTTACTTATTCATGATCCCTGGGTAAACAAACCAGTACTAGGCTTGGAAATGTGCCTTTCCCAAGGACACCCCACCATGACCGTCTTGTAGGACTGGGGTTCAAACTCAGAACGCCTGGTTTCAAATTCCAGAGATGCTCGGTTTCAAATTCCCGAAGCTTACCACTTGACCACAGCGGTTGAAGTTATATAGGAAAACATAAGTCTGGGCTACACTCCCAGTAGTCTTTTGTCAGAAGATGCATTTAGGTATCTAGTACATATAAGCATACACCTATGGTTCTAGTGAAACTGTACGCAGATGCAACAAGAACCTAATTAGTCTGACGTGACTAAAAACATCTCAAAGTAATTTTGAAAGCTAAGTATAATTTGAAAAAGAATTTTCAGATAGAGTAGAATTATGATAAAGTGCTTTCAAATGTCGTCTGCTGAAGATTCATCAAAATTCATAATAGAGTCATTGAATCTTCAACACATATTGGGTTATGGATTCTCATTAGAATACTTTCCTTTTCCTACTTATTCAGATCTTGGCATGAATTTTGTTTGTACATAACTCATTGTATGTTGTAAATTTTACATTGTACATGCCTTCAGCTATATACAATGTATTTAAATTGGACATGCCTTCAGTTACATACAATGTAACAATGTAACTACATAATATATAACCTTGTATGAGCTTTGATATAGGAAAATGGTCTTTCCACATTTGCCTCTTGTTTTGTTTTAGATTCACCACAAATAGCACATCTTACAGTATGATAAGCTTATCAATTCTTCAGTTCTTCAGTAGAGGATCCTTTAATAGCCCTTTGACTAAATTGCAAATAGTGCAGTTCCTTATTAGACTATGTGTATGCAATATGTGTATGCAACGGCAGATCTGGATATACAATGGTCACAAAATGTCTGTATGCATTGACAAGTATTTCTTTAGCTATCTGTGATGCTGTAAGCATTAAATATGCACTAGTTCTAGAAAAGGAGGTCACATAATTCAATTTCATGTGAAACTGAAACGGTTTATCTATATTCAATAATTTGTTTGAGTACCTACAACATGTGGGGTAAAGACCAAAATCCCCCCCCCCCCTCTCATCTAGACGTCTGTAATGACATGTTTTTTTAATATTTCAGCATGAATTTGTGTTTATGGATGTGATCATTGGAGATGAACCAGCTGGGAGATTAGTCATCGAGGTAAAACATTCAGACTTTCATCAATTGCCATTTAAGCTGTGTTTTATCCCTTTCTCACAGTGGAGATTCAGGTCAGTCTTAGCTCAGATGCTGGATGATCTTGCTCTACACAGTTTGTTAATACCCTGTGATTTCTTCACCTGTAGCACCATGTATTTCACTATATGAATGCAAGTTTATCAGCAAAATTTGTTTCTACAGTTGTATTTTCCATATTAATTCCTCTGTGGCATGATGAATGCATAGCTATGTCAGTTTGCATGTAACCTGACCTTGTATTATTAGCTCACCTGACAAGGTGAGCTTTTGTGATCGCCCTTCATCCGTCGTCTGTCCACAATTTCTTGTGAACACAATAAAGTCTTCATTTATTATCCGATATTTACCAAACTTATTCAGTATCTAGATATCCATGAAAGCTTCATTCCTTTCGAAATCTAGCCAGATCCATTCATGCATGATGGGATTATGGCCCTTTAAAATTGGCAAAATTGCTATAATTGACCTTTTGAACAAGTTAAAGTCATCATTTATTATTCAATGTTTACCAAACTTATACAGTAGCTAAATATACATGAGAGCCCGGTTCCTTTCAAAAACCATGTCCTTTACATTGATTTATAAACATGTGACCATGACCTTAGTGTGATCTTTTACAATCAAATAGCATCATTGTCTTTGGATGACCTTCACAATGACTTTTTGACCTTCTTTCTTATTTTTGTAGAGCAATTAAATTAGGACCCTAAAACACTTACTCAGGTGAGCAATATAGGGCCATTATGGCCCTTTTGTATTCATCATGCTACAGTTCAATTTACATAAATAACCCCTTCCCTCATACGACTATTCTGCAGCAGACGCCTTTGTACATATTTTGTCAAAAAAAATTCTACATAATTGAATGGATAACCTATGACTAAAAGTGGAAACATTGTGGCAAAAGGAGAAATTTCTTTGTTTGTCACTATGTTTTCAAAAAGCTGTCTGCTGCTGAGGCATCAGAAAGGGTCTATATGAGGGAAAGGGTTAATAAAAGGACCAGTGTTTGATCAAAGATGTACAATTTGATGTTAGTCAAGTATTGGCATTAAATCTTTCAAAGCCTGTTTAGGTGAATTTCACACAAAACGTTTATAATTGCATTGTTTTTGTTTGCTCTTTGCTGACACATGGCTTGGAAAAAATTAAAAAATACATCTATATTTAATATTTGCTTACATGCATTCTTAACAATATACATTAAATGCATTTCAACATGTAGGTGCATTTTGATGCATTAACCCTTTCCCACATTCAGACGATTTATGACGCCTCTGCAGCAGCAAACAACTTTTGAAAACATTGTGACAAAAGTAGAAATTGCCCAAAACAATCGATTTCTCCTGTGGTCACAATGATTCAAATATTTTCAATAATTAAACTTGCCCTTATAGAAATTTTCCCAATTTTTTTCTAGATGTCTTCAACGTCGTCAGCTGTAGATTTGTTGTATGTGGAAAAGGGTTACAGCAGACAACTTTTGAAAAACATTGTGACAAAAGATGAAATTGCTCATAATAGGCTATTTCTCATTTTGGCACATTGTCTTCAAATGTACCCAATAGTAATATTTTCATTTAAAGACATATTCAATAGATTTGCATATATGTTTTCAAGGTTGTCCATTTCACATTCTTTCTAGTTAAGAAAGGATTAAAATAAAACATTGGTGTTTTTTTGTCTTTGTTGACAGTTATTCTCAGATGTTGTCCCCAAAACGTGTCAGAATTTTAAAGCTTTAATAACGGGTGAGACAGGCAAATCCCCAACTTCAGACTTCAACCTAAATTACAAAGACTCTCTGTTTCACAGAATTGTACGCAAGGGATGGATACAGGGAGGAGGTAAACAATCATTACTTATATATTCTCTGACTTAGCTCCTTCCCACTCACAACAAATCTGCAGTAATTCTGACAATATTTCAGCAATAATATGAGAACTTTTGACAAATAAAAGCAAAATGAGTGTACAGAGTTGAAAACATTCTGGCAAAAGAATGAACCGCTCATCATGAGCATTTTCTCCATTTGCCACAATGCTTTCAAAATTTGTTTGCTACAGATTTTTTAACTGTCTTTATGTGGAAAATGGACCAATGGTTAAAAGAACTTTGGCTCTTTTCCATCTTTGGACTTTTTTTAATTCATTGCAGAATAACGAGAAAGTGCTCTTTATTATTTCTTTTATCAATTTCTCCTGTCCCTGTAATGTTATCAACTGTACCCTTCAAAATTGTATGGACAACTTTTGTATCAGCTGACATAAATAGATTGGAGACATTGCTCACAATGTTATTATGTCTCCCCCATTACATGGGGATGACATATTGTTTTTGCCCGTTCCGTCCGTCCTTCCGTCCTTCCGTCCGTCCTTCCGTCCTTCCGTCTGTCACACTTGTTTCCGCTCAATAACTGAAGAATGCTTGGGTGTAGGAACTTCATACTTGGTATGCAGGTTGGTCATGACCAGTAGCTGACCCCTATTGATTTTGATAACAGAAGGTCAAAGGTCAAGGTCATGGTGACCTTGTGAGGTAAAAAATGGTTTCCGCTCAATAACTGAAGAACGCTTTGGCTGAGGAACTCCATACTTAGTATGCAGGTTGGCCATGCCTAGTAGAAGACTCCTATTGATTTTGAGGTCAGTACGTCTAAAGTCAAGGTCACAGTGATCATGAGCTTGAAAGGTCACAGTGACAATGAGCTGATAAATAGTTTTTGCTTGGGCCTAGGAACTTCATACTTGACCAGCAAATGACCCCTATTAATTTTAAGGTCACTAGGTCAAAGGTCAAGGTCACATCCGTCACACTTGTTTCCGCTCAATAACTGAAGAACGCTTGGGCATAGGATCTTCATACTTGGTATGCAGGTTGGTCATGACCAGTAGATGACTCCTATTGATTTTGATGTCAGAAGGTCAAAGGTCAAGGTCATGGTGTCCTTGTGAGGTAAAAAATGGTTTCCGCTCAATAACTGAAGAATGCTTGGGCCGAGGAACTCCATACTTGGTATGCAGGTTGGCCATGCCCAGTAGAAGACCCTTTCAATTTTGAGGTCAAAGTCAAGGTCACAGTGACCTTGAGCTGAAAGGTCACAGTGACAATGAGCTGAAACATTGTTTTTGATTAATAACTGTAGAATGCTTTAGCCATGGAAATTAATACTTGGTGTGCGGGTTGGTCACCACCAGTAGATGTTAAGTCACTAGCTTAAAGGTCAAGGTCATGGTAACCTTCAGCTGAAAAATGGTTTCCTCTCAATAACTAAAGTATGCTTATGTTGAGGAACTTCATACCTGGTGTGCAGGTTGGCCCAAACCAGTAAATGACCTTTATTGAATTTGTTTGATTTTGAGGTCACAAGGTCAAATGTCGAAGGTCACGGTAACCTTCAGCTGAAAAATGTGTTTTACTCAATAACTCAAGAACGCTTATACCCAGGAACTTTATACTTGGTGTGCAGCTTGGTCCTAACCTGTAGATGACCCCTATTGATTTTGATGTTAGTAGGTCAAAGGTCAAGGTCGCGGTGACCTTTGGCTGAAAAATAGTTTCCGCTCAATAACTGAAGATTGCTTGGGCCCAGGAACTTCATACTTGACCAGCAGCAAATGACCCCTATTGATTTTGAGGCCACTAGGTCAAAGACCAAGGTCATGGTAACCCTCAGCTGAAAAATGGTTTCCGCTCAATAACTGAGAATTGTCACTGTTGCTTCATCTCCAGTCCAAAACTAAAAAATTCATCTCCATCATTTCTTTTCCGCCCCTACGACCACACAAATGGGGAGACAAGCGCTTTTTCAAAAAAGAAATCTCTAGTTAACTCTGTATCAAAATTATACATTCAAATTGCAATCCTGTTTAAAAAACTTGTGTTGTACAATTTTTCTTCTTTAGCTATAAAACTTTATTAGGCGACTGTTTATGTACTGCTAGGATCATATGCTTTGATGTTTGTCAAAATTGATTGTGGCTAGCATCATTTGTCTTCCACCAATTGGCTTATAGTCTATGGCATTAGGTAGAAACACATGTTTATTGGCCTGTGAAATAACTGAAATACTGTTTAAAATGGTGTTTAATTCCAATTAAACAATCAGTTTACTATAGCCATTGCTAATTTTATTTTTCTTTGCAACAGATATCTTTCATGGTCGAGGGAACGGAGGAGAATCCATATTTGGGTCTGTTTTTGAAGGTAAACAACTTATTTTGCTGTGGATTGAGTATATGATACGACTATATTTCCAAATGGTTTCTTTGCAGATTTATTTTAAAACAGTCGCACTGAAGTAAGGGGTAAAAGGTTAACCATTTTCCAAACAAATTTGCAACTGAAAACATCTTCCTGGTAGTTGAAAAACATTTTGAAAATCTCTATCAATGAAAGTGTAACTATTATAAAGAAGTAGTAAGAACTTGCTTGTTTTACAATTGATATGATGGATGTAAATAACTCCAAACAGTGCAAAAACAAATTCAGTTGAAAATTGGATCAGAGTTTGTATATTATTTTTTTCTTTTTCAGGAGGTAATTTTGTATTGAAATTGTCATTTCATATAAATTTGTATTGAAATTACCTTTTCAAGCAATGTTAAATGGAAGTTTGTTGTTTCACTAACATGTAATTTTATTTTGAAAATCTTTGTTTGAGATTAATATGTATTGAAAATTGTTGTTTCAGATGAGAACTTTGCTGTTCCCCATTCACGTCGTGGAGTGGTTGGAATGGCGAACAAAGGACGGCACACAAATGGTTCACAGTTTTACATCACATTACAGCCTGCACACTGGATGGACACCAAATATGTAGCTTTCGGGTAAATATGAACTCTCCACTCACACCAAACCTCACTAACTCAAACTCACTGGGCCTACAATATAAAGTTTAACCCTTTCCCTCAAACAAACTCTTTCTGATGTCTCTGCAGCAGACGACTTTTGAAACATTGTTGCAAAAGAAGAAATTGCTCAATGTTTTCAACTCTATTTAATAACGTAACATTAGATATGGAGATTTTTCAAGTCTTTGTCCATTTGTTTTCAAAGTCGTCTGCTGCAGACAGATATGTTGTATGTTGGAAAGGGTTAACTGGGAGGCTACCACTCAACCTTGTCCTGACCAAATCTCCTATGCCAGTTCCCCTAGAGTTACCAAGTTGGGTATGAACATGCTTTTTGGGAAGACCTTGCATCACAAACTAAACACTCGGTCACTGCGTCCTTGACCTCCTTGACCTCTGACACAATTAACCCTTTCCCTCATACGGCAATTCTGCAGCAGACGACTTTGAACGTATTCTGGCAAAACATAGAAAATCTCCATAATTGAAAGGATAACCTATGACAAAAAATGGAAAACATTGTGGCAAAAGGAGAAATTGCACGTTTTGTGCAATTTCTTCTTTTGTCACTATGTTTTCAAAAAGCCGTCTGCTGTAGAGGCGTCAGAAAGCGTCTATATGAGGGAAAGGGTTAAAATAGACAAAGATTATCCAGGTAATCCTTGGATGCTCATTGTAGATATTTTACAGACTATGCAACTTTGTTCTGCATTGTCATTACGGTTTCTTTCTTTTTTTCAGACAAATAATTGAAGGTACAGAAACATTGAGGAAAATGGAGGAAGTTGAAACAATGAATGAAAGACCTAATCAGGAAATCAAAGTGGCGGCCTGTGGGGAGTGTACCTATGTGTTTTAATGATATAAAAATGTACATACAATGCTGTTAATTCTGTTCATGATATATATGTTAAAACATAAATAAACATCTTTATTACATAGAAAGAATGAAAAGGACTCCAGTTTCATATGAAATGATATTCACAGAATATAAAAAAGTAAAAACTTTGTTAGTAAGAAAAAATATTTATACTTCTCAAACTTGTGATATTTTCAGGATTTTTTAAATATATATGTAAAATTAATGTAAATCTTCATTTTGTCTCTTTACTTTCCTATCCCTATTCGGCAAATCTGCAGACTCTGAAGACATCTTGACAAAAATAAATACATGTAGAATTATTGAATATATAGTTGAAAATATTGTACCAATGGAGAAATTGCACATTATAAGCAATTTCTTCTTTTACCACAATGTTTTCAAAATTGTTTGCAACAAAGGCATCATATCAGGGACTGTGCTATGTAAAATGAAAATGGTACACAGTGGGCTGTTAGAGAATGTTTAATTCCACTTTCAATAATAATCAGTTATAATATAATGGTGTTTCATGATCCATTTATTCTGAAAGCAGAGAGTTGATGGTAATGCTTACCCCTTTCTTATGTGCCAAGGAGAGAAAAACATATGATCAGTTTTGCAAGTCTTTGATATAACCCGACCTGAGATTGAACCAGCGTACTACACCACTGATGCGGTCCAGTGAACTGTTAGAGATGTATGTCTAGTGACATGAATAGTAACATATCCATGTCTGATATAGCCATGCATTTGTACTTTTTTGTAGCAATTTTTAGCTCGCCTATTCAAAGAAATAGGGGAGCTTATGTAGTCACCACAGCATTGGCGTTGGTGTACACGTTGCCGGCTTCGTCAAACCTTTGCGTGCAAGGCCTTTTCTCAGACACTTTGTATGCTGTTGCTTTGAAACTTCACACTTATTCAGGGTCATTAGGTGACCTTGTATGTCAAGTCCCATAACTCTGGAATGGATTTTGACTGAATTGTGCCCCTTTTTGGACTTAGAATTTTGGTCAAACCTTTGCGTGCAAAGCCTTTTCTCAGACACTGTGTATGCTGTTGCTTTGAAACTTCACACACACTTATTCAGGGTCATTAGATGACCATGTATGTCAAGTCCCATAACTCTGGAATGGATTTTGACTGAATTGTGCCCCTTTTTGGACTTAGAATTTTGGTCAAACCTTTGCGTGCAAGGCCTTTTTTCAGACACTGTGTATGCTGTTGCTTTGAAACATCACACACACTTATTCAGGGTCATTAGATGACCATGTATGTCAAGTCACATAACTCTGGAATGGATTTTGACTGAATTGTGCCCCTTTTTGGACTTAGAATTTTGGTCAAACCTTTGCGTGCAAGTCCTTTTTTCAGACACTGTGTAAGCTGTTGCTTTGAAACTTCACACACTTATTCAGGGTTAGAATATGAGCCTGTATGTCAAGTCCCATAACTCTGGAATGGATTTTGACTGAATTGTGCCCCTTGTGCAAGACCGGGAATTTTGGGTTATAGTTAGGCATTTAAGGCCTTTTCTCAGAAACTATATAATTTATGCTGTTGCTATTAAACGGTTTTCTTTCTTTTGTAAATTCAATTTCAACTGAATAATTCCACTTTTGGATTTTGGACTTTTACCAATACTATAACTGTTCTAAAGTAGGCCCTGATAGACGTGGCCCTGAGAGGCTAGCTATATTGTCCTCCGACAACTCTTGTTGATATATATGCCATTGATTTTCAAAGGGGATAAAAAAAAAGTAATGAAATGTCATTCATCAAATTAAAGAAACATTAACTGTATGGTTTAACGGCCCTCTACCAAAATTGTTTAAACAAGTCCGATCCGCTGCTTAAGACGGTCGCCAGAGCTAAAATAGAAAAATCTTGATATGACCAGAAACCTAAATAGATATGTATATTTTAGGGATGACAACGGTTACCGATATTACTAACCGGTTACTCGTACAAATTCGTAACCGGTTACTCGGTTAACCGTATAGATTCATAGACTATAGATATCCACTGCTTTAGTCGAATATGGTTGCGCATGTTACTGGTTCCACCAGTCCAAGACAGTTCATTTCCACACAAACTGTACTTGCGTTTTAAATACTTTCAGACAAAGGATGTAGCAGGCGGCATTATGGCAATATATCGTTCTGTATATCTTTTTTAACGAAGTAACTGCATATCTTTAAATACCAACTCAGGGGGAAATGTGTTCCAAACTTACTCTTTAAATCTTCTAATCGTATTGGTAAATAGTAATTTACAAAAACAACAATTCAAATGTATCACACTCACTCCAATTAGATGTATTATCAAGACAAACGCCGAATATAATTAATAAGTCATTATCTTATATTTTCTGCCTTTATTAGACATCAAACTTTTTTTAAAAGAAACAAAGCTCCTTTAATTGACAATTATTCGATTAACACTACACAAACAAACGATCATCGATAAAATCGAGTGCGGCTGTTATCGCAGTAAAGTTAACATTGGCCGATCGAGGTGTGAATAATTAACCTCTCATGTCGGATACGTGTGACAAATTGAAAAGAACAAAAGGTGAAACACAACTGTGTATATATTTTATCTTTTCTTCCGAGTACTCGGTTACCGAAATTACTAACCGATTAATCGGAAAACGTACGGTTAACCGGGTAACCGATTAATCGTTGCCATCCCTAGTATATTTATGTCTTTGATGTGACATCTGAAATTTGGAGTCCAATTTCAAAACACCTTCTCATAACATTTCCTTTTATTGATAGTTTCACTCTACCACAATTATTCATTATTATAAGTCACCGGTAGAACTATATTCTTCTTCGTTTTTTAGCTCGACTTTTGAAAAAACGAGAGCTGTTGTCATGGCGTCGTCAGGCGTGGTCGTCCAGTGGCGGCGGCGGCGGCGTGGTCGTCCGGTTAAGGTTTTTTGTTCAGCTCAGCTTTTTTTTCTGTTTTCTATCAGTCGAGCGTCTGTGCCGTACGCGGTGCTCTTGTTCAGATTTCACTTGAGAGGATAAGCTAATATTAGGATGAACTAAATGTTATTGCCTCGAACATATTATGGTTGCGATTGTTTAAAAAAAAATAGTTGTGATACATTGAAAAAAAAAAATCATGATTTTGACGTTTGCGTTGGATTAACCTTGTATTTCAGTTTAGTTCATGCTATTTATCCCTGATTCTTTATTTGTCCCTGATTAGACTTGCAGTAGACCCTTATGTTAAAGTATATATAATTACAATATCAGTATAAAATAACGGCTATTTCTCTTTTAGTTGTCTATATACTCCGGAGATTTTCCGTGGATTTTAGTAAGAGTCCCCGGAAAAGCTACAGCCGGGATGTTTTCTTAAGTCATCTACTGCTCATGCGTTAAAATGCGACTGCAGGTGGGAAAGGTTTAGGGACCAAGTGTAATGTCTCATTATCTCAATCAAGCGACTGAAATCCAGATGGCACGAAAAAAAAAAAAAAAAAAAAAAAAAAAAAAAAAAAATCGAATTCGCCCTAAATGTTATTTTTTATGTTATCCAAGTAAAACCAGGGTAGAAAATGTATCGCTTTTTATCAATAAAGTGAACTTGAGTCGTTTTCAATTGTCCCGATGAAGGGGTTTCCTATTTAAAAATACTTACCCCGTTACTGACAGGGTAGAATTTGCGATGGAAAAAGTATCGAAAACAAAAAAATCTCACCGATTATAGGGGTATGTAATATGTCAGTTATCATATTTTAATGCCCCCCCCCCCCCCCCCCCCCCCACCCCCCCAAATACAAAAATAACATTCATTTTCTTAAAATTGGAAATTTTATTTTTTTTCGACAGTTGGCTATCTGGAGTTCAGTCGCTTTAATTAACAAGTGAAATGTACATATGAGGTGTTCAACAAGAAAACCAATATTATGGACTCTACGTAAAGTATCGACCCAGAGCAGGCTGATCCGGGACGACACATTCTATCTCATGAAGCTAGAGGTATAGAGTAATGATTCCTGGAACGGAAAATCCACAGGTGGCGAAACAATTATCAGTCATGTCACGTCGGCCAGTTCACCTTGACTACGTGTCTCTTTGCTTTCTCGGACCAGTTCTCGGATAACTGCCTACTCCACACAAATGGCTGCCTTTCCACATAGACTGTTAGCCCTTTAACCCTTTCCCTCATATAGACGCTTTCACAGTTTAGCTATAGAAAGAGGACGCCATGACAATATTGAGAAAATGTTTAGAGTTTGTACTTATTGTTTAAATACAAATACTTACATTATTGAAGACGATTTACATTTTGTACTGATGTGTCCGTTATATGATAACTTAAGAAAACGTCACTTTCCACACAATAGAAATAATAATTTACCAACAAAACATCTGTTAAATAGGATAATGCAATGTCAAAACAAAATTTTAATTCAAATCCTGGCTAGATATCTGACATTTGCATTTGAAGAGAGACTTATATGAATACAACTTCTAATAACTGATATTTAAGAATACTTCAAATGAACAAATCATTTAATAGAACATATTAAATTGCATTAATTAGGATGAAATAGGTGCATATATATGGCACATATATAATTCATAAAGTATGCTACTTGGTAAATAACTATTTACATATCTACATTTATTGTCCGTATTAAGAATTGTTGTCAAATTTGTGTATATTGTGATTTGCTCTGAAGCATTAATTTGTATGTAATTTATATGTATTGTGGGCCGGAGGCCTTATATTACAATACAAGCATATTGTATTGTATTGTATTGTATAGGTTAATTGAATTTAACAAATGATGATATTTTTATCATTTTCTCTTATTTATATTCAGATATGCAACATTCTTCTTTAATTTGTTTTAATCTAAACAACATCTGGTTCGTCAGTGGGGAACACATGGCAGTTGGGATAAATAGATAACAACATGTTCATGTGTATTTTATTCAAATCAAACATTCAGATATACAACAAACAGTCTGCTTTAATGACAGCTGGGATAACTAGATTTCATTTATATTTCATACTTAACTTGGCCTTTAACATTTCTTTCAAACTAACTCTCAGGAAGAATGTAAAACTGAACGGACAGGGGCGATCCTGACCAGGCTGAACAAGTGCATAAGCTTATCAGGATTTCATTAGTCGCAAATTCATGAAGATGATATTACCATATATATATATAATTATATAGCATAACTCTACTTTAATGTCCTATGTAATGTACCATATATCATTTTGTTTGGATGCAGAACAGATAACAACCGCCAAGCCGATCTTTCATTATGTCGGCATCATGCAAATAGTAGGTATACACCACCGCTGCATGGCGGCATCACATTGTATTGAAAAGAAAAAAAAATACCTGGAATATATTTACAGACAGTCAGTTGCCTAAAATGAATAATGGTTTGAATACTGCTAGGAATATTTCATAGTAATTATCTACATATTATCACCGTATAAACAGAAGAATTACAGCATACAGCATACATAAACCTAACAACTGATCAAGATCCTTCATCAAACTGTGTTTTCCCCATGGTTTAAAAAATATCTAGAATCATTGTTGCTTCTGGAGATCAGTAGACAACAACATGAACAGCGATTCCAAGATCCTTCTTGTCATCTTATACAAACCATTTTGATATAAGATCCATGATCTCAATCCATGTCAAAATCTAGATAGCCACTAAATTAGCAGTATTTTATATTTAGGTATCACATGACATTTGTTTTCGAAAGATGACTACTGTCACTGGTTAAACTATCACTTTATATTCAAACGTAAACTTCTCGTAAGCGTTGGTGACTACTTAATTAAGATCAGACTGAGATACGCGGATTGAGCTAGATGTACACTGGTTAGATATGCCACTAACGTTGTTTTTCTATCTGGTCATATAATTGAAAATCGAAACTGAAAATGTGTTTTTGCTTTTAATGCATTGCACCGTATGTATTTTACCTTTATACATAATCCATGTACATGAATGTAAGTCTACGAAAATTGAAACCAAATTGTTTACGGC
Organism: Serripes groenlandicus; assembly: GCA_031761405.1. Lineage (NCBI taxonomy): Eukaryota > Metazoa > Mollusca > Bivalvia > Cardiida > Cardiidae > Serripes > Serripes groenlandicus. The sequence goes on along the minus strand of JASEVX010000005.1, from coordinate 13,537,663 downwards.
TTTCAAGAATGAAACACGCATCAGAAACTGATTATATATATATATATATATATTATGTATCTTCTTTTATAAATGCAGATTGAAATAGTACATACAGAATGAAACAAACATATTTCCAGGTCAGCCTCCTACAGTGCAACACCCGCTGAGGAAATATTTCATAGTCAATCTCTCTTACAAATCACGTATTAAAGTGTATGGATTTGCAAGCTGATTCTTTAACGCTCGCAAATACATACATAATTGAATAATAATGACACAAAACAAAGTATTTTGTATCCTCAATTTCAAGCGATTCACACGGTTTTATTTCATAGACTTTTGTTTTTCTATGACTACAAGTTCAAAACCTTATTGAGGGCTATGTTTTATTATTATTATATGACCACTAGGGGTCTGAAACTAAATATATGTATACAATAACACTCAATATTCAAGCTTTCGGCCTGACGGCCTTCTTCAGGAACTTTAAATTCGATTACTCAAAAAGCATGTATGTTTCTAGTTCAATACTAAAAGTATAACTGACAAGAAATAACATCATGATCTCAATAACATCACGACGTCATGACAACATTCATAACAAAACGTCATTTCACCAAACGACGTCAAACTAAATCGCGCCAACACAGCGTTAAACTATATTAAGTATTTATTTAAATTGAAAGTTGATGTCAATAAATAGGAATTTCACATAATCAAAAATAAAAGAAAAAATCCAATAATTCCGACTGTCAATGTGATTGAAATGATAGATACGGTTTTAAATAGTAACAAGAGAAAGTTGATGCAACGCATCAATGTCGCCGGAATTCCATACTGCAGTTATGCATAGCACTAACATTATAGTAGTTGAATAAACAGTTATCAACTGAGGGGCATATTGGAACATCAAGGGTGGGGTCAAGTGAAAATGTATTATAACTTGCATTGTTTTGTCAACGAAGTGAATGATAATTGAAGCCTTTCATTGTTTATGATCAATCTCCATTCCAAAGTAGGTTGACCATACACACACAACCAACTCATTATTGATCATAAGCAGTAATGGAAATGAGTAATCTTGCCAATCATTAGTCTTAGTATGTATACAGTGCTTTCATTACGGAATAATTATAAGATTTGTGAATTCCACTTTTCAAGAAGTTTTTCAGAATATTTTAATTTTATTATTTTTCAATAAAACCACAAAACAGACAATATAGGATTTGCATGCAATAGCACGTCATTTTACATTTCCCCTATTAAAGTCAACAGTGGACACCTTTGCAGCAATCTACTTTTAAAACAATGAGATAAGGGTTAAATCGCTGAAGACATGAGTTTTCTCTTGTTCTCAAAATGATATTAGCTTGGCATCCTAATTATATCATACTTTAACAAATGTTGAAATGTAGTCCAATATTTATAGACCATCTTCGAAATATAATATCAACTAAACAGTTAAATCTCATTGAAATTGTTGTATAATTTAAACTTAGTTTCGAACATAAACTGAGCCCTACAACATGTTAATTTATTGTAATTCTTTCCTTCCTTTTTTATAATGAAAATAACAAACTACTCATGTTTTAAAATTATATTATGATGAGCGCCCTTGTGTCAATGATGCATAACAATATGCAGATCGGAAGCAATATGCCTTTAGGGAATTAAATGACACATTTCAAATTGTCAAGGACGAAACAATTTTGTACGAAAGACCCGATTCTTTCTTATTCGCAGAGGTGTCGTTCTTGAAACTCTCTTTATAGGCAGAGAGTGTTCGTTCAAAGTGTTTTTTCTATTAAAACCAGTTTTATCTCGGTTTGTTCTTTTAAATCACCTATGATTTACTATTTGTTAGTGAGTGTAAAGAGCGGCTCTCTGCAAAGGAGATTGATCTACGCAGTTGGTATTCGCGAGTCACGCGATCAACAGTTTTAGCTTAGAAACAGTTCATATTTTAGATATACATGGTTAACATTATAAAATGCCTTCTTCACAAATCAAGACATCTCTTTGAACATAAAGATAACATTCAGTAAGTTAAAATTGCCATTAAAAGGAGAATATTCGATGTCATTTTCATCTCGATATTTACACTTAACAGTATGCTGCAAGCAGGTGCGCGTATGTAAACAAATTAGACTGTGCGACGTAAAGGTTTGTAGTTATCGCATTTTGATTACATGTAGTATATAGTGTAACTAATAGGGACTGTCTTGTCTTCGTAAATAAAACAAAAAAACATAAATGCGAGTCAAAATAAAGAAACTGCAAATACTTAAAACATCGGAATATTTATTTCATTTTAGATGTGTCATAACTTAGTGTTTTTAAACAAACGCAATAGTAATATGTTCAAGATATTTAAATTTGTTTATTTCTAATAACAACTCCTCCTCCCATGTGATTTCCGAAAACCTATTAAAAATAGAAGTCGCGGCGACTAATAATTTTCGTTTAGGAGATCACAGGGACTTTGCTCCTCTAAAAATAGATATGACCTATCTATTTTTAGAGGAGCAAAGTCCCTGTGAGGAGATAGGCATTATATACAAACAGATGGTATAGCAATAGGGTCCAAATTAGGTAAGAATTTTGCGTGGTCTTATATGAGGAAATGGGATGAAAAGTTCCATCTACGAGAGGTATTGTAATGCCTCTGTGTCTGTCTTTGTCCATCTACGAGTGGTATTGTAATGTCACTGTGTCTGTGTTTGTCCATCTACCAGTGGTATTGTAATGTCACTGTGTCTGTGTTTGTCCATCTACGAGAGGTATTGTAATGTCTCTGTGTCTGTTGTTTGTCCATCTACGAGAGGTATTGTAATGTCACTGTGTCTGTTGTTTGTCCATTCTCGATAGGTATTGTAATTTCACTGTGTCTGTCCATCTGCGAGAGGTATTGTTATGTCACTGTGTCTGTTGTTTGTCCATCTACGAGTGGTATTGTAATGTCACTGTGTCTGTGTTTGTCCATCTACGAGTGGTATTGTAATGTCTCTGTGTCTGTGTTTGTCCATCTACGAGAGGTATTGTAATGTCACTGTGTCTGTTGTTTGTCCATCCTCGATAGGTATTGTAATGGCACTGTGTCTGTGTTTGTCCATCTACGAGAGGTATTGTAATGTCACTGTGTCTGTGTTTGTCCATCTACGAGAGGTATTGTTATGTCACCGTGTCTGTTGTTTGTCCATCTACGAGAGGTATTGTAATGTCTCTGTGTCTGTGTTTGTCCATCTACGAGAGGTATTGTTATGTCACTGTGTCTGTTGTTTGTCCATCTACGAGTGGTATTGCAATGTCACTGTGTCTGTGTTTGTCCATCTACGAGAGGTATTGTAATGCCTCTGTGTCTGTGTTTGTCCATCTACGAGTGGTATTGCAATGTCACTGTGTCTGTGTTTGTCCATCTACGAGAGGTATTGTAATGCCTCTGTGTCTGTGTTTGTCCATCTACGAGTGGTATTGTAATGTCACTGTGTCTGTGTTTGTCCATCTACAAGTGGTATTGTAATGTCTTGTGTCTGTGTTTGTCCATCTACGAGTGGTATTGTAATGTCACTGTGTCTGTGTTTGTCCATCTACGAGAGGTATTGTAATGTCACTGTCTGTGTCTGTTGTTTGTCCATACTCGATAGGTATTGTAATGTCTCTGTGTCTGTGTTTGTCCATCTACGAGAGGTATTGTAATGTCACTGTGTCTGTGTTTGTCCATCTACGAGAGATATTGTTATGCCTCTGTGTCTATCTCTGTCCACCTACGAGTGATATTGCAATGTCACTGTGTCTGTGTTTGTCCATCTACGAGTGATATTGTAATGTCACTGTGTCTGTGTTTGTCCATCTACGAGTGATATTGTAATGTCTCTGTGTCTGTCCATCTACGAGTGATATTGTAATGTCACTGTGTCTGTGTTTGTCCATCTACGAGATGTATTGTAATGTCACTGTGTCTGTGTTTGTCCATCTACGAGTGGTATTGTAATGTCACTGTGTCTGTGTTTGTCCATCTACGAGAGGTATTGTAATGTCTCTGTGTCTGTGTTTGTCCATCTACGAGAGGTATTGTAATGCCTCTGTGTCTGTGTTTGTCCATCTACGAGAGGTGTTGTAATGTCTCTGTGTCTGTGTTTGTCCATCTACGAGTGATATTGTAATGCCTCTGTGTCTGTGTTTGTCCATCTACGAGAGGTGTTGTTATGCCTCTGTGTCTGTGTTTGTCCATCTACGAGAGGTATTGTAATGTCACTGTGTCTGTGTTTGTCCATCTACGAGAGGTATTGTAATGTCAGTGTCTGTGTTTGTCCATCTACGAGTGGTATTGTAATGTCACTGTGTCTGTGTTTGTCCATCTACGAGTGGTATTGTAATGTCACTGTGTCTGTTGTTTGTCCATCTACGAGAGGTATTGTAATGCCTCTGTGTCTGTGTTTGTCCATCTACGAGAGGTGTTGTTATGTCACTGTGTCTGTGTTTGTCCATCTACGAGTGGTATTGTAATGTCACTGTGTCTGTGTTTGTCCATCTACGAGTGGTATTGTAATGTCACTGTGTCTGTGTTTGTCCATCTACGAGTGAAGTAGTATATAATTGGGGGTGCTCCTAAGTAAGGAGCATGAGCAAGCATTGATACGTAAGTTGACACGAATTTAATTAGCGGCATGAGTGCATCTATCCGAAATTATAAATAACCATTACGAAATAATGGTCAAGGGGCAAAAAGCAGGGTTATACTTTTGGCGGGTTTTAGTAGGGAGCAAACATTGATGCATAAGATAATTGTTATTGTTAAAATGTAATGACGCAAGCACAAATGAATGGCGGACATTAGCCCCTCCGGACATTATCCCCATCGTCAAAAAGTGCATAGGCGGACATTATCCCCTTCACATGCGGACATTATACCCTTTACCTAATTTATGAAAGCGGCAGTATCCTATTAGTATGCGGACAGTATTGCTGAAAGCAGACACTATCTCCTTCAACAGACATAAAAGCCACTTCGATATAAATAAAGAACATCTATTTAATCTGCAATGGATTAACCCCCTTTCCATTTCCCACATCTACGATACTCAAGACGACATTGACTACATCAAGGCAATAGTTTGGAAAGTCTCTATTCTAATTAGGGAACACAGTAGACACTAGTGTAAGAAAAGGAGGTATTGCTAGTTTTGGGCAATAACTCCTTCTGTCTCAATATGTTTTTAAGTCCTCTGCTGAAAGCTTTTTGATCTTTTTTTCTCGCAATGAACATCATCGAATGGTAAAAACAAAACACATGAGAAAGAACAACAACAGCTAATCACATGTTTACATTATACTTTATTTTCAAATATGAATTACAGATTGAGAAACAAGTATATTTTTTCGAATAAGCACAATGAATAGCACATACTATAAAAATAAACACAGGGAAAGAACACAGCGAAAGCTTTTTCACTTCATCTTTCTATACATTCTTTAAGTCTAATGTTAGAACCAATAGTGTTCTGTTTTTTAATGTACTGGCTACATAATGTGTGAAGAGTATCTTGATGTTTGAATACCAAACGTTTACACTTCTGCGTGAAAGTCTGGATCATCTGATGTCTGAGAATGTCTGCTTCTACCATCGTCGCATCCTTTCTCTAGGCGCTGGATAACAGTACAAAGTGAGGGATTCTTGTGGACAACCAACTTACTGAAACCATTATTCCAACCCTCGCAGACATTGTTAGTTCGCGCTTAAACCGTCAAGGTGGCAATGTGAACGTTCCAAGTCTTGAGTTTGAATAATGGTTTAGTACGTCGGAACTTCATTTAACCATTATTGGAGAGAACAGATCTTAAATATTTGTAATGAAATTAGGCAAACTGTTGCAGAAGCTAATGTCCACTATGTGAAGGGGCTTATGTCCGCCATGTAATAAATGATGAAGGGGATAATGTGCACTATGCACGAACTGACAAAGGGGCTTATGTCCGCCATGTAATCAATGATGGGGATATTGTACGCCATGCACAAACTGACGAAAGGGATAATGTCCGACATGTGAAAAAGACGAAGGGGCTAATGTCCGCCATGTGAAAAAGAAGAAGTGGCTAATGTCTGCCTATGCAGTTTCTAACGAAGGGAATATTGTCCGGAGGGGATAATGTCCGGTTACCAGCACAAATGAATTTAAAAAAGACTCTCAACAACAGCATAATCATGATTATCATCTACATATCAAATATAATGTGAACTTCGTGAATCTTTTTCATTGACTATAAACGAAAGAATGGTTATACTTTTAACTGTTTTTTTAATGGAGAGCAAGCATTGATGCATAAGTTGACACTAATTTAAATAATGTTTATCATTGTGATAATCGAAATGACCACAATGTAAGCAATAAATGTTTGTCCTAATTAAATTGTGACACTTACAGGATCAAAATAGAATCCGCTCTCAGGTTAACCTACCCGTGGTTGCTTGAAAGTAATATTAATTTCGATCAAACCATATTTGAGTCGATTCTTCTTATAATCTTTACTTTACATTCTTCAACAATTGATTCATTATGAACGAGTAGAGACTCCCCTTACCATTCCCACATATAGCCGATGTCTGATGCTTCTGTAGAAGACGACTTTTGAAAACACAATGAGCAATTTCTCCTTTGGCCACAATGTTTACAACTTTATTTAATAATTGTTCCTGCATTTGTAAAGATCTCCTATATGGTTTATTTAATGTTTTATTTAATGTTTTCAAAGTCAGTCGTCTGCTTCCGGGGAAGTGTTATTCTGGGAATAGCAAACATCACTTTTATGATGTTTTGCTCTTTTCACGATATTTTGCTCTTTTGTTATTCTTTTACTCTTTTATTATTTCCGACTGTTTTTATCTCTTTCTTTTGGTCCTATAATTATCCTGACGCCTCTGCAGCAGACGGCCTTTTGAAAACATTGTGACAAAAGAAGAAATTGCTCAAAACGAGCAATTTCTCCTTTTGACACAATGTTTTCCACTTTTAGTCATAGGTTATCCATTAAATTATAGAGATTTTTCATTTATTGACAAAACATGTTTAAAGTCGTCTGCTGCAGAATTGTTGTATGAGGGAAAGGGATAAGAAGTATTCTCCATTAAATGCGTTTACCTGTGATGTATGTAACCAGTAACTATTGATATTTTATGACAATCCAAGTTTGTATTATTTGTCAGATTTAAGTATATCGAGGGCTTGGCGTGAAACGGTTGTAACTAAAAACCTATCTGGAAAACCCTGGTTTAGGGGCAATTTTGACCCCTTTGTAAACAATGCAAATTTAGGTGCCATTGCTCAGAACGAGCAATGGCACCTAAATTTCCATTGTTTACCAAGAAAAATGATTTAACGCTTATTAAGACTTTATGGCGAGGTGATTAACCTTGGTAATAAAATACCAATTTAAGTTACAACCGTTTCACGCCAAGCCCTCGATATACAAGAGTAATTCTTTTGTCGGTCTGTAGTGTGGGAAAACTTTAATATTGGATCTTCGGCGATTAAACAGTTTTACCGTTAAAAGAAAAGCAACTCCGAGTCGGAGAGGAGAGTATTAGGGGCTAGCATGAGGGCCTTGGAGGCTGGGAGGAGAGCCCCAGAGGCAGGGAGGAGGGCCTCAGAGGCAAGGGAGCAGGACCTCATAGACTGAGATTGACAGCCGCATGTATTAGTTAAGTGTCGGTGTAGCAAATTACGTGGGGAAGGAATGTAAATAGTAGATACACTGATATAAACCTCTTTTTGGATGGAACAAACTATGTAGGCATTGTTTTCTATTCAAATATTTATTATTTTCAAATCATAAGTATGACGATATAATACAATGGTCCCATCTCATGTGACATCACTGTAGGCCATTTGTTATGGGTCTGATAGTCACTATTTTGACGACTTTCAAATCGACGTCCAAAAATGCTTATTTTAGGCTTGTTCATTTTCCTTTCTAGTTCGCTTTCAACCCATCGTTCGACCCGTTGCACCGATCCTTCTGCTTCGTTCTGTAACATATCTCCACCGCCTTCTTGTTTTATTGCTAATGGTTGCGAAACCTCAGGAGGTTCGCATTTCTTCAGAAACTTATCAAACAGATACTTTCTCTTGTGAGTCGCGTATTTCCAGGCCTCATTACTATCATAGTCATCGAGTAACTTCAGATCACAAGATGGTGTCAGGAAAAACTGTTGCCATCGTCTTCCCATAGTCGGCTTTTTAATTCGCGAAACACACGTTTTCTAGCAACATCCAACATCGTATTCCGGCTGCCACTGTTTAAAAGTTACGTTTATAAAGTTCTCCCAGGGGTCCTCATAATCGTCATCTGAGGAGTCCGAGGTATCACCTTTATCACTGTCATTGATCGAGTCGTTTCCACCTTCATCATCTGAGGTCATATCGTCACTATTATCCCCCGATTCATTTCCGCCTTCATCTTAGGAGGTTTGAGAAATATCCGATGGACTCAAATCAGCGTGCATTGTTCTTTTATGTCGCAACATGTTATCTCGTCTATTGAATGTCTTTTCAAAAATGTTGCATGTTAACATGTTCGTATCTCAAGCGATAATGAGCAATGAGGAGTGAGGAGGTTTCAATTGTTGCCAAAGTAAAAGCTTCCCCGTCTCTGTTTATCCTCACAAGCCAAATTGTTAACAACTAAATGTGTTTTTGGTTCCCTCCTTCTACCCTGCGAGACCCTCCTCCTCCAATATTACTGGTAACTTACAAAGGAAACGCAATGATTTAACTGAACAAATTGTTAAAATATAAGGAAAATACACATAGTTTGGCAATTGACATGTTTGACATTGTGCGAAAATACATGTACGCCAGAATTATTCGTATCTTTGGTCGGTCGGTCGGATAACCCATGTGATTCCTGTCTTTCTCACACCACATTTGAAAATACAATTTTTTTTCCCAGGCAACCATCCCACATAGATGTTCAAGCAGATTTGTTGCAAAAATATTAATGATAGTCACATTACCTATTTTCGGTCATTGGAGTGTTGGCCGAGTTTAAAATTAAGCACACGGCCCTTTGTGCTTCAGCCTTCTCTATCGTGGCTCGTCTAAGGCAAAACGAGAAAAACAGATACGTATTCACAGGCTCGCTTGTGTCTTCAGTGTTTGCAGATTGAACAAAAAACATTCATAACCAGTTCAACATATGAGCCGTTTCGCGATTACTTACCCCACCCACTTGCGCAAAGCAGGCATACACATAACCCTAACAGTGCCATACAGTAACTTAGATAAACAATCAATCAATCGATTTGAGCAAAGCCTTGTGCAAGAAGACTTCTTCAACAAACAGGCCGACTAATGCACACCTGAATACTAATATTAAAAACATTGTAGAAAAAGAGGACATTGCTCTTACAAAGCATACCTCTTCAACCCTGTTTAACATTTTGTTCCGGATTTTAATTATTTTGCTTACTCAATAGCTATTCAAGGATTGGTTTAAATGTCTCCGAAATGTATATGTTGTGAACCCGTAATGAAAAAGACAAAAACATTGCTGTCAAAAGGAGCCATTTCCCCTTTACCTACAAAGTTTTCAACACTGTATATAAATAGTTCTTCAAAATTTCCAAATATTACATGTTGCTTCATAATGTAATCAAAGATAATGAATTAAAAATTAGCATATCGGGAAAAGACAGTATAATGCAAGAATAAGGATACAGGAAGTTATACTTATTACTATAAGTACTTACAGACTAATCTCTTATATAACTACAATGATAGATATGTGGGAAATGGTTAAAACATGTGCCATTAAGTCTAAATATAAATATTGTTTGTGCCTTACAATGGGGATTTAAAGACGATAGCATTATCTATATTTAAGTATGAAAGGCATTTATTTTTTCTTGAGGTGAAGTTAATTATTTGTTAGCCCTATCATGGCAAAAGGGGTATTGTTGCTTCTGTATTGTATTGTATGTTGGTATCACATCAATGTAAAAGAGCTGGGCTGCACCTCATATTTGTCATAGAAACATACAGTTCCCCCTCCCCAGATCAACACCGTACAGAGGCAAGTTAACCCTTCCCCACATACAACAAATCTGCAGCAGACAACGTTGAAGGTATCTAAAAATTCTAAGGAAACTCTATAAATGTAGGTATAATTACTGAAAAGAGTTGAAAACACTGTGGACAAAGGGGAAATTGCTCGTTTTGAGTAATTTCTCCTTTTGTCATAATGTTTTCAAAGGTCATCTGTTGCAGAAGCGTCATAAATTGCTTTTATGTGGGAAAGGGTTAAAGATGTACAGCCGTTCTAAAGAGGTGTTGCTCTTAAGAGATTTAAACATTCTCCGAATAAAAACACTTTTCGAGTCATTTGAATGCTGACAATTTAGGAAAACATTATGAGAAATGGAGAAATTGCTAATGGAGACCAAATGTCTTCTTTTCCTGCAATGGGTTCCACTCTATCCTCCCAAAAATAACCTGACTATTTTAAATATTTACTGTTTGATTTTTGTTAGAATATGGAGAATGTGGTTCTAAAGAGGTTGCTATTTGCTCCACAGAGGTGACATTTTGAGAGGCTACTTTGATGAGCTTATACTTGCTCATCTTGATGTATCAGAACAGTGAGGACTCGGATGAAACTATGAAAATGTATTGTCCATCCTATCAGAGCTCTAGATAACGCTTGTACAATGTATTTCACTCTCCAACCTCCTTTGACAACCCTCAAACCATATGTTGTGGGTATTAAAAAATCGTCTCACTAAGATAATTATTTTGAGTACCCACGACATAGTGTTATGTATGTTAAGCCAAAACAAAGATATTCTTACAAAAAGACCTGTTTACTACTTCATAACCTTTTCCCACATATATACACACTCTAACGCCTCTGCCGCAGAAGACGACTTTTAAAAACATTGTGTCAAAAGAAGAAATTGCTCAAAAAATCTTTTAGAAATACATTCATTTATAGAGATATTTCGTACTTGTGTCTAGATGTCAAATCGTCTGCAGCAGATTTCTTGTATGTGGAAAGGGTTAATATCTAGTTCTCTGTCCTGAGTCTTGGATGTTCACAGCTGCAAGATTTAGAGCCGCGACTCTTTTATATTTATAGTAACTCATTACAAAATTGACTGACAATTTCTCCTATGTTGTATACAATGTTTTCAGCTTGACTGACAAAAGAAAACCACCTCAAAATCAACATTTGTATAGAAAGCAACGTGTTTTTATAGATTGCTGTTTATGATATCAAACAAACATAATTTAACTATAATTGGTAGATAATTACTGGTGAAAACTTAAAATGATTTAATTGAAATATCTGTTTTGTCATTTTTTTCCTATCCTTTGCTCAATAATTCTTAACCCTTTTCCTACATACAACAAAACTGCAGCAAACGATTTTGAAAACATCTGAGGAAAATGTGGAACATCACTATAAATGAAAGTAAAATGTTCAATGGAAATGAAAACATTGTGGCATAGTGAGAAATTGTGAAATTTCTTCTTTTGCCAGAGTTTTTTTTACATGGTATGTGATGTAATTATCCTTTTTGCCTTGTTGTTTTCAAAATTATATATTCAGTAACTGTACTTTTATTTTTTAAAAGATGTTCCACATGTTTGCCTTTATGTGTGGGCGTTCCAGCCTTTAGCATGTTCTCGAGTAGCGTCGTATACGCTCATTATTTTGTTTTGCTATCAATTTCAAGTTTAGCCTGCTATGGTTATAAATAACCAGTGTCTTTGCAAGTAAATAATACAAACTAGCGGGCCCTATATTAGAGAGGGAATTCATTATTATCTAACGAAAGCTCTGAAAAGAATTTAAATGGAAATAACCTTGTCAGTCGTAAAAAAAGAATCGATGCCCCTGTATACATATATGGGAAAAAAAGTTATACAAGGTTAACATATAAATAATAAACTGATCAATCAACGAAAGCACAATGCACGAAAAAAGTTAACCCTTTCCCGAGCAATTTATTCTATTGTGATAGTGTTTTCAAATGTCGTCTGTTGCAGAGCTAGGTGTCAGAAAGCATCTATATGTGGGAAATTTAAGAGATAACTTGATACATTTCTTAGTACAATGTACATGTAATGTTGTTTAGAAAAGAAGGGTTAAATAGTAACTGGTATCATTTCCCACATCCCAACAAATCTGTAACAGACACCCATGAAAACATCTGGACAAGAATTTGCAAAATTTCTTCTTTTGTAACGATGTGTTCAAAACTCGTATTTCAACTATTCAATTATTTGTACTTTCATAATTTTATAGAGAATTTTTGTATTTTTTGCCTAGATGTGTTCAAAGTCGTCTGCTGCAAATTTGGTGTACGTGGGAATTGGTTAAATTTAGGAATTGATTCCTGTCTATCCTCTTTGCAGCATAGACTTGTGGGGCAACATAACATAAGCACTCAGGGATCAAGGTCGATAAATTACGAAGGCAGCGACACGCTTTGAACTTGAAATACTGTTGAAATAAAAATAAAAGGGTTTCAAACATAAGTTGCCATCTTGGATTTTAACCCTTTCCCGCGTCAACAAGTCTATAGCAGAAGACAAAAGGATAAACAAAAGAATGACTGGAAATATGTGGACAGCATTAATCCTTTACCTGCTAGAATATAGATATTTCTGCTTTGACAACAAATGAGGAAAATAGTTAACATCCAGAACATAACATGTTTTGCTAAAATAGACAGTTGGAAAACATATTAGAAAATGACAAATTGCTCTCTTTGAACAATTTCTGATATACATGTATTCCTATTATTTTGTCAAAAGCCGTTTGCAGCTGCGGTTTCAAAAGTCATCTATTCGGTAAAGGGTTGAAGACATGAACACTTACTATTAAAACCTACACTTATCCACAGTTTGCTTAATCATTCATTGCATATATTCATCCACCAGTATGTCTTCGGGTACATCTACAGTTGAAACGTTTGTACATTGTATACTACGACATTCTCCGCAGGCAACTAAACACTCAAGTCCATGTTTTCTACATGTTCATCTTTTTGAGTCACATTTGATAACTTTCAATAAGTGTTCTGGTGCAGGTGCTAAATCAGTTTAACATTGAAAGAGTTTTTTGTTTTTTTTCCAAACCAACCCCATTCATAAGGCAATAAGTCAGTGTCGTCATTTGTACAGCATTGGACTTGGAAATACACTCACATAGAATGGTATTTTGCTGCTGCTGAATTTGGAGGAAACGAATGAACCTGAAAACATGTTACGCCTATTGTTACTTTCCTTGCAAACTTCCTTAACCTCAGTAAATCTAATCATTCTGAGTCATGACCACCTGAAAGAGCAATCATTGCTTTTTCACCAGCTCTAAGAATGTCAGTGTTATCACTAATGTCATGAAATACCTCTGCATATAACTGAAACTGTTTATCAGTGATTAACTGTTTTAGGGCCATCCATTTCCCACTTCCATGAATTTTAGAAGAGGAGTCACATCCTGTGAAAGCATGAATAAAAGGAAGTTTGTCCTAGAACTAGTTTTGTTTTCTTTATGTCCCAAATTCTTGAACATCTATTGATCTGCTGTTTTGATCCGGATTTAAATAGTATGTCAAAGTGTTCTTAATTTGCATAATGGCAGACTAATATCAAAAGATCAGTGTCTTCACCTACAAGTACAGTTTTGCTTTTCTTTGCATTTGCAACGGCTGTTTTGACAATCAATACATCTGCATCATCTCTGGCATTAAACACAAGACAATTGACACTTTTTCTGGTTCCAAGCATGTTAATAAATTGTTGTTTATTTTCTGGGTTTTATAGGAATTTGTCCACCTTTCCTTTAAACGGAGTACTTTCTTTGAAGTGAACATTTGTGCAAAATATACCATGTGATCGTCTTATATGTGCTATATCTTGTATTGACGGCCCAGACATATACCCATCGAAAATAATCACAGGAATTTTGTATTGCTTAGGCACATGAACCATATAAACATCACATATTTCGGCAAATGTAGAGCCATGAGCCCATGGGAGTCGATGAATCAGTGAGCCCCCATCCAAAACTTGACACACCTGGTCTGTGAAATCTTCTCCTTTACAATCTCCAAGAGATCATATCGCATCCGCAAGGCTAGATTGTTGAGGTTGTCTTGGATAGTTATATGTATCAAATAAAGAAGATGAAACAGTACTCATTTCATATTCAAACACATGTGATATTTCATCTCCAAGCCTGGTTGCTGCTGTGGTAAGTCTCTGAAAAAGAAGCTGTGGGTCCATGTTGGGTGGCCCAATCATCCGATCATTTGATGCACAATTGTTCTATACTTTTTTTGAAAATGTAATGTGCGCACAGCATAACCAGCATGACTCCCCTTATTTTCGTGTATCTTTGCTGTTTTCCCACGAAAGAAACATTTGTCTTTGAAGCTAAAGGAAGAATCACTGTCAGATCTGAGAACGCTTAATTTATTTGATTCTTCATTTATTCAAAGTTATTTGCTGCAGATTTATTGTATGTGGGAGAGAGTTAAATAATATTTCTTTGCTTGATGTTTATACCGATTTGAGCAGTATTTCAGTCTTGTAATGGTGTTTCATTTAAATAAAATAGTATGTTAATATATGAATATATCCATAAATCATGATTTAACTCAGGATCGAACCCGGTTCTTTCGCTTCAGATGTGAATGCTCTAACCACTACCCACAGACAGATGGACAAACAGACGAATACACAACATATTAATTATTTTCAAGTTTTATTCTGGCAGGGCAGATTACGCAACAATAGGTTACAATGTGTGGTGTAATGGTAGAGTGTATGCCCCAGGTACGTAACGCTCCGGTTCAGTCCCCGGCCGTGTCATACCAAATACTTTATAAATGGTAATGATGGCTTTCCCTCCTTGACACTCAGGGATGTGAGCTAAGTATTAGGAATAATTGTTGAAAGTGGCGTAAAACACCTTAACAAACAAACACATTTATATTGAGATTAGTAATTTTGTTATGAATGTTCTTCGCACATGAGCATACATATGTATGTGTTTTTTGTGCTTTAGAGACATTCTTATAACTATTATACAACTATACAGATACACATTAAATATCATTAATATTTAATAACACAGTTAAAAATGTAACAGTATTCATGGAAACCCATTGAATACTCCTATATTATAACAACATACGATACTTTCAAAAGTAACCTATGTACCATTGACGAGAATATTAATACTTCCTCCAGCAATTATTGTGAACAAATTATAAACACTTACCTCATATCATAGTATGTTCTGATTGGACTATTTTGGTTTATTTGATCTTTCATCTCGTTCGCACGATTGTATTGTTAATTTGTCAAAAATAGCCCATGGGTATAGTATGAGATAGAAGTAAACAAACCACGTGACGCGAGCATTGATATTGTTGCATCAGTGTTCAGTGGGTTCAGTGAAGTCGGTGGAAACCAATATTCTCATAAGAACATCAGTGTTATCGCCTTCACCTCAGAAGAGTAAGAGATGGAACATCTCCACGAAAAACGAGAATTGGTACCCAGTTTTATCCCCAATTCTCTTATGTTTTCTATGTCTGGGTGGGAAACTAGACCTCTTTTTATATTGAGGCGGTGGAAATACGTATTCTCCAACCACGCAGTTTGAATGGCCCAGAAGCTATTTAACATTTTCTTAACCCACGTTTAACTCTTCCCCACATACACATCTACAGTAGTCAACTTTTAAAATATCTAAATAATGTGAAATATGTCTTTCAAATGAACGTATTACTGAGTTGAAAATAATTGTGAGTAAAGGAGAAATTGCTCATTCTGAGATGTGTTTCGAGTTGTGAAAATGTTTTTAAAAGTAGTCTGCTGTAATATTTCCATTTGACATGTCAAATTTATTGTGTTAATAATCCGCGATTAGTTGCCTTAATATTTAATAACCCATTCTGTTCTGTCGACTCAGTATTCTATTCCTTTCGGACGAAAATATAGCTTTTATTTTTAACACGTCTCAGTATTTGTTATGATAAGGCTTTCCATTTCATAACCGAGGCGGAGGCTCTACCATTACATAACCGAGGCGGATGCTCTTCCATTACATAACCGAGGCGGAGACTCTACCATTACATAACCGAGGCGGAGGCTTTACCGTTTCATAACCGAGTCGGAGGCTTTTTTTGCTTAGTTTGAAAAAAGTTCCTACACAAATTTGTTACTGAATAATATTAACGGCAGAGTAATCTTTGTGTTACCAAAGGCTTATCGGCCATCTCCATCCAGCTTCAGTTTCTATAAATAGATTATCAAGGCCGAGAATACGCCACATGACTGGAGATTATGCGAGGCTCCCAAGAGGTGTATAAGTTTCAATTGACGATAAATAACTGAAAACTTCGTCTTATTAGTGCCTCTCGTAGGATCGCCAACTTAACTATGAACCAATCAAAACGTTTCTTTTCCTTTATTTCTTCGACATTATTCATTAAATACGACATTTGATTGGTCTACAATATAGATCATTTGTTTAACATCTAGGTCAAAACTGAGGTTAAACTGCTATCGCCGAAAAAAGAAGACATTTAATCCTCAGGCGTTGTGAAAACCCGTCTCTTTTATCATAATACTACAGATAGAGGCTATTTATAGTAACACGATATGTTATTGTCGATATAGTGTGGTTTACTCAACAGGCCTCTCAAAATGCTAACATTTAAGTAACAAGTAGATTTAATTAATAATGAATAATATTATGTTCTCTTACAATGCTAGACAAGAACATAGCGCATAAAATACTCTGTCTGCAGAAATGTCAACATTGAAAGTATGCGGTTTTATGGAACGCTACAGCTGTCTTATGTTGTGATATATCATGTTATCATGTCTAACTAACATCTTAATTTGTTTAACGTATATGTTAGTATGTGCACCTGTCATGCTAATATGTCTAACTTACATGTTAGTATGTCTAACTTACATGTTAGTATGTCTAACTTACATGTTAGTATGTCTAACTTACATGTTAGTATGTCTCACGTACAAGTTATTATGTGTAACTGCCGTGTTATTATGTCCAAACGGCATGTTTTTATGTCTATCCGATATGCTATTTTGTCTAACTGGCATGTTATTATGTCTAACTGGCATGTTATTATGTCAAACTGACATGTTATTATGTCTCTTCGGCATGATATTATGTCTATCATACACGTTAGTATGTCTATCCTATGTCTTATTATGTCAAACGAACATGTTACTGTTATGTCGTACTGTCATGCTATTATGTCTAATCAATATGTTTTTATGTCAAGTTTACACGTTATTATGTCCAGTAAACATGTTATTATGTCAAGTTCATGTTGCATTATGTCTATTAGACGTCTTGTCCATTAAGCGTGTTATCTTGTTAGTGTTTCGTGTTGTGATGTCGAATGATCGTGGTGTTGTTAAAAAGAAGGCGCGAAAC
>JASEVX010000005.1:13262972-13519997 GCA_031761405.1 Serripes groenlandicus | reverse complement strand
ATATGCCCGAGACCTCTCTCCGCCTCTCCGCCTCGGTGCAGGATCGATCCCCGCCGGGTCATACAGAAAACTTTAAAACTGGTGATTATTGCTGAACGATCAGCGCTTTAAGAGTTAAGGGTAAATAGTTAAATCAGATCACTTTCCAGTTTTCTTCTTTCGTTGTGTTGGCCTTGTTTTTCAAATGTTAAAAAATATGAAGATGAATATTTTCATGAAGGTGTCTCCGTTTGGTAATAAATTACTTCTCTATACGAAAAGATGTTGGGTCTACATTTGTCAATCCAATTTCTCAGCTAAACCAATAGACTAGATTTCAATTATTTCCACACATGACAAATCAGCAGCAGACGACGTCGAAAACTTTTATTCAAAACCATGGAAACTCTCTTTAAATGAAAGTTTTTATGAGCATTTTTTTCTTTTGCCACCATTGTCAAACTTTGTCTGCTGCAGAGGCGTCAAAAAGCGTCTATATGTGTGAAGAGTTAATTCATGAAATCATAAATCTACAGAAGCTATTCGACAAGCAATATGTACGGATCAAGTCAAATCGCGATTAGTTTAGCGTCATATATTTTAGGACGATGGGGATATTTTAACATATTTTAGACCCTTTATGCCGTGCAGATGTTTATTAATTGCAGTTGTTTAATTATGCGTCAATTGATCAGAGAATAACGGGAGAAAATAATTAATTGATTAATTGGGCTTAAACACCGTTTTCAACAATTTTGAAAATAGTCCAAAGATAGCGATAGCAAAGTTGGCAAAACGTGTTCTCAATATAGCGTGGACTCTTTCCGACTTGTATACGCAGTATTTATTTTGACCTTTGACCTCTAAGTGTGACCTTAACATTTGATGTACAGGCATGGGTCTTGTGCGCGACACGCCGCCTCATTATGGTGAACATGTGTGCCAAGTTTCTTTGAAATCCTATGATGCATGGTTGAAATGTGGGCCGGACAAGGTACAGTCCTATCAAATAGTACTCATTTTAACCCATGACATCTAAGTGTGACCTTGACATTTGAGGTACAGGCCTGGGTTTTGAGCATGACACGCCGCCTCATCATGGTGAACGTTTGTGCCAAGTTTCTTGGAAATTCTATGAAGCATGGTTGAGATGCAGGCCGGACAAGGTAATCCTATCAAACAGTACTCATTTTGACCTTTGACCTCTAAGTGTGACCTTGCTATTTGAGGTACAGGCATGGATCTCGTGCCCAACACGCTGCCTCATCATGGTGAACGTTTGTGCAAAGTTTCTTTCAAATCCTATGATGCATGGTTAAGATGCGGGCCGGACAAGGTTTTGTGGGACTGACAGACAGACACATATCCAACTATGAGAATCAGCGACTGTCAAAAATCGATAACAAAAGTTACATGGCATTAAAGAGGAACATTTTAGTTTATTCTTTATAACAATTTTATTTAGCAAAAATTTAAAAAGGCACTTATCAAGTTTTCAAGAAATATATCTCCTGAATATAAATATATTTTTTTATGTGTTTTATCTTAATTATATTTTGGTCCTTTTTAACTTTGAATACAGTCACCTAAATTTCGCTCTTACTTACATATAAACCGTTAAAAAACGGTATTTTTCCGTTAATTTTTACATGTTCTTCAGCGAATATCTTTTACTTAATAAAAGAAAATAAACAGGGCACTTACGGTTTAATGTAGAAAATTCATTTACCTTTAATTTTACATATATTTTATTAAAATAAAGTAATGAAAATTTGGTCCTTTTTGACATTTTCTACAAATACTACTAACTTTTCAGCGTACAATTTACGTTTCCGTGATTGCTAGCGAAAGCTTCCGAAGATTACCGAGCCTTTTCGGAAGATTAATAATGGAGCATATGTTAATTGGTTTGTCGTCTGTGTATTGTGTCTAATTGTACACAGCCTATATTTTTAAACACGATTAAGAAACATTACAGATAATGTAGATATTACATCTGCGTCCGAGGTCAGCTTTCTCGATTCCGATTCCGACGATTTATGTTTCCTGATAGATTAATTCAGGAACAATTATGTCTCTGATAATTATGTGACTTATGAGTTTTCGATTGTTAATAATAAAAATGGCAATTTCAATTTGTTCAATGTTTATCATTTTTTTAAATGGAACTCGGATATTTACCTAGTATTACAAAAAAAAAAAAAAAGGTATCACAAACGAGATTTCAATTAATGGAATGTTAAGACTGCGGATTGCAAGATGATCTGGACAGTTCTCGGAAATGCCCAAATGAATTAAGCTTCCATGAATTAAAAGAACTTAATTGAACTGATACAGTGCATGAAAAAAAAAGAAGAAAAAAGACTGGCAATAAGTAAATCAAAAAAGGGCATTCCCCGCACCCAATAAAGAAGGCTGTGTAGGAATATACTTCACACAAAAACATTCTACTTTAATTTGTTTTAATCAAAACAACACTTGGTTCGTCAGTGGGGAACACATGGCAGTTGGGATAAATTAGATAACAAGATGTTCAGATGTATTTTGTCAAATCAAACATTCAGATCTACAACAGTCTGCTTTAATGACAGCTGGGATAACTAGATAACGACAAAATCAATGCCAATTTCATTTATATTTCATACTTAAGTTGGCTTTTAACATTTCTTTCAAACCTACTCTCAGGAAGAATGTAAAACTGAACGGACAAGGGCGTTCCTGACCAGGCTGAACAAGTGCATTGAGACAGACAGACAGACAGACAGACAGACGGACGGACTCATGGGAGAGTACTTGTGGGGTTATTTCGTTTGATGTTTTTTTGTGGGGTGCACCCCACAAGTATGCAATTCATTCCGTAATTAACCCCCTTTTACGGAATGAATAACATTAATATGCAAATGAGATACCCGTTATAAAAAATAAAAAAAACCTATTTATCTAAGTGTCTTTATAAGGGTGGTGGGTAGGAAAAACACGCACCCCACAAGTACTCTCTCATGCGGACGGACAGACGGAATCGACCAAACCTATAGTCCCCAAACCGGTCTTTGACCGGTAGTGGACTAATAAGACATGATTAGCAGTTTCTTAGATTTTGTTTTAACTTTGTGGATTAAGTGACAATGAGGACTAACATTAGTAAACAGGTATGTAGAAGTTAATTTTGACAAAGGAGACCTGATTCAGCGTCTTCTAGATACAACATATCAATCATCATTACAAAAGTTTGATTTTTAATAACTTGCTGCCTGCCATCCAAATTTTCAATTACAATTTTCCGTTACGAAACAGCTGATATATCTTCGGGTACGAAACAGCCGAATTTGGTTTGGTTACGTAAGAACTGATATTTTCGGTTACGAAACAGCCGATTTTTATTTCGGGTACGAAACAAACAATTTATTTAGGGGTACAAAACAGCCGATTAATTTTCGGGTACGAAACAGCCGAACGTTTTCTGGGTACGAAACGATTCGGTTACGAAGCCAATTTATTGAAGGGTACAAAACAGCCGATTAATTTTCGGGTACGAAACAGTAACAGTTACGATACAGCCGAACGTTTTCTGGGTACAAAACGGTTCGGTTACGAAGCAGCTATTTTTAAACGGGCGAGATTTATCAACAGCAGACACATTTGAATACATCTGGGTAAAAATACTCTAAAAATGACAAGTATACGTCTGCTGCATATGGATCAAAGTTCGTCTGCGAGTAAAACAGGGTTACAGAACAGAGCTCTAGATAAGGAGCGTTTTGTTAGTTCTAAAATCCTTATTTTATCCGCTAACCCTATGTTGTGGGTACTCAAAACAAAGGGTTTGCTTGGACAATGAGAGATATATTATGCGGGAAAGCGCTGTATATCCCTCCTTATCTGGACCTCTGTGCATAATCGAAGAAGGTGAGGTTTAACGTGGCCCTAACAGGACTCCGTACTTTTCGCCTCACACTTGTTTTCATAAATTTCTCGCACGGCTGCACTTCCCGCTTCGGGAGCTGTTATAACCTGAAACATCGTTAATGTCGAAACAAGTCGTCCGATTTGAGATAAAACTATCCTTTTATTATTGGAAGCTTCCTGTAGGAATGCTTTGAAATTTAGCACAAGGATGTATAGGCTGCCAGAGTGACCACACATCGGAATTTCTCTTTGTCCTTATACTAAGTATATTAATTTAAGGTAAATGACTTTTAAAACATCCATTTTACACTCTCTGTACATGTACGAGTATTACAAATAAATAAAAAAGACAAAGACCTTTATATTAATTCAATGTATGTACATATTTAGTTTAGCGAAATGAATACTGTATCTAATCTAAACAGTATAACCTGCCTCATACGCTTTATAACTTCAATAGTACATCAAACCGGGAACCAAAATAAGGCGTGCTATGATATTACGCAATCTCCTTTCCAGAGTTACCGTTCCTTACACTCATTGTGTAAGAGAGTGGGTAGATGAATATGCTCTGTTCGTTTCCTTATCTGCTTCATTCGCTTTTCTATGTGTGATGTAATTGCTTGAACCGGAAACGAAATAAGGACGTTTGATCATTCGACATGTTAATGAAACAATATAAGAAAATGGTGTTTTTGCAGTATATTCGTTTTGTATAAATTTCTAACCCCTTTACCTTTCATATTTGTATACCCATTCAATGTTTTTGGTCTTTATATCTTCACAGGAAACTCTCTCCAATATCAATTTAAGTTAAAACAGAATCAGGTTATGACCTGACATGTATTGCCTTAATTTTCCCTGCTTACAGTTTTAATCCTTTCCCACACATATACACTGACTGTCCTCTACAACAGACGACTTTTGAAATAATTGAGGCAAAAGGTGAAATTGCTCATAATAAACTTAATTTTCTCCATTTACGGTTTTAACCATTTCCCACATACGAAAATATACCCTTTCTGAGCCTCTGCAGCAGACGACTGTTTGAAATCATTGTGACAAAAGGTGAAATTTGCTCCATTTGCCACAATAACTCCCAAAACAGATGTTATGTGTGTCTGCATTATTTGACAAAAAAATATCATAACAGGGCGTGTGTTCAATACAAATAGTTATTTGTTTTTGGAACAAATTGAAATTGATCATACCTCTTGTCCATTTATCTTAAGTATAAGTCTGAAATGTCACTTTGCATGATCAGTTAAACTCTAAATCATCTCATTCACTTAAAACACAGACAGGTTAAGTATCCTACGATAATACTTAAATCTTCAAATACCGATATCTGCATTACTGATTACAAATTAATTTGTTCTATTGTTTGTGGATTTAAATGTTCCTTTTTCTTATTTCTCCATGTGCAACGGAATATTGCAGCTTCTCTGTGATGCCTTGCGTCAAACATTCGTCGTGTATGCATGAACATTATCATAACAGGAACATAAATGGTTCGACGTAGGTCATGCGTAACATTTGAAAAACATTATCGTAACAATATTGGTCAATCTGTTCGTGTATACATAGAACTGTACTATCTGAAAATTATCATTTATCACCTACAACAAAACAGTAGCAGACGACTTTGTAAACAACTCTGCAGCAAGATGTTAAATCTTTATAAATGATAGTATATACTAGGGATGGCAACGAATACCAAAATTAGTATTCGAATATTCGATCACATGATATTCGAATATTCGAATATTCGACCCATTTGTGCATGCTTACCAAACAAAGACTTTACTAATTCTTTATTTATCCAGTGTACTCGCATTTGACGTTTCCGTTACACCGATGAATTGGTATGAAAAAAATGTTCGTGAAAAATATGTTGGTAAAGTGCGCAGATTTTAATTTATTGATCCCATTCTTAATGTATTGTTCGAAACATTTAGCTTGATTAACCTGTTTACACCTGAGGTTTAATCTTTCTCTTGCTGCATATAACTGAACTATTGTTGAAATGCTTTTGTAAATGACATATAGATGTTTGTTTCTTCTGCTCGGTAGTTACATAAGGGTTATCTATGGATCTAGATGGATGTTTGTTTCGTAGATGATTGCGGAGGTTGGTTGTAGTTTCCTGGTAGGACAGCTCCGCCTCACACAGAGTACATGTAGCTATTTTCTCAGATCGGCGGAAATACTTCCAAACTACATACGGCGTAACAGGCATTGTTGAAATCAAATAGTATGTAGTTTCAGAACTGATGTGGCAATGCAAATCGCATTTGGGTGTATTTATAAAAATAATGAATGACAATAATAATCTAGATTTTATTTCAACAGTTTGATACTTGAACAAATAATTAATGAACTTCAAACACGTGCTACATATCTGCATGTTCGAACTTACCAATCTAGGCTTCTTTTATTATACAAAATGTGAAATACACCGCTACTTTATTAGTAACAGCTTGCTAGGATAATAGCACCGCCAATATTGTCTGATTGCCTTATTCTAAAAAGCAATACCTACATAGAATACACGATGAAGTTACGGTGTTTTGGAACGAAAACATCGGTATTGTATCGATAGCCTAAAGCAGGGATTATCAGTTTGACATGTTATACACTATAGTTAAGACCTAATAACACTGTGTAATTAGGTCTTTGACATATTGACACTTTATAAACTATACGTAAAATAGACCATCGGTAACAGCTTATGAAAAAAATAAACATGAAGAAATCTAACTTTGATTTTTTAGTGTTGAAAATCCTGATTTCATCGAATATTCGAACCATTATATAGTATTCGAATATTCGACCGTATGATCGAATATTCGAATATTCGAATATTCGTTGCCATCCCTAGTATATACTCTTCAAGGAGAGTTGAAAGCATTGTGGAAAAAGTAGAAATTACTCATAATGAGCAATTTTTTTTTTTCACAACGTTTCCAAAAGTCGTCGGCAGCAGATGCGTCAAAATGCGTCTACATGTGGGAAAGGGTTTAACAAATGTGTGTTTTTTATTTAGCTTTTATTTCAATGCATTTGACAAAGTAGTGTCCGTGGTAACTGACCTGTTGCATGTTGACTATACTAACTCGGTCATACACGGCAAATTGACCTTGCTATGTAAACACCGTGGGACTGTTCAATAAACAGCGACAATTGCTAATTGTCAAAATTTAATTTATACACAGTATCGCAATAGGTCAATACACACCAAATAGGATATTTATGCTGTGAACAATGAATGCCCCAGGATACGTGAATACATCATTCGGACCAGAGCACTCGAAACTAGCTAGATACGGTGAATGGTGTGAATGTTCGTATTGCCTAGATTGCTACCCAGCGAACTGAGTCAAATAAGTTGGCATTCTTACAAACTCGTTCTTTCTAACAAATGATATAGATTGTAGACCAATCAAATGTTGTATTTAATGAATAATGTCGAAGAAATAAAGGAAATGAAACGTTTTGGTTGGTTCATAATTAAGTTGGCGATCCTACGAGAGGAACTTATAAGTTTAAAATGAAATGTTCTGCATACTAACTTTTAATTGTTTTCCTTAAGAAATAAATTTCAGTGAATAAAAAATCAGTGAAAACGTATGAAATATAATATTTAAGAGCAAAATATTATTTATTTTTGAAACTTGATAAGTTTTCAGTTATTTATCGTCAATTGAAACTTATACACCTCTTGGGAGCCTCGCGTAATCACCAGTCATGTGGCGTATTCTCGACCTTGATAATCTATTTATAGAAACTGAAGCTGGATGGATATGGCCGACATAGATGATTGCGCAAATTTCATATTGACCGCCGTTTATCTTTTTTTTAAAGATATTTCTTGTTTGACATAATGGCTTGTATTACCCAAACATTACCCCCTTTAAATGATTGTTCCATTCCTTGCTTATTTGTGTTCACTTTTGTTTATTTATTACTCATATTTATTTACTTTGTATTCACTTTTCTGTCTTTACCATATTTCAATTGTAAATGGCTAAAGGTAATGTACTTTGCCGATGCTAATCAAATGTATGAACAGGTATGTATGTATGTACAATGTTTGTTAACCAACCCACAAACAGTAACAGTGGTGCAGTGGTACAGCGTCGGCCTTTCGAACCAAAGGCCCCGGGTTCGTGTCACAAACAGCAGACATCGAGCGTGATTAATATAAGCTGAAGGCTTGTTTTCGCAATCAATGCTAAATAAATATGTTTGATTCAGCGTCGGCCTCTCGTACCAAAGGCCCCGGGTTCGTGTCCCAGACAGCAGACATCGAGAGTGATAAATATAAGCTGAACGATTGTTTCGCCATCAATAAGTTTGAAATAAACCCGCGAACATTCACTTGTACTTGTAACTAACCAAAGAAATGCCATTTTATAACTGAAAAAAAAAAAGTGTTGAAAGTGGCATAAAACAACAAACAAAGACACAAAAATAAAATAATTGGAAAACGCACGTCTCATGTATTTTTTCGCTTGAATGACGAGTTAACGTTTTTCTAGGATATATCGACTTCCACACCAAACCAAAACGAAAGGCTATGATAAACATACCCACAAGCTAACCCACACAGAATCGATCAACTTTCGCTTGAATGACGATCTAACTTAATCAAAGGGTATATTGACTTCTACAACAAAACAAAAAAGGGTGACAGGCACACACATTTGGAATAGTTTCATATCTAACCAGCATCGGTTGTGTAGTGGAAGAGCATCCGCCTCGGGTTTAGGAGGTCGCGGGTTTGATCCCCGGCCGGGTCATACCAAAACTGATAGTCATGGCTGCCCTCCTTGGCACTCGGGGTCATTGGGTTAGCATAAAGACTAACTGGTTTGTGTCAGGATAAATGGACCAGTAGAACTGATAACTAACACAGGAAACGCCATGGTATGAATGAAAAAGTTGAAAGTGGCATAATACACCAAACAATTGTCCAATCCAGAGTCCGAGACTCACATTTATGTCCAATGGCATCGACGTATTTGTTGTTTACATGGTACCAACAACGCTTCTTATCATACTTCATCCGGAGCTGAAAGATTAATTGCTTGGTTGCTTGATTTGCCGTCATATCTCGGCGCCCAAGTCACCTAGCCATTTGTTTCCTGACTTGTTCAAACCAGTACTCCAGATAACAATCTTTCAGAGCAACTAGCTGATTTTCCACATAAACTGTCAGCCCATTGGTGGAAGTTGAATGACGCTTGTCGCAATGACCTTTGTCATACGTCGGAAAGAATTGATAGCCCGCAGCGCTTACGACTAAGCTACCAAACAACAATAATTACATGACTTCAAGCACCAATTGCAAACGATGACAACCGGCACTGATTTTCGTGCAATTCGTTTATTCTTGGTTTTCATTGCTCGCTACTCGTGTTTCTCTATTTAGTTAAAATATATCCACAAACACGTCATAAATTATCCGAAAGTAGTGCATGTTTATTAAGATTGTAGAAAAAAAACGGAGTAATAGGGGTAGATTGTTTGTGTTGTATTTAACGCCGCATTCATCAATATATCACGGCATTTCCTTGGTAAGCTACTAGTACTGATCCATTTATCCTAACACCAGCCTGTCAGTCGTTATGCTAACCCCGCAACCCTAAGCGCCAAGAAAGACAGCCATTAATACGTGTTTTTTTTAAAGTCTTTGGTATGACCCGACCGGGTATCGAACCCGCGACCTCCCGCACCCGAAGCTGTCGCTCTACCACTACACTACCGAGGTGGTAATAAGGGTAGGACAAAGCTTGTTGAATAGTTATTGGTAATTTATATATTCATTGATTTTGTTTGTCTGTAATGAATTTTTGTTATGTATAGGGTGGCTGAACTTTACATGATTTGTTCTCTCTGATGCATGTCGACGGGGAGTACCGAGTGTATTGGTCAGTTATTGGTTAGGTAAAGAAAACATTTTAAATGATACGTATATGAGCGTGAATATCACGGAGTTCAATAAGTGTTATGTATGGACGTTCAATTATCTACATTAAACTGATAAGCACATTATTATGAGGGAAAAAATGCTTCAGCTACTTGGCGTTCATTACAATATTATTGGTGTTTGTTTAAAAAGGATATTTATTGATGTGGTGTATATGACTGGAAACGGTTGTAGTATAACACAAACAAAAAGGAGGAGACAGGGATATTCAGACGTCTAGGTAAACTATTTAAATGTTTATAAATGGAAGTGTAAAATAGTTATTGAATAGAATTGAACACATTGTGGCATCAGGAGAACTTTCTTGTTATGAGCAATTTCTCTTTTTGCGACAATGTTTTAGAAAGTTGTCTGTTGCAAATGCATCAAATGTTGGAAAGGGTTTAACAAGTGGAGTACGGATACGAGAAATCCATGAAAAGCACGTTATTTGAACTGGTCCCTGTTATATAACTGAAATACCGTTGAAAACGGCGTTAAACTCCAATTAATCGACCAAACAACACATTTAAAGGCACACATCTGTGTGTTATTTCACATTGTATATGTTTATAAATCTGTTTAAATACTACCAGTTATTGATTAATTGATCGAGTATTTGGGGTTTAACGAAGTTTTCAAATGTTTTAGTTATTACGACAGCCGTTTCACGTACCTATGTGTTTTCAGCCTTCTTCACACCAGTACCAGCAGACAAAAATATTTCCAAGTTTTTCCAAGAAACTGGCTGCTTTTCCACATATACTGTAAGCCAATTGGAGTGAAGACGGATGACGCCTGTCGCATAGAGGGACTTTTGTCAAACGTTGAATGTTGGCCGAGTTGTGCCGGGTTCGAACTTAAAACTTCTTCATTGGCAGACAGCGTCTACCGACTGAGCTACAGGGGCTCCGTAAATACAAATGGACACAAAGGTTACTTTAACGTATGATATCATGCTTCTTCTGTTGATGACTGTGACATGTCAGGGCCATATTAACAACAGATCAGCAGACATGTGAATACGAACATACACAATGGTACCACATATACATATAATATGTGCGAGTGTCGTGGTTCGAATAATGTTTTCAGGCGTCCGCGGTCAGTCCATTGTCACATTAATTCAAATGTACCATTTATATTGAGATAAATACCTTGAAACAGGACCCCGCCCATGGCAAAATAAGAGATATGATCTAACGTAGAAACAAACATTTTGAGAATGTGTACGTCGCAATGCGTTTTGTCTTTGTTAGGTAAAGGGTGGCTACACTTTATATGATTGAATCGCTCTGAAATCACTGGTGCAGGTCGACAGGGAATAGTAGGGATTTTATTGCATGATCGTGAATATCAAACTCTGAATGTCGGCCGTGTTGGGGTTCGAACTTAAAATCCTTCATTGGCAGCCAGCCAACGTCGTTACCGACTGAGCTATAGGGGCTCCGTAAATGGACACAAAGGTTATTTAAACGTATGAGAGTATGCTTCTTCTTCTTCTGTGATGACTGTGATATGCCAGGGCCATTTTTACAACAGATCAGCACAGACATGTGAATACGAACATACACAATGGTACCACATATATACATAGGTACCCGGCGTGTCATTTTTCTCACACTATCGCATAATATACACTATCGTACTATATATAAACATTATATAGGATCTGACATGAGTTTTCATCTCATTTAAAGTTCTATTAAGCTCGTCCAAGTAATGTGTTATTAAGCGAGCCTCTGGAAAACTTTATGAAATGACAACGAATGTCACATTGTTTTTATCACATGACGAAACACAAAAAGCAAATGGGGTATTCGCTGTCAGAAAATAGTCCCAACATGTAATACTTAATAAACTGTTAACTAATCACACACAAATATTTTTATGATCGATAATGGTCCCTTTACCTCGTCCATCTATCCTGACGTTTGGGTTGACCGGATACACGTTCTCAGCCATGTTGTAAACATTCGCGGATGAATTCATAAATAGTGATGTGGTATATGTCACATTTCAGATGTGACATATAAAGAAATACGTAATGGGTATATTAGATCGGTTACAAGCATTGTCATGTGATAAAACACTATATCTTGTATAACTATAAGTGAACAAGAGCTGTCGCAGGACAGCGCGCTCGACTATATGCCGCTTATTCACATAAAGCACTATTTCATTATATTGCACTAAAGTACTATTATATCATATTATATACTCTATATGTAAAAGCAACTGAATAGATACATACATTTAAATATATATAATTTAAAAATCAAATTTTCTTAGTCAATCAAGGGCCATTACTCCATATTTAGGATACAATGGAGTTATCTAACCTAATTGTACAATGTTCCTTAACAAATGTGTGAAGTATGAAGTGATTTGAATGATGAAACTTTAACGTTGAGCTAAACGCAGATGTTAAAACTGACCGAGTCCAAAAATAGCAAAACCTTAAAAAAAGGTTTTCCAAATGTTTGACACCATGCAAAACCCGTTTGATATGTTGAAGAATTATATTTGATAACTGAATGATCAAAATTAAAAAGGAATGTAACCAAAAATTATGAATTTATCTAAAATTCTCAAAATCAAACAAAAATCATGTTTTTTACACCCAAACGTAACACTCAGCATCTTCAACATACAATAGGAAGACAGGTATAAGATGTAATTATATTCCAAATATTAAAGCCCTAGCACAAATACTTATTAAGAAAAAAAAAAAAAAAAAATGAAAATGCCTACTTGCCCTATAACTTTAACCACCCAAAATCATGTCTTTACCCCCCCCCCCCCCCTCCCCCCCCCCCCCCCCCCCCCCCAAAAGGCACATTCAGAATCTTCAGCATACGATATGAAGAAAGGTATATGAAGTAATTATATTCCAATTATGAAAGCCCTAGCACAAGAACTTATTGAGAAAAATATATATATAAAAAAAAAAACTTTAACCACCGAAAATCATGTTTTTTAACCCAAAAAGAAGGCCACACTCAGCATCTTCAGCATTCAATGTGAAGAAAGGTATAATTGGAACTATATTCCAAATATGAGAGCCCTTGCACAAATACTTATGAATGAAAATGACAACTTGCCCTAAAACTTTAACCGGACGCCGACGCCGGGGCGAGTAGTAAAACTCTCATATTCTTCGAATAGTCGAGTTAAAAACGATTTTTTTTTTTATTTTTTAATTATTTATTTATAAGGGGATTAAACTCCACGCCGGGTACCTGTGCATCTATATATACGTATTTGCAATAGTCGTGGTACGCATAATGTTTTCAGACATCCACGATCATTCCATTTTCTCATTAATTCAAATGTAACATTTATATTGAGATAGTACAAAACATGTCCCAGGGATCATGAATAAGTGAACTGTAGTCGTGATATAACTGAAATAATGTTGAAAGCGGCGTAAACCCAAATAAAACAAAACATGTGTACGACGTAATGTAGGTAAAGGGTGGCTATACACTTTATATACTTGAATCGCTCTGAGATCACTGATGCAGATCGACAGGGTATAGTGGGATTTTATTGGTCAGTTATTGGTTAGGTAAAGAAAACATTTTAAATGGCATGTGCATAATCGTGAATATCAAACTATGAGTTAAATTACTGTCACGTGGAAGTTATAATATTTACATTGAACTGATACGCACCTTATTTTGAAAAAAAAGTTTCAGTTTCTCGGCTTCCAATACAATGTTATTCGTGTCTGTTTTAAAGGATATTACTTGATGCGACAGGGGATATTCAAACGTCTAGGTAAAAAAATTAATTTTTTATTATAAATGGAAGAATAAAGTATTTATTGAATAGAATTGAACACACTGTGGCGTCAGGAGAACTTTCTTTTTATGAGCAATTTCTCCTTTTGTGACAATGTTTCAGAAAGTTGTCTGTTGCAGATGTATCAACTGTTGGAAAGAGTTTAACAAGTGGAGTACGGATACGAGAAATCCATGAAAAGCACGTTGTTTGAACTGGTTCCTGTCATATAACTGAAATACCCTTGAAAACGGCGTTAAACTCCCGTTAATCATCGATCATTCTGTTTCCAATAACAACACAAATGCAAAGCAAGACTTGTTGGTCGGAATTTAAAGGCACACATATATTGTGTGTTATGTTAATAAATCTGTTTAAATACTACCAGTTAATCCATACATTTTTACAAATAGTTTAAATACACGAAACAAAATCTTTTGTATCAACAGTACCCATTGTCTTTACACTCACAAAGAACCGAATAACTGGTCTCGTCATGTCAAAATTAGAAAAAAAAATAACCTCGCGAGCATTTGTTAATGCAGAGATCCGAGAAACATATTTAGATGTCCACGGTCAATTATTTTTCACCAATTAAACCTCAAAGCTGGAAACATTGATTGATGATTGATTAATTGATCGAGTATTAGGGGTTTAACCCGTTTTCAACAGTTTTAGTAATCACGACGGCTATGTCACGTACCTGTGGCTAACTCACACCAGTAACAGCAAACAAACATCAATCCAAGTCTTTCCAAGCAACTGACTGCTTTTCCACATATACTGTAGGCCCAAAACGCCTGTCGCATGAAAACGAATATTTTTATTTTTTTAATCCTTTCCCTCATATAGACGCTTTCTGACGCCTCTGCAGCAGACGGCTTTTTGAAAACATAGTGACAAAAACAGAAGAAATTGCACAAAACGTGCAATTTTTCCTTTTGACACAATATTTCCACTTTTTGTCATAGGTTATCCATCCAACTATGGAGATTTTCTATGTTTTGACAAAATAAGTTCAAAGTCGTCTGCTGCAGAATTGTTGTATGAGGGAAAGGGTTAATTATATATTTGTTAGGGGACAAAACTCCACGTCGGGTATATACATATTTGCGAGTGTCGAGGTTCGAATAATGTTTTTAGGCGTCTGCGGTCGGTCCATTTTCTCATTAATTAAAGTGTAACATTTTATATTGAGATAAACGCTTTGAAACACGAAATCCGCACATGGCCAAATAAGAAATATGATCTAATCATAGTACAAAACATGTTGAGAATGTGTACGTCGTAATGTGCATTGTCTTGTTAGGTAAACGGTTTTAACCCTTTCCAACATATGAGTATATATACCCTTACTGTGCCTCTGCAACAGACGACTTTTTAAATCATTGTGGCAAAAAGTGAAATTGATCATAATAAGTTTAAATTTCTCTATTTACTGTCTTAACCCTTTCCCACGAGTATATACCCTTTCCGAGCCTCTGCAGCAGACGACTTTTGAAATCATTGTGACGAAAGGTGAAATTGCTCATAATGAGCAATTGCTCCATTTGCCACAAAAATGTCAACTATTTTCAATTATCTGACATTCATTTATAGAGATTATCTATGTTTCGTACTTTATCAATTCAAAGTCTGTCAGGTTAAATAAAATCATAGTTGTGTGTTAGCTAAGGTGCAATGTGTCACGCTTGTCTACACTTTATCGGACCATGTTTCGTGTGCTCAAGGTCCACGTGCAAAACAAGCAATTTTAAGATTATCGATTACAGTACAAATTTTAAACACGTATTGTGTAATGAAAGGCCTATATGATAATACAAATTGTATGCATAACCGCAAAAATTACGACCCATTATAATGTGCAAGTTTTCTTATTTCGCTAGTTATATAATATAATAATTATTATATACTTTAGATTTATTTCTAAAACTGAATGATCAAGGACTAACTTCGTCCTATTTGAAGGTTTCACCCGGGTTAGCTTGCGCGACGTCAGTACAGTCTTACTGTACAGATATATATAATATTTCACTATGTGCCGTGTTAGCTTGCGCGACGTCAGTACAGGTAGGTGAATTTCACTCTGTGCCGGGTTAGCTAGCGCGACGTCAGTACAGGTAGGTGTATTTCACTCTGTGCCGGGTTAGCTGGCGCGACGTCAGTACAGGTAGGTGTATTTCACTCTGTGCCGGGTTAGCTTGCGCGACGTCAGTACACACACATATATATATATATATATATATATATTTCACTCTGTGACGGGTTAGCTTGCGCGACGTCAGTACAGGTAGGTGAATTTCACTCTGAGCCGGGTTAGCTAGCGCGACGTCAGTACAGGTAGGTGTATTTCACTCTGTGCCGGATTAGCTTGCGCGACGTCAGTACAGATATATATATTTCACTATATGCCGGGTTAGCTTGCGCGACGTCAGTACATATATATATATATATATATATATATTTCACTCTGTGACGGGTTAGCTTGCGCGACGTCAGTACATATATATATATTTCACTCTGTGCCGGGTTAGCGCAGTACATGTAGGTGTATTTCACTCTGTACCGGATTATCTAGTGCGACGTCAGTACAGGTAGGTGTATTTCACTCTGTGCCGGGTTAGCTAGCGCGACGTCAGTACAGGTAGGTGTATTTCACTCTATACCGGGTTAGCTTGCGCGACGTCAGTACAAGGAGGTGTATTTCACTCTGTGCCGGGTTAGCTTGCGCGACGTCAGTACAGGTAGGTCAATACGGGTGTAGAAAAGGGGTAAAACAGAAAAGGGGAGGATGTGTACGTCGTGATGCGTGATATCCTTGTTATGTATAGGGTGGCTAAACTGGTTTATTCCCGAATGTCCCACAATTTGGTTTTTGGGCTAAATATCGATATATCGAAAAAATACAGGTAAAGTGTCGGCTAATCCCTGTATGCTTGAATCGCTCGGAGATCTGCGACACCGGTGCAGAGGTCGATGGCGAATCAGGGGCGTAGCTAGGGTATACAGAGTGTGTACGCAATTGTTGTGGGGGGGGGGGGGTCGGGGGCATGCTCCCCCGGGAATTGTTTTCCCCTCTATATCGTCTTTGGTGACTTCCGAGAGCATTTCAGTAGCAAAATATGACTGCTGTTGATGGTGAAATAAACGTATTTTCTAGGAAGATTTGAGATAGTTAAATGTGTTGCATTGGTCATTTTTCGTCAAATCTATCAAGTCAGATCGGTTGTTTTATACTTACACCAACCCCATGTCAAGTTTTTATTGCAGATTTGAACTTTTTAAAATATGAGTACTGGAGACAATGTGTACGCAGCTGCGTATTTTGCGTTCAGTCAGCTTCGCGCCTGCGAATAGTAGTGATGTTATTGGTTAGGAAAAGAACACATTTTAAATGACACGTGTATGATCGTGAACATCAAAGTTCACTCATTGTTATGTATGGAAGTTTAATTATTTACACTGAACTGTACAGCACATTAATATTTGAAAATACAATGGTATAAACGTTTGTTTAAAAGGATATTTATTGATATTGCTTTTATGACTGGAAACGGTTGCAGTAACAACACGAACAAAAAGGTTCAACTTTTCTTCAAATTTGCGTCTGGGGACTTTCGAACATATAGGTAAAATATGTAAAATATTTATAAATGAAAGTATTTAGTATTTATTGAAGTGAGTTGAACACATTGTAGCATATGGAGAAATTTCTCGTTATTAGCAATTTCTCCTTTTGCGACAATGTTTACAAAAGGGTATCTGTTGCAGATGCGTCAACTATGGTTAAGGGTTTAGAAAGGGTTTTTCAAGTAAAAAAAAAAGGTCTCTCGCGCTTCTCTGGTTTGTAAATAAACAGGCCTCCACTTATCGCCATAACAAGTGGTGAATCTATTAAGCATGTATAACATGCAGACGCAGTTTGGAGTAACTAAAGCAGATAACGTTTGCTACAATGTTTTAAACTTTAATTCTTTAATTAACAATTATATTTTTAGTAAAAAATTGTTCCTTTTTTTTTGTCAGGAATCCGCTGTGGTCGAGTGGTTAGCGTCGGGGATTTCGAAACCGGGTATCCCGGGTTCGATCCCCAGTCGCGGCACTACGGTCATGGTGGAGTGCCCTTGGGCAAGGCACATTTTCTAGCCTTGTACTGGTTTGTTAACCCAGGGATCATGAAAAATTTAAATTTAATTGCGCGCTAAATGACCTTAGCTGTCGATGCGCCATAAAACAATATACATTCATTCATTCCTTTTTCCAGCGGCGGCCACTTTTAAATTCTCTTATACTTAGCAATCCCTGGTCAAACTTTTCTGAAACTTTGTCAGATGTATTGTTGTGTCATTTGACTTAATTCAACGGCACACTTACCACGGAATATGTTGTCGTTGGTCAGAACTTAGCTCTGGTTCGGTAACCTTGGTTAACATTGACTGTAAAGGCCGCATTTTTTAGCTCGACTTTTTTAAAAAGAAATGCAACCCATCTTGGTTAAGGTGTTTGTACCACCTCCCTCTTTTTCAAATCCATTCGAGATATTGCTTTGAAACTTTCAATACTTGTTCACCATCAGTACCTCCACCAACAGACAAAAGTACAAAACTTTTTGTAAGAATTATGACCCTTTTTCGAATTAGAACTTTGGTAAAGTGTTTTTCATATCCAACAATCTGTCTTCTCCGGTTTCACTCAATAACTTTTATCGATATTTCACCTAATCGATCGCCGGAGTTTCTTATCTTTCGGCAGTTTACGAAGATAACCGACGCAATTCGTAGGGGTCATAAATCATAAATCATCAGGGTAATTCAAACGGATTTAGCAGTTTTAATCTTGGTAGGTTAACGGTTTTATTATAGGGATATGCTATATTTAAACGAGCATAGCAAAATTTGTGTTTTACGTTTTAATATAAAATCAAGTTTAAAATAGATTTTTCATAAAAAAATAACCATTAATTTAATTTAAAAAAAGCCGAATCATGAATTTATAATAAAGTGTTTAATTAAAAAGTATTATCCGAGCAGTTATACTTTGGTCATTAAAAAACAAAGAGATTCACTTAGGGCTGACTTCAACCACCAATATAAAACTGAAAGTCGCTATATATATATATATATATATATAAAAAAAAGGAAAACAAGTTATAACTAATTAACCAACGAAATTTGATGGCAATTTCTGTGTAATTATCAAAAATCATATGTAATTCAATAGGAATATAGGGTCACCTAATGTTTATATAAATTCCCCCACCTAAATTTTATTTCTAATTAAAACAAATTACATATTTGAAATCGAGAGATTTTGTTCTTCCCAAATATGAATGCGAACTTAAAATATAATAAACATTAAGAAAGTTATGCCCACATTTGTTACACTGCCCTTCTTATTTCTATATAGCCGATTATTGATTTTTGACTGATCGGTAGAAGACAAATTGTTGCATATGGTAACGCCTCACTTTTTTTCAAAACCTTTAGAAATATTCTACGTAAACTTACAATACTTGTTCACATTCATAACCTCCAACAACAACAAAACGTACATAACTCTGTCAATGTTTTTTTTAAGAAGTATGGCCTATTTTGGACATGAAATTTTGGTCAAGTCTTTCTTACCACCCCACTTTTTCCATTGTGATCATTCATTTATCAAAGATAATATTTCAACATATCAAACAGGTTTTGGTGTCAAACATTTGGAAAACCTTATTTTAAGGTTTTGCTATTTTTGGACCCAGTCAGTTTTACATTTGCGTTTAGCTCAATGTTAAAGTTTTGATTTGATCTCGACTATTCGAAGAAAATTGGAACTTTACTACTCGACCCGGTGTCGATTTAGGGCAAGCTGGCATTTTCATTTATAACTCTAATAACCTTCATTCAAATAGTCTTCATACTTCACACATTTGTTAAGGACCATCACACAATTAGGTTACATTACTCCATTGTATCCTAAATATTGAGTTATTGCCCTTGATTGACTTAGGAAATTTTAATTACATATATTTAAATGTATGTATGTATTCAGTTGCTTTTACATATAGAGTATATATGATTTAATAGCACGTAAAGGCAATATACAATATACTGACATAGTGCTTAAGTGAGTAAGCATTGTAAAGTCGAGCGCGCTGTCCCCCGACAGCTCTTGTATAATGTGTATTGTATTCGTTATGTATAGGGTGGCTACACTTTACATGATTTGTTCTCTCTAAGATCACGGGTGCATGTCGACGGGGAATAGTATACTGAGTGTATTGGTCAGTTATCGGTTACGTAAAGAAAACATTTTAAATGATACGTATATGAGCGTGAATATCTCGGAGTTCAATAAGTGTTATGTATGGACGTTCAATTATCTACATTGAACTGATAAGCACATTATTATGAGGAAAAAAATGCTTCAGCTGCTTGGCGTTCAATACAATGTTATTGGTGTTTGTTTAAAAGGGATATTTATTGATGTGGTGTATATGACTGTAAAGGTTGTAGTATAACACAAACAAGAAGGAGGAGACAGGGATATTCAGACATCTAGGTAAACTATTTAAAAGTTTATAAATGGAAGTGTAAAGTATGTATTGAATAAAATTGAACACATTATGGCATCAGGAGAACCTACTTGTTATGAGCAATTTCTCCTTTTGCGACAATGTCTCAGAAAATTGTCTGTTGCAGATGCATCAAATGTTGGAAAGGGTTTACCAAGTGGAGTAAGGATACGAGAAATCCACGAAAAGCGCCGTTATTTGAACTGGTCCATGTAATATAGCTGAAATACCGTTGAAACTCCAATACATCGATCAATTCTGTTTCCAAAAACAATAAAAATGCAAAGCAAGACTTGTTGGTCGGAATTTAAAGACACACATATCTGTGTGTTATTTTACATTGTATATGTTTATAAATCTGTTTAAATACTACCAGTTAAAAACCCCAATGTCTTTCCGAATAATTGTTCTCGTCATGTCAAAATTAGTAAACAAAACCTCACGAACATTTGTAGATGCAGAGATCCGAGTAACATTTTCAGATATCCAAGGTCAATTGTTTTTCAGCAACTGACTGCTTTTCCACATATATTGTAAGCCCATTGGAGTGAAGACGGATGTCGCATAGAGAGACTTTTGTCAAAACGTCGAATCTTGGCCGAGTTGGGGTTCGAACCTAAAACTTCTTCATTGGCAGCCAGCGTCTGCCGACTGAGCTACAGGGGCTCCGTATATAAAAATGGACACAAAGGTTACTTTAACGTATGATATCACGCTTCTTCTTCGTTTGATGACTGTGACATGTCAGGGCCAAATTAACAGCAGATCAGCAGACATGTGAATACGAACATACACAATGGTACCACATATACATATAATATTTGCGAGTGTCGTAGTTCGAATAATCTTTAAAGGCGTCCGCGGTCAGTCCATTGTCATATTAATTCAAATGTACTATTTATATTGAGATAAACACCTTGAAACAGGACCCCGCCCATGGCAAAATAAGAGATATGATCTAACGTAGAAACAAACATTTTGAGAATGTGTACGTCGTAATGCGTTTTGTCTTTGTTAGGTAAAGGGTGGCTACACTTTATATGATTGAATCGGTCTGAAATCACTGATTCAGGTCGAAATGAATAGTATAGTGATTTTATTGGTTAGGTAAAGAAAACATTTTAAATTACACGTGCATGATCGTGAATATCAAACTCTGGGTTCAATCATTGTCACGTGAAAGTTAAAGTATTTACATTGAACTGATACGCACCATATTTTGAAAGAAAAAGTTTCAGTTTCTAGGCTTCCAAAACAATGTTATAAGTGTCTGTTTTAAAGGATATTAATTGATGCGACAGGGGATATTCAAACATCCAGGTAATATATATATATATTTTTAATTATAAGTGGAAGTATAAAGTATTTATGTAATGCTAAACGATGAGATACCGAGTTCTATCAGTGAGATATAATCCATATCAACCACACTATGAGTGATATAGATATGACGTCATTTTCCTAGTTTCCGGTCATGTTATACTACACACGTTACAAATGTATATATATAAAGTATATACGTAATGGGTATATTATTATATCGGATACAAGCATTGTCATGGAAATGTTTCAGAAAGTTGTCTGTTGCAGATGTATCAACTGTTGGAAACAGTTTAACAAGTGGAGTACGGATACGAGAAATCCATGAAAAGCACGTTGTTTGAACTGGTCCCTGTTATATAACTTAAATACCCTTGAAAACGGCGTCAAACTCCAATTAATCGATCAATTCTGTTTCCAATAACAACAAAAATGCAAAGCAAGACTTGTTGGTCGGAATTTAAAGGCACACATATCTGTGCGGGAACAATTGTGTGTTATTTATTATACATTGTATATGTTTTTAAATCCGTTTAAATACTACCAGCGTCTTCATTGTTGAATGTGACATGTGAGGGCCATATAAACAACAGATCAGCACAGACATGTGAATACTAACATATGTGTACAATGGTACCACATCTACATATTCGCGAGTGTCGTGGTTCGAATAATGTTTACAGGCGTCCGCGGTCAGTCCATTGTCATATTAATTCAAATGTAAAATTAACATTGAGATGAACACCTTGAATCAGAAAATCAGCCCACGGCCAAATAAGAGATCTGATCTAATGTTTGGGTTTTCGTATATAATACGTTTACGTTTTTATTCCCCATACTCTATCCTGGCCAACCTTACCCTCATGCATGTTCATGAATATTCACAAGAATATCATTCCGAGTGTATAGTAACCGGACATGAAAAGCTATTTTGGTCTGATTTATTTCAATAAGATCTAATAACATAAAAAGTAACACAACGCGTTAATGTTACACAACGCGTAATTATTACACGTTACACCCTTATACAGATAGATAGATTTTATTCACAAAAGACAAAATGTCCAGCTTGTACATACAATCTTACAAACACACACATATGTATGAACATACACATATTTTGTCATTTACATCTGCTTTCTGGTTAATGGTAGATATTTTACGAAATGACCACATAACATAAAGGAAAAGTAATGGACAAGAGCGTCAATTCATTTTGTTCTAGATAAATATAAAGATCTGTAACTTAAATGTGCAAATAAGTAAGCATATATCAATTTATATAGAGCACAGTAATCTATACTAGTTAAGATGTTAAACCATTCCTTCCCACCCTTCCTTTCCATGAAATGTTTTTATGTCGATATCAAAATTAAATTATTTTAATTTTCTAACTACAATTTCGTCATATATTTCGAAAATAGGCGATCTCGTGTTCATGGACAATTTCTATTATCCGTTGTAAAGGGGTATATCGATTTGGACGTAGACAAAAGAACCTCAGAACAGTATTTACCTTTTTGGATCCGTTATATCGTTCGGCTAAAGACTTCATAAAAAACAAACCACGTCGTGTAAAATGGTGTCTTAATATTATTATACCCCCAAAAAACAAAGTTTTGGGGGGGTATATAGGAGTCACTGTGTCGGTCGGTCGGTCGGTCGGTCGGTCGGTCGGTCGGTCGGTCGGTCGGTCGGAAGCCATATTTTGTCCGGACCATATCTTAACAATGCAACATATGATTTGAACGAAACTTCATAGGATGATACAACACATTGAGAGGAAGTGCGGTGTACAGGAACCATAACTCTATTTTA
The DNA here is from genome assembly GCA_031761405.1 of Serripes groenlandicus. Taxonomy (NCBI): domain Eukaryota; kingdom Metazoa; phylum Mollusca; class Bivalvia; order Cardiida; family Cardiidae; genus Serripes; species Serripes groenlandicus. The sequence continues at coordinate 13,496,658 of JASEVX010000005.1, read as the reverse complement.
TCTAAATACAGTGTTATTGCCCTTTGTTACTTTTTCTTGTCCGGAGAATTACTTAATAACTAACAGATGGAATCTAATAAAACTGCATACAATGGTAGAGCATAATCAGAGGAAGTGCAGTGTCCAAGAACCATAACTCTAATTTACATAATTACAGAGTTATTGCCCTTTGTTACTTTTTCTTATTCGTAGAGTCTTGTCCGGAGCATAACTTTAAAACAAATTGTTGGAATTTAATAAAACTTCATAGGATGATACAACACATTGAGAGAAAGTGCAGTGTACAGGAACCATAACTCTATTTAATCTAAATACAGAGTTATTGCCCTTTGTTACTTTTTCTTGTCCGGAGAATAACTTAATAACTAACAGATGGAATCTAATAAAACTGCATACAATGGTAGAGCATAATGAGAGGAAGTGCAGTGTACAAGAACCATAACTCTAATTTACATAATTACAGAGTTATTGCCCTTTGTTACTTTTTCTTATTCGTAGAGTCTTGTCCAGAGCATAACTTTAAAACAAATTGTTGGAATTTAATAAAACTTCATAGGATGATACAACACATTGAGAGGAAGTGCGGTGTACAGGAACCATAACTCTATTTAATCTAAATACAGAGTTATTGCCCTTTGTTACTTTTTCTTGTCCGGAGAATTACTTAATAACTAACAGATGGAATCTAATAAAACTGCATGCAATGGTAGAGCATAATCAGAGGAAGTGCAGTGTACAAGAACCATAACTCTAATTTACATAATTACAGAGTTATTGCCCTTTGTTACTTTTTCTTATTCGTAGAGTCTTGTCCAGAGCATAACTTTAAAACAAATTGTTGGAATTTAATAAAACTTCATAGGATGATACAACACATTGAGAGGAAGTGCGGTGTATTTTCTTTGTCGGTCGGAAGCCATATTTTGAGTCAAGGTGCTGTTTTGGGGGTATTTATCATCTTCAGTGATAGTTCTAGTTACGTATTCAAACAGGGAAAAAAGAACAGCATGTTGGCATTTCCTACAAAACAAGCTGAACTTCCTAGAGACTTTACTATTAATACGGTGTTTTAAATACTATGCATGTAACGGATATGCCGTGCTAAGGGTCATTAACTAGGCTAATACTTATTTGAGCCGTTCCACGAGAAAACCAACATTGTGGACTCTGCGTAAAGTACCAGACTAAGCATGCCGCGCATTTATGTTACTCTATACCTCTATCCCCTTGAAAGGGAATGTGTCGGCCCGGAGTAACCTCGATACATTACGCAGAGTCCATAATGTTGGTTTTCTCGTAGAACGGCTCATTTGTCCATTGCATTCTCATAATTGCCAGGCCGCGGTAGCTCAGTAGGTCGCGACGAGGGCAGTCAATGCAAGGGGGTAATAAGTTCGAACCCAAGTTCGGCCAACATTCTTTCCGACTTTCGACATTCGTCTTCCGCCAATGTGCTTACTGCCTTTATATAAGTAAAATCAGCCAGTACTCTACCAACTGAGCTAACCGGATCGCTGACATGTACATGTCTCTCTCTCTCTCTCTCTCTCTCTCTCTCTCTCTCTCTCTCTCTCTCTCTCTCTCTCTCTCTCTCTCTCTCTCTCTCTCTCTCTCTCTCTCTCTCTCTCTCCTCTCCCTCCCTCCCTCCCTCCCTCCCTCCCTCCCTCCCTCCCTCCCTCCCTCCCTCCCTCCCTCCTCCCTCCCCTCCTCCCTCCCTCCCTCCCTCCCTCCCTCCCTCCCTCCCTCCCTCCCTCCCTCCCTCCCTCCCTCCCTCCCTCCCTCCCTCCCTCCCTCCCTCCCTCCCTCCCTCCCTCTCTCCCTCCCTCCCTCCCTCCCTCCCTCCCTCCATCCCTCCCTCCCTCCATCCCTCCTTCCCTCCCTCCCTCTTCCTCTTTCTCCTCCTATTGTGTACAACTTCGAATTGCGATACTACTTTTAAAGAGACGAACTGCGTGAAAAGAGGAAACTTCTTATTTTCAGACAGTGTTTTCAGAAGTTGTCTGTAAGAAGATACATACAACAAATTGGCAGCAGACGACTTTGAAAACATTAACTGATGTAACTGATATCAATGCTTTGGGGATGGTGTCAAACCCACATCCTCCCGCACCCGAGCATGGATAACTGATATCAATCCTTTCGGGATGGTGTCGAACCCACAACCTCCCGCACCCGAGAAAGGATAATTAATATCAATCATTTGTGGATGGTGTCAAACCCACGACCTCCCGCACCGAGCAAGTATAAATGATATCAATTCAGTCACGTTACACGAAACCCGACATTTCATACGTATCTGTTTCGAGCCCCGATAGCTCAGTCTGTAGCGACGACAGCTGTCAATCCAGGCGTTGTGAGTTTAAAATTCCAGCTCAGCCAGGAAAACCTGAGAAAGACACGGCCCTGAGTGTATTAAGAGTAACAAACAACATATTTTATATTTGGTTATATGCCGTTTCCCACATACAGCAAATATGCTGCAGACAATTTTTGAAACATTTAAGCTAAAATACAGAAACGTCTAGAAACTAAAGTACACGTATTAGATAGTATTTAATACATATTAGCAAATGAGAAATCGGTCACTCTGAGTAATTCTTCCTTTTGCCACAATGTTTTCAAATTGCGCCTGCTTGCCGCAAGTACGTCAAAATTCGTCTGCAAATTGTTTAATCATTTCCCTGATATAGACGCTTGCTGACCCCTCTTCAGCAGACGGCTTTTTGAAAACATAGCACTTGACAAAAGAAGAAATTGCTCAATTATAGAGATTTTCTATTTTTTTTGACAAAATATGTTTTAAGTCGTCTGCTGCAGAATTGTCATATAGACGCTTTCTGACACTTCTGCAGCAGACGGCTTTTTGAAAACATAGTGACAAAAGAAGAAATTGCTCAAAACGAGCAATTTCTCCTTTTGCCACAATGTTTTCCACTTTTTAGCTCGCCTATTCGAAGAAAAACGGGTAGCTTATGTAATCACGCCGGCGTCCGCGTTGGCGTTGGCGTACGCGTTGCCAGCTTGGTCAAACCTTTGCGTGCAAGGCCTTTTCTCAGACACTGTGTATGCTGTTGCTTTGAAACTTCACACACTTATTCAGTGTCATTAGATGACCTTGTATATCAAGTCCCTTAACTCTGGAATGAATTTTAACTAAATTGTGCACCTTTTTGGACTTAGCATTTTGGTCAAACGTTTGCGTGCAAGGCCTTTACTCAGATACTGTGTATGCTGTTGCTTTGAAACTTCACACACTTATTCAGGGTCATTATATGACCTTGTATATCAAGTCCCTTAACTCTGGAATGGATTTTGACTGAATTGTGCCCCTTTTTGGACTTAGAATGTTGGTCAAACGTTTGCATGCAAGGCCTTTTCTCAGACACTGTGTATGCTGTTGCTTTGACACTTCACACACTTATTCAGGGTCATTAGATGACCGAGTATGTCAAGTCCCATAACTCTGGAATGGAATTTGACTGAATTGTGGCCCTTTTGGACTTAGAATTTTGGTAAAACGTTTGCGTGCAAGGCCTTTTCTCAGACACTGTGTAAGCTGTTGCTTTGAAACTTCACACACTTATTCAGGGTCATTATATGACCCTGTATGTCAAGTCCCATAACTCTGAAATGGATTTTGACTGAAGTGTGCCCCTTTCTGGTCAAACCGTTGTGTGCAAGACCGGGAATTGGGTTATAGTTAGGCATTCAAAGCCTTTTTTCAGAAACTATATAATTTATGCTGTTCCTATTAAACAGTTTTCTTTCTTTTGTAAATTCAATTATAACTGAATTATTCCACTTTTGGATTTTGGACTTTTACCAATGCTATAACTGTTCTGAAGTAGATAGACGATGGCCCTGAAAGGCGAGCTATATTGACCTCCGACAACTCTTGTTGTCATAGGTTATCCATTCAATTATAGAGATTTTCTATTTTTTGACAAAATATGTTCAAAGTCGTCTGCTGCAGAATTGTCGTTTGAGAAAAAGGGTTAACTCTTTCATATTTCGACAAATCTGCTGCTGACGGCTTTTTGAAACCATAGTGACAAAAGAAGAAACTGCTTAAAACGAACACTTCTCCTTTTGCCACAATGTTTACCACTTTTAGTCATAGGTTATCCATTCAATTATAGAGATTCTCTTTTTTTTTGACATGTTGAATATGTTCAAAGTCGTCTGCTGCAGAATTGTCGTATGAGGGAAAGGGTTAAAGCCTCTGCAGCAGACGGCTTTTTGAAAACATAGTGACAAAAGAAGAAATTGCACAAAACGTGCAATTTCTCCTTTTTGCCACAATGTTTTCCACTTTTTGTCATAGGTTATCCATTCAATTATGGAGATTTTCTATTTTTTGACAAAATATGTTCAAAGTCGTCTGCTGCAGAATTGTCGTATGAGGGAAAGGGTTAAAGCCTCTGCAAAAGACGGCTTTTTGAAAACATAGTGACAAAAGAAGAAATTGCACAAAACGTGCAATTTCTCCTTTTTGCCACAATGTTTTCCACTTTTTGTCATGGGTTATCCATTCAATTATGGAGATTTTCTATTTTTTGACAAAATACGTTCAAAGTCGTCTGCTGCAGAATTGTCGTATGAGGGAAAGGGTTAAAGCCTCTGCAGCAGACGGCTTTTTGAAAACATAGTGACAAAAGAAGAAATTGCACAAAACGTGCAATTTCTCCTTTTTTCCACAATGTTTTCCACTTTTAGTCATAGGTTATCCATTCAATTATGGAGATTTTCTATTTTTTGACAAAATACGTTCAAAGTCGTCTGCTGCAGAATTGTCGTATGAGGGAAAGGGTTAAAGCCTCTGCAGCAGACGGCTTTTTGAAAACATAGTGACAAAAGAAGAAATTGCACAAAACGTGCAATTTCTCCTTTTTTCCACAATGTTTTCCACTTTTTGTCATAGGTTATCCATTCAATTATGGAGATTTTCTATTTTTTGACAAAATACGTTCAAAGTCGTCTGCTGCAGAATTGCCGTATGAGGGAAAGGGTTAAAGCCTCTGCAGCAGACGGCTTTTTGAAAACATAGTGACAAAAGAAGAAATTGCACAAAACGTGCAATTTCTCCTTTTTGCCACAATGTTTTCCACTTTTTGTCATAGGTTATCCATTCAATTATGGAGATTTTCTATTTTTTGACAAAATACGTTCAAAGTCGTCTGCTGCAGAATTGCCGTATGAGGGAAAGGGTTAAAGCCTCTGCAGCAGACGGCTTTTTGAAAACATAGTGACAAAAGAAGAAATTGCACAAAACGTGCAATTTCTCCTTTTTGCCACAATGTTTTCCACTTTTTGTCATAGGTTATCCATTCAATTATGGAGATTTTCTATTTTTTGACAAAATACGTTCAAAGTCGTCTGCTGCAGAATTGCCGTATGAGGGAAAGGGTTAAATCGTATGAGCTCTTGTCCATTACTTTTCCTTTATGTTATGTGGTCATTTCGTAAAATATCTACCATTAACCAGAAAGCAGATGTAAATGACAAAATATGTGTATGTTCATACATATGTGTGTGTTTGTAAGATTGTATGTATCAAGCGATATACAGTCTAACTCGAGTCGTCCCTGTTCGTAAGACTGTAATATCTTTCACCAGTAATCAACACAACAGTCTTTTCCACGCAACTGGCTGCTTTCTTCCCACATAGACTGTTTGTTCATTGGCTCGCCAAACATTCATTCCGACGTTTGACAAAAGTCACTGTGACAAGCGTCATTCGTCTTTCACCAATGGGCTAACAGTCTTTGTGGAAACGCATCCAGTTGCTTGGAGAGTATGTGTGGGGTACTGGTGTGAGAAAACCAGGCAACATATGAGTAGGTGAACTGGCCGCCGTGATATGACTGAATTTTTTTTGAAAACGGCGTTAAACCTCAATCAATCATTCGATGAGCCATATATATATTTGTCACTTTTGGATATTTTTCCTATCCATTATTTATACTTGATATATTTTCTGAATAATATTCCTTTGAAAATATGCAGTAGACTGGAAAATATGCAGTAGACTGGAAACGTTCAGTACTTAAACTGTTGACGTCGAGTTGAATATTCGAGTTTCTCCTCTTACCCGCAAACACATTTTGACGCATCTGCAGCAGGCGACTTTTGAAAACATTGTTGCAAAAGCAAAAGTTTTCATAATGAGTATGTTTTTCTTTTTCCTTGAACCACAATGTCTTCAACTCTATTCAATACAATTTAATGTACTTTCAATTATTGAGATTTTGCCTGGATATGTTTAAAGTCGTCTGCTGTCAATATGTGGAAAAGGTTAATGTTTTCAAAAGAAAAATTAACACCCAGGTCAGGTAAAAGGATTAAAGTAGCAATGAAAATGTTGAGCCGTCCCGCGAGAACACCAACATTGTGGACTCTGCGTAAAGTATGGACCCGGATCAGCATAAACATGCCGCGCAGGCTTACCGGGACATATACTTTTCGCCTTCTGTGACTTTTCTGTTTCAGGAATAACTACTCTATACATCTATCCCCCCCCCTAAGACGGAATGTGTCGGCCGGATCAGTCTGCGCGGACAGCGCAGGCTGATCTGGTCGATACATTACGCAGATGTCTATCGCCGCAGCTGCATTTTGGACTCTGCGTAAAGTATGGACCCGGATCAGCCTAAGCATGCCGCGGGACGGCTCAACTGGTCTTAATCCTGTTCAACATACAAGCAGACGCCTTTGTAGGCACATAGGCAACAACATAACAAAGCTATACAAATGAAAGTAAAATTATTGAATAGAGTTGGAAACATTGTGGCAAAAGTTCTCTTTTTGCCACGGTGTTTTCAAAAATCATCTGCTTCAAAGGCGTCAGAAAGCGTCTGTATGAGAGAAATGGTTAATATTATGCTTATGAAAAAATCCTAAAATGCTTCACAATTAAGTATAATTCTAGTTTGTATAAATATTTTAAGCTTAAACATCTAAACATCGATTTTCTAAACATGTACATACACAAATCATTCGGGATGTTTGGCTATTTACCTGATGTGGTAATCTAAAGAACCACTTCAGAAAAATAAAACGTCTCTCAATTAGGAAATTTAATCTTGATACAGATTCAAACATTGGGGAAAAAGCGTTTTTTCTACAATTGTCATCATGTTTTCGAAAGCTGCCTGAAAAAGAGGCTTTATTAGCCGTTCCACGAGAAAACCAACATTGCGGACTCTGCGTAAAGTATCGATCCAGATCAGCCTAACCATGTCGCACAGGCTAACCCGGACAGATACTTTTCGCCTCCTGTTGATTTTCTGTTTCAGGAATCTTTGCTCTATACCCCTGTCACCCTGAGGCGGAATGTGTCGGCCCGGGTTAGACTGCGCGGATTGCGGAGGCTGATCTGGTTCGATACATTAAGCAGAGTCCACACTGTTGGTTTTCTCGTGGAACGGCTCATATAAGAGTCGTATGTACATGGGAAAGTTTAACTCAATCAGATTTTCGTTATGTTGTCAAGAATAACTTGCCGAGTACTATGAATAAGTGAGTTGTCGCCGAGCTATAACTAAAATAATGTTGAAAACGGCGTTAAACCCCTATAAAACACGATAAAATATCCGGTGGGTCCTGAAAGAGAGACCTAGTCTCTTGTTTCAAATTTTATTTCACAAAGGACAAATTGTCAATACTTTATTTATACAAACATGTTTATACATATACATTATTATAGAGCGTATTATTTCCCTTCATAACCAATTGCCATGGTGGACGCATTTGGCACAATTGCAGCAGACGACCCATGAACTCATTGTGGTAAAAGTTAGAAAATCGCTCATACTTTGACTGAAGTCGACTGTTTCGTTTTTAAGTGCGTGAAATATAATCACAATATGTTACCATTAATTAAATGGAAACATGTGTTAGAGGAGATACTGTTGTATATACATGTTGTGCCCATTAACACTTTCCCATATGCAGACGCCTTTTGAAGCATCTACAGCAGACGACTTTTGAAAATATTGTGACAAAGGGATAAGTTGCCCATGATGAGCAAATTCTCCTTTTGTCACAATGTTTTCAACTCTATTAATTAATTATGTACTTTCATTTACAAACAGTTAATTTCAATGACGCCTGCAATAGAAGAGACAAGTGTCTGTATAAGATAATGGACTATTGTTATACATACATTATTTTGCAATTTGTGTATGCGCCAGTTGGTCCGCCTCGTGTCTAATTCATGTTTAGTAGTTTTGCTTTTCCGATATTCTTAATCATTCATTATACGTACAAGACGGATGTTTGATGCAAAGCATCAAAGAGAAGCCGAAATATTTCGTTTCACATGAAGAAATAAGAAAAAAGATCATTTAAATCCACAAACATTAGAAGAATTTAATCTGTAGTCAGTAATGCTGATATCGATAATTGAAGATATCAGTTTTATGTAGGATATTTAACCTGGCAGGGTCTGTGTTTTAAGTGAATGAGATAATTTAGAGTTAAGCTGATCATAAAAAGTGACATAAAATACTAAAGATAAATGGACAAGAGGTTATGATAAATTTAAATTAGTACCAAAAACAATCAACTATTTGTATTGAACACACGCCCTGTTATGATGTTTTAGCAAATAATGCTGACACACAGAACATCTGATTTTCGTTTGTATCGGTAAGTCATGATAATGGATAAGGGTTTCCCACATAAAACAAATCTGCAGTAGACGACTTTGAAATTATCAAGTAAAAAAAGATCTCTATAAATGATCGTATGATAATTGAAAAGTGTTGAATTATTGTGGCAAATGCAGATATTGCTCATTATGAGCAACTTCTCCTTTTGCCACAATGATTTCAATGATGTTTACTCTGACAGACTTTAAAATCATCAAGTACAAAACATAGAAAATCTCTATAAATGATAGTAAGATAATTGAAAAGAGTTAGAATTATTGTGGCAAATTGAGCAATTGAAAATCAAAGCTGTCGGATTACAAACGCACAATCTCGAGTTGACGAAACTGATGTGAACTGTCGTGATTAGCATTCAGAAAATCAAGTAAACGTATTTCTATGTACACGTAATCCGAAAGACTGACAATAGCTGCAGCGACTTTTGAAAACATTGTGACAAAAAGAGAAATTGATCACGAGGAATTTATCCTTTTGCTACAATGTTTTCTACTTTATGTCCATAAATTATACCTTCATTTAGCAAGATGTTCCAATCTTTACTTAATGTGCTACGTATAAGGGAAAGGCTTAACATAGGAACTAGTTTCAATTTTTTTGAAAACGTTAAACCAGTGCCTGAAAATTTACTTGAATTTATTTCTCAAACTGTAAATTTACCAGTTGATATAAGATTTGAAATGCTGTCTACATTTACAGTGATAAGTTAAATACAGTTCAGTTAATCCGATCACACTTTGTTTGTAAGAAACAGAAGATTTCATTTCATTTAAGTATTCTGGATGTTCACATCGCATCCGTGATTAAAACATGTTGTTGGCTAGGCAAAATACACCGATATCGTGTTTACCGCGATATTCATAACATTTGGAATTGCAACAGCGAAAAAGAACGAAATTGATCTTGAAACAGATATTTCTGTGGTTTAAATCTTTTCATGTCTGCATTTTGCGATGACAATTGTACTCAAAGTTAACTTTGAATTCAGTATGTACTGAACATGAAAGTCAGATTATTAAAAGCAAAGCAAATGAAAAATGTATGTGAAATTGCGATAAAAATGAAAATCTATAAATAGACTATAGATGAATGGTACTGTCTTTTATTTTAGCTCTTAACTTGATTCGGGAACCAGAGTCGCTGCGTGGCCGCTTACGACATTTACACACTAGACCAAATTGAGATCGGTTTAAAACGCGTTGGTGAATACGGATTAAATTTAAAACGTGGACTAAATATTAAGATTTAGATTTAGACAAATATCTAAATTGAAAAGTTTAGTGAATACGGGACGAGGCTTCTTCGTCTAATTACTGCGCAATATATCATAGCATGTACTTTTTAAGGAACCAGACTACATTTACAAATTCAATAGAAGGGTTCTCTATTTTACTGTCTAGAGTAGATACAGTGAATTTCGCTTAAATAAAAATGTACATACATTCAATTAATATACTGGCCTTTGTCTTTTGTTTATAATTTGTAAAACTCACACATGTATATAGAGTGTAAAAGGGATGTTTTAAAAGTCATTACCTTAAATTAATGTACTTAGAAAGGACAAAGAGAAATCAAGATATGTGGTCACGCTGGCAGGTCTAAATATTCTCCTTGGTCGAAAATTAAAAGCATCCCTACAGGAAGCCGCCTTCCAATGATAGTAGTTATCTTTATCGTAAATGTAAATTTGTTTTGTATTTTAAATGATGAGCAATTGAATCAATAGTGCATGCCTCGAACTTTGATTAAGCGTTTTCTTTTAGACTGATCAGCAAGGATAACTGATGTCAATCCTTTGTGCATGGTGTCGAACCCATGATTTTCCGCACTGAGCAAGCAAACTGATATCAATCATTTGGGGATGGTGTCGAACCCATGATTTTCCGCACTGGGCAAGGATAACTGATATCAATCATTTGGGGATGGTGTCGAACCCATGATTTTCCGCACTGGGCAAGGATAACTGATATCAATCATTTGGGGATGGTGTCGAACCCATGATTTTCCGCACTGGGCAAGGATAACTGATATCAATCATTTGGGGATGGTGTCGAACCCATGATTTTCCGCACTGGGCAAGGATAACTGATATCAATCATTTGGGGATGGTGTCGAACCCATGATTTTCCGCACTGGGCAAGGATAACTGATATCTATCCTTTCGGGATGGAACCCACGATTTCCCTTAAGTTTTTTTTCCACAGAGGATTAAATATTGATATACCCATAGATGGCATGATTATATTGATTGTCTAACTTTAGATGTTCGTCACACGATCTGATGATAGAAAAGGGCAGACATTTATCGATAGACAGAGAAAATAGATATTGCCAACTTTGTATACACAATCGTTATGCTATCGAAGACGAATATCATGTTTTTCTTCGAATGTAAAAGCTATCAACTATTACGGGTAGAGTATTTTGATAAATTATGGCTCAAGAACAAGATCTTAACCTTTTTCAATCTATTTTAGATTGTAATGCAAGAGAAACTGTTTACAAAGTTTAGAACTACCCTGTAAAGGCTTTGAGAACTACGAAGGTACATGTTACAAGAATAAAGTTAAGTCTTAAATTTTTGATTTTCTTGATATTTCTTAAATTGTGTTTATTATAGGCCGGTGGCCTCTATACTTATATACATATATACCAATTGAATACTACTTTTCTTCATCTAATGGGCTTTCAGTATATGTGGGAAAGCAGCCAGTTAACTGCGAAGACTGTTGTATGGAGTACTGGTGTGAATAGTCAGGCAACACATGGATTCATTCTGTAAATGACTGGGTAAAACATTATGAAAACGGTGTAATTGTGTAATCTGATTTGTGAAAAGCCTGTCTGTGTGGACAAAGGAACACTAATGGACTGCGCTCTAACTTCAATGCTGATCATGTGCAGATTTTCATTCAAGCATCCTTTCTAGTTTTGTAGATATTTACGAGGAGCTATCCAAAAGTTCGTGGAGAAACTGAATAAAATCAATACGAATAGCGAGAATTCCATACAATTATATATATACTATCTTCACTAATACCCGAATAACGGTTGAACATGTCACAAAAGTATGCGCACTAATACCGAGGATGCGCAACATTCAAACAGGTTACATGCGGCAATGCCCCGCAGGTCGAATGCACTTTGACGTCGCAAACATAACGTCAATTCTTTTCAAAGTAACTACCTTGCGCTGCCACACATTTTCGATGTCTCTCTACCCACTGTTCATACACACGCTGGAACCATTCCTCCGAGTTAGATTTGCGGACATTCCCCAATAAAGTGTTATAATATGAGAGAATATTACCTGTTATATTGATTAACACAATATGATGGGTATGGTATGGTTCCAGTTACATAATAATCAATCGATTGGTGAAATTAAAACACTTTCCATGTCGCAGACGACATTCATCAGCATTTCAAGGTCTGCTGCAGACGATTGGTGAAAACATTGTCGAATAAGCAGATACTATCTCGGTACTTGTTTCATGCTAATTTTAGAGCAGATGGCACTAAGTTATATCCAGTAAACTATTAAACTATACAGTGATTATAATAATCTTTACCTTCTTGCAGACGGATCTTCTTGATGACGCATCTGCAGCAGTTGTCTTTCGAAACATTGTGACAAAAGGAATTGCTAAAAGGCATATTTTCTGTTCAATTATTATTCTCTTATTGATAGAGAGTTTCCATATTCTAGCCTAGATTACTTCAAAGTAGTCTGCTTTAATGTGATGTATGTGGAAAAAAGTTAATTAAATTATCATGTCTGATAGTGATTTATAAATGCAGAACGGAAGCCAAACAGCGAACTAGACTTCAGTAAAATACATGAGCATAGCGTGTTTTGCTTATAGAAGGGAATAGAACGGGTAAAGCATTTAGAGCTTTTCGGTTTAACTCGAAAATTATATTTATAAATCGGACGTGGTCTATGATTATACCTGAATTATAGGGGATAAAACAATCGTAGGCCTATGACACTCACACGAAAATCGACGTTCTGAACTAGGCGACCAGAGCCATGATTTAGAGCAGTGTGCAGTTATATATTCTGGTCAGGTCAATTTCTGTTTTCAATCGAGTCGTACATGTGTGCTGGGTGTCAATGTTCGTGTAACGTGTAGATCTATCTTACATAATTTATGTCATCATTTGTGTAATTCTAAAATACAAACAAAATGACGTCATCTATTATGTCATCAAATATGTAATCGGGAGTTTTTTGTACATAATTTAAAGTGAGTATTTATTTACTTATGCCTTACTGGAGTATTATGCCATTAGTATCGTGACAGTAAAATCATTGTATACATGTTCTTTTAATGTCCTAAATCCCTAGAAAATTGGAATGATAATATTAGGAAAATAAAAAGATCCTCAATAAATGATCTGACCAAACACATGAGTCGAGAGTAGGAAAGTGGCTCTATTTAAAAGTCAGTCGTAAAGAACGTGGGTGGGGTAAGGTATTGACTGCCAATCCTTTTACTACAGTTCCTAATTATTTTATTTTTCTGTTAACAAGTAGATATATCGTCAAGCATTCCAACTTCATGATTTTTCTTCGTTCCTGACGTCATACTTCTCATTCTTTTCTCGAGTTGCTTTGTATTAATAGCAAATCAACTGAGAAGTGTTTTATTTTCCAATGACTATAAATTCATTTAGTCCCTGGCATGGTAGTTTTTGATCTCGACTATTCGGAGAATGTGAGGGTCATTGTACTCGCCCTGGCGTCGGCATCGTAGTCACACCTTGGTTAAGGTTTTGCGTACAAGTACTCGTATATGAAAATCAATGTGGAAATTGCTAAAATGCCCACATTGAGCAACATCGCCATCTTCTTCAATGATTTTTGATTTAATTTTCAATGTCTTTTCTTCTCTCAAATGACTAATATACATATGATATTATTTCTAGTAACTTGTAATAACTACATTATATTTGGTAGATATCCGTTTTTCATTCAAACGGGGGACAACATATCAGTTTTCTAGAACATTTTTTTATTTTTTTTATTTTTTTTTAACCATTAGTCTGCTATGTTACTTTGTTAAAACAAAAGTGTTATACTTGCCCCTTTTCCTGAACAAAATCGATCTATTTGCTTATAACGAGCAAATACTCTATTTGTCACAACGTTTTCAACTATGTTATAATGTACTTTCATTTTTTTGAGATCTTTCACATTTTTGCCCAGTTATTTTCGAAGTCGTCTTCAGCAGATTCGTCAAAATGGGTCTACAAGTGGGAAAGGGTTAAAACGTTTTATTTTTCAATTTCGGGATTAAAAGGAATTAGAAAAATAGGTCAACACATAGAGTATTATTACCTTTTGATAATGTATATAATGCCATGTATATAATTGTGGCAATACTGTGTAACAGAATTACTAAGCCGAAAGCCAAACTTCTTTGTGTTTAGAATACACAATCTATTAGAAACCGCGTCAAGCAATTTCCGTTCAATTCAATTCAACTCAAATATTTATTATTTGACTTTAACAATAAATTGTCCTCGTCATTTCAAACATGTACATACGTTTAAAAATACAATGCCATTACAGATGCAATAAACACAAGCAGGGGTGGGAAATCTACATTGTATTTGATAATCGTTTGCATTTTAGAAAAGATCTAAAACACCTGTCAAATTGGAAGAGTAATTTTAATAGAGTTGGAAACATCATTCGCAAAGGAAAACCATCTTAATGTGAGCACTTCGCCCATACCATTAATGTTTTTAAAAGGCATTCGCTACAAGGGTGTCAAACGTCATCTGCTTCAGGAATAAGGTTAAACCACATTGATCACAAATATCCAACACTCGGTGGTGAAGTGGTAGAGCGTTCATTTCGGTGCGGGAGATCGCATGTACGATCCCCAGCCGGGTCACACCAAACTCCTTATGCAAAATTGTAGTTGGCTTCCCCCTCCTTGGCGCTCAGATTGTTAGGCTTAGTTAGCATTGCGACTGACACGCTGCCGTCACTGGCGTCTGCACAAATGGACCAGTTTTACTGGTAACTTACCCTGGCAACGCCATTATTTTACTGGGAAATGTTGTAAACGCTTTCAATTCAACTTGTTATTAAGATTTTGTATTTACTTTTTCAGGATATGATTGCCGGCAGTGCAGATAGGCGTACACATACACCACGTGACTAGACCGGAAGTGAATCTTACAGGAGGATGAAGCGTAAAACTGGTCGGCTGATAGGCCTTCTGTTTGTGGTTTACATCGTTGGGCAAACATTCATCCTGTTGTATGGACAAGTTGCACGCATCACATTGTTTACCAAACAGAAAGTGCATATAAAAGAACCGGTTGGAAACGTGTTGTCGCACCAATTGTTTGTTGAAAAGGGTGGTAATGCTGACAAACCTATCATGGAACTAGGAAACTCGGATAAGTATATAAATGTAGATCTCAATACAGTTGAAAGTGTTGTACAAAAATCTAAGATTTATTACGGATTCGAATTCAAAGTACCTAACTTTATTGATAATCGAAGTAGCATAGTCTTTCACAAAAAGAAAGAAAATCTCGAGTGCCTTCAGCGGACTCCCCAACAGCTGTATGGTGAGCTTTATATTGTAAGAAATGGGACGTATGACACAAACATGGACTGTGGGTATAAAAGTTCGAATACCTGGGTGAACACGAACCGTAAAGTGCCACACAGTAATTGGCATGACGTGTTGGTGCCTCTCATTGTTCCAGATGGACACACCTTCCAGCATTTCATTGATGGAACATTACCGAAAATAGTGCAAGCATTACCGGTGTTACAGAATAGGCGAGTTAAAATATTGATGCGAAATTTTCGTGATAAAATAATATTTGAACTGTTTGATAGGTTAAATATATCACGTGAGCAGCTCTTGTTTACATCAGGCGGCGTTGTTGGTGCGAACACCCTTGTGTACCCATGTATCACTCCGCCCGTCCACCCGGAGCTATGGCAGGAAT
The DNA here is from genome assembly GCA_031761405.1 of Serripes groenlandicus. Classification (NCBI taxonomy): domain Eukaryota; kingdom Metazoa; phylum Mollusca; class Bivalvia; order Cardiida; family Cardiidae; genus Serripes; species Serripes groenlandicus. Next base: position 13,481,005 of record JASEVX010000005.1, on the reverse strand, counting down.
CGCGAAGACTTATAACAGGAATTTCAACTTTACAAGTAGCCCGCGAACAAGCTTACATTATCTTTATAACCCGAAAAGGTTGTCATAACTGTGGACGAAAGATTCTTAATCAGGATAAAGTCGTTGATATGCTAACAAAAAGGTATGGAGACGATATAGTTAAAACGTTTAACGGTCCCCAAAATCTAGCAACTACCGTGGATTTATTCAGTAAAGCCCGGGTTGTGATGGGACCTCACGGCGGTGGGATGTATAATATAAACTTTGCACCATCAAAGACTGTCGTAATTGAGTTCATGCCGACCCGTGACGATGGTACAATGGCTGCCGCCGCACACACCATTATCTGGCACCAGGCGCAGCTGTTGGACCAGGATTATTGGCGAATGGGCATCGCGCCATCTGGTGGTAGTGACATGAATGTTGATTTAACCAATCTGGAACACATTCTTGATATAGCAGATAAACGTGGTACTGGTTGATTATCAAGGGCATCTGTCGTGGTTCAGTGATATCTTTACAAGTTCCGAAGTATGTGTATTGGTCCCAATGACTCTAAGCTTTTCTAATAATGATTCCCTGATATTGTGAGTACATGAAATCATAACTCGGGACATGCAACACCTCTGGTGGCTATAGGTGGGGGTGTTTGAAACCGGGCATGTCGTTTCCATCCCTGGTAGTGGCACATTTTCTAGCCTAGTACTGGTTTAGTCATCCAGAGATCATGGATCAGTCTACTATCGCCGTTATATGAATTAATCCTTTCCTTCATACGACAATTTTGCAGCTTACGACTTTGAACATATTTTGTCAAAAAATAGAAAATCTCTATAATTGAATGGATAACCTATGACTAAAAGTGGAAAACATTGTGGCAAAAGGAGAAATTGCTCGCTTTGAGCAATTTCTTCTTTTGTCACTATATTTTCTAAAAGCGCTCTGTTGCAGAGGCGTCATAAAGCGTCTATATGAAGGAAGGGTTAATAAAGTATCAATAAAAAAGAGTATCAAGATCTGGCACGTGCCGCATTTTGATAGAGTTTACTTACACACGTTATTCTAGTTGATTTTGAGCGTAATCTATCAGTTTACATGATTTTAGCCGTCCCGTGAGAAAACCAACTCTGCGTAAAGTATCAACCTGCGTAAACTATAAGCCTAAGCATGTCGCGCAGGACAGACACTTTTTACCTCCAGTAGATTTTCTGTTTCAGGAATCATTACTCTATAACTATATCGCCCTGAGACGGAATGTGTCGGCCCGGACTGCGCAGGCTGATCTGGATCGATACATTACACAGTGTCCATAATGTTGGCTTTCTCGTGGAATGTCGCATTTGGTAAAAAATGTTGACGAGTGGTCTGCCGAAGCATGTCGCGCAGACTAACCCGGGGAGACACGTTTCGCCTCCTGTGGAGTGTTTGATTCAGAAATCGTTACTCTATACCTCCATACCCCAGAGACGGAATGTGTCTACGCGGACTGCGCAGGCTGATGTGGATCGATACAATATGCAGAGGCCATAATGTTGATTTTCTTGTGGAACGGCTCATACATGTATGGTTCAGTGTAATCTGATATTGTTATATATTCATCCTGCGCCAGTTGTATCATGGAACTTAAAGCATTCACGGCCCCGGTATCTGATTTTTCGTCGCGCCGCATGTTAAACTATTACTGTCACGTGACTGATTTTACCAGGCGAACCGTGCTCTTGTAAAAACCAACAACAGACATTTGCGAACTGTGTACGTATGACATTTGTCATAAATTTGCTGACGTTGGTTTTGCTTAGGTTTTGCTTAGGTATGGCTCATATTTCGTACGGTAGGTCTACATAAAGTTTTGTGAATTCAGCATAGTATTACCCTTGACTATCAACCGTATATTCTGATGTAGACGACTTTTAACTTTATCCGTCTGACTCAAAACATTTGAGAAAAGCAGTGCACATTTTGATATATATATATATATATGATAGATAGATAGATTTTAATTGACTTATACAAATACATGTATCTCATCATTTGCATACATATACATTAACAAAATCAATACGTGAACAACAAATACTAATCCGAAATAACATTTGAAGTTTCCTGATTTTGGTAGATTTCAAAAATAGATTATGACAAATAATGAAAATTTAACCTTTAACTTAAAGCAGTTTAGGAGAGTGTGAAATTGACAATTGTTGGAAAACATATCTTAATCCAAATTCATACTGACAATCACCTACATATATATGTATGTATGTCCCAAAGGTTGAGTAGACAATGAAGAAATTGTCCATTGTGAGTTTTCGTTTCTGACACTATTTTAAATTATTGCCGGTGCGTTATATGTCTTCTTTACTAGAGAAAGAGTGAGCACACACATACATTCCATATTTGTTGTTATTGTTTTTATCTCACCACGTACATTATGGTATCTTAAACATGTATGATAAAAAAGAATATGAATACAAACACCCAAACTGAGATCAAGTTATAAAGTTAATATATGACCATTTAACCCTTTCCCTCATATAAATGCTTTCGGACGCCTCTGCAGCAGACGGCTTTTTGAAAACATAGTGACAAAAGAAGAAATTGCACAAAACGTGTAATTTCTCCTTTTGCCACAATGTTTTCCACTTTAAGTCATAGGTTATCCATTCAATTATGGAGATTTTCTATGTTTTGAAAAAAATACGTTCAAAGTCGTCTGCTGCAGAATTGTCGTTCTAATGAGGGAAAGGGTTAATGATAACGTACAGTCATCAATGTCATTTAAGTAAGATAAACCCACGATTATAGTAGATGTTTTTTTATATTTTTACTCAAATGTGCTCAAACTGAAATATCATAGTATATAGATTTGTTATACTCAGGGACACTATATTACATATTGTAATATAGTGTCCCTGTTATACTACATAAATAATTGTTCATACAATTGATATGACATGATATCATATCTGTAGAAATATAAAGTATATATGTTATGGTGCAATATTATGTATTGATATATATATGGACAGTCGTGTGATACTTACACCGATGGTCGCCAGATAAAATAAAGTTCCGCATGGCGAGGATAAACAAAGCCTACCTACTTACGGCGATCAGCAAATTTGAACCACTTTAATCCTACGCAATTTTAATCTGAACAGGGTTTTCTTTTGTCGATAAGTTAAATATAATTTGGGCGATTTTCTTTTGTAAGATAATTACCCTATTTGTATGAAGATATTATATTCCCTCTACCCCACACGGAACATCGATACGCTTTCAATAAAATTTAAGTCCATGTCTTATAAAACACAGCCTTCATGCCTTGTATAAGGAAATACCTAAAATGTTCAGGTTTCGTGTATACATCAATATCAAGGGATATCCAATCATATTGTCTTGACCTTTGAGCAGAAAAGTATATTTACCCTTTCCCGACAATTATGCAGCAGTCGACAAACAGTTGACAAAACCATGCAAAATCTCTATATATATGAAAGGTATATATGTATACATATTAAAAAGAGTCTATAAAATTGTGGCAAAGGGAGAATTTTCTAATAAAGAGCAATTTCTCCTTTTGTCACAATGTTTTTTAAAAGTCGTCCGCTGCATGGCATTAGAAAGCATTTGTATGTGGGAAAGGCTTTATACGCACATATGAGCCGTTCCACGAGAAAACCAACATTGTGGACTGCGTAAAGTATCGATCCGGATCAGCCTAAGCATGCCGCGCAGGCTAACACTGACAGACACTTTTCGCCTCATGTGGATTTTCTGTTTCAGGAATCATTACTCGATATACCTCTTTCCCCCTGAGACGGAATGTATCGGCCTGGATAAGCCTGCGCAGGCTGATCTGGTTCGATATATTAGGCAGAGTCCATAATGTTGGTTTTCTCGTTATATAAGTATTTGCTTAATGCAATTCACGTAGTCGGATAATATGCGTGTATAGTGTGCTTTACAACGGACATACACCCATAACATGATCATTATATATCGTAGCAATGCCCAAAAAATCCCGTAACATGTTTATAATGTCGAATAAGACATACTAATGTAAAGATTATTTCAAAATGGTATTACTAAATGTCAATTTCTGTAAAACCCTATAGTGTGGGTAATCATAAGTCGTATCGTCTTCCATGATTGTTGTTCACCCGAATAGTTGGGGAATAACCTGATCATAACACTCGCTGCTCAGACGTTGTCCTCAAGTATCTGATTGGTCAAATGCAAATTAATTTCGAAAATGGCCAATCCGAAGTGATGTTACTTTCTGAGCACAGAGAATGTTCTCGGAGTTTTATAGTTCCGGTCCTGATTTTGGTTTCACTCCAAAAGTCGAAGGTCGGTTTTCGCATGTCGTCGTGCATTTTGGTAGAATGAAGTAGCGTCTGGCGATAAGGGGTTTTGTCGCACATGCGCACAGTGAAGCCCCTTGTGAGTCTGCAGGTGATATTCCGCAGTCTTGTCACAGGCTACACTGTCCGCTTTTATGTGTTGTATATGGGTAGATGTATTATCACCATTTCCCACATATAGACGCTTGTTGACGTCTCTGTAGCAGACGACTTTTGAAAACAGTGTGGCCTAACGAGCAATTTCTCATTGACCACAATATTTTTCAACTTCATGTTATACTTATACTTTCACCTATTGAGATTTTAAATATTTTTGTTTAGAGTTGATCTAAGACGTTTGGTGCAGATTTGTTTGTGTTGTATGTGCCAAACTGGGTAACCACTAACCCCTTTCATAACATAACTTATGATTTATATATAAGGGGATCAGGCTACGGAACTATGGCATTTAGAAAAGTTCTCTGTGCTCATAAGTGACCTCTTTGCTCCAAATTAAAGTATTGTCTTCTAACAATTTAGATACTTGAGCGCTAAGTCCAAGCACAGAGTATAGCTTTATCATTTTTGAGTCGGGACAGCAACCATATATATTCAAGTCAGTGCATGTCAAAAGGTACACGTTGGCATTTCTGAACAGTATACGTTTTCATCTAATATGTAGCCAGTGTAGACATTGAACAGACTGTGCAGATGTACAGTCTGATCGGGATATACACTGTTCACAAGAACCAACGGGGTCCCTTTCCTATACACAGGCATTTCTGAACAGTGTAGGTTCAGATCGACCTGTATATCTTCTCTGTCTTGTCAGAATGAATCGTACTAGATTGTGTAAGTTATATGTAAACATTGAACATCTTGATAAGAATGTGCAGACCCACAAGCTGATCTAGATATTTACTGTTCATAAAAAATAACTTTCACCCTTTTCCCATGCACAGACTCGCTCGGATATGTTAACACTATGTAAGCCATTGCTATGCCATAACAGGGAAAAACTTGTTAAATAAAACAATGTTATTAAGTGTTGTTTCTTTCTTCTTTCAATCCAGTGGTCGTGAGTTCGAAGCCCAGATCGGCCATTGATTAAATCCGGTGGTTGACAAAAGTTATTGTGACTAGCGTCATTCGTCTTCAACCAATGAGCTAAAGGTAGTATATCGAGGGCTTGGCGTGAAACGGTTGTAACTAAAATTGTTATTTTTTTCCCAAAGTTGATCATCTCGCAATGAAGTCTTTATAAGCATTAAATCATTTTTCTTGGTAAACATTGGAAATTTAGGTGCCATTGCTCGTTCTGAGCAATGGCACTTAAATTTGCATTGTTTACAAAGGGGTCAAAATTTCCCCTAAACCAGGGTTTTCAAAATAGGTTTTAAGTTACAACTGTTTCACGCCAAGCCCTCGATATGTTAGAAGGTAGCTAGATGCCTGCTGCCTGGCAAGACGGAAGAGCTGTTGAAATCGGCGTGAAGTCGTATCCATCCATTAATGTTCTCCTCTGTTAACTCTTACCCACACACGCTGAGCAATGGCACTTAAATTTGCATTGTTTACAAAGGGGTCAAAATTTCCCCTAAACCAGGGTTTTCAAAATAGGTTTTAAGTTACAACTGTTTCACGCCAAGCCCTCGATATGTTAGAAGGTAGCTAGATGCCTGCTGCCTGGCAAGACGGAAGAGCTGTTGAAATCGGCGTGAAGTCGTATCCATCCATTAATGTTCTCCTCTGTTAACTCTTACCCACACACGCTTTCTGACACCTTTGCAGCTGACGACTTTTGAAAACATTGTGCCGAGCCCCGGTAGCTCAGTCGGTAGTGACGCGGGCTGTCAATCCAGGGGTTGTGAGTTCGAATCCCAGCTCGGCCAACATTCTTTCCGACGTTTGACAAAAGTCATTGTGACCTGCGTCATTCGTCTTTCACCAATGGGCTGTTTAACAGTCTATGTGGAAAAGCAGCCAGTTGCTTGGAAAGTATGTTGTGTGACGAACTGGTGTGGAAAAACCAGGAAGCGCATGAGTAGGTGAACTAGCCGCCGTGATATAACTGAACAATTGTTGAAAACGGCGTTAACCCCAATCAATCAATCAAACAATTGAAAACATTGTGACAATTGGAGAAATTGCTCATGATGAACAAAATCTACATTTGCCACACTATTTTCAACTCTGTTCAATAGTTATACATGTATTTAAGTGTGCTGCAGCATTGTTGTAAATCGGTCACATGATGTAATATGTGTACATTCATCTGCTTTGATAACAGCTGAGTGACTTGCTCATTTCGATGTTCCATTATGAATTCGCCCTGGACGAGTGATAAGCGTCAGGAACTAGGAACTTCGCGTCCCGAGTTCGAACCCCTCGCGGCAGTTATCGTGGAGTGTCTCTGGGCAAGGCACATTTCCTAGCCTAGTACTGGTTTGTTTACTCAAAGATAAGTGAACTATTGCCGTATTGTAACTGAAAAAAATAAAGAAAAGATCGTTAAAAAGCTAATAAAAGAGTTAAAAATCAATCCATCGGATTATAAATTTTAGTAAGCGGAGATTCTGGTTCGAACGATACATAATCTTCTTCAAGACCCTGCATTGATTGGTCCTTCAGGTCTTACCAGAATATTGCTTTATCGGTATAACAGTTCTGACAACCCCTGGTTCTACCGGTCGGTCATTTATTTCCAGACGCCGATTCGATCGATCCGTCACTTACTACAGACCCTGGTTGTATCGGTCACTCAGTTATTACCAAACCCTGGCTCTATCTGTCCCTCAGTTATTACAAGACCCTGGTTGTATAGGTCCGTCAGTTATTACAAGACCCTGGTTGTATAGGTCCGTCAGTTATTACCAAACCCTGGTTATATAGGTCCCTCAGTTATTACAAGACCCTGGTTATATAGGTCCCTCAGTTATTACAAGACCCTGGTTATATAGGTCCCTCAGTTATTACCAAACCCTGGTTCTATAGGTCCCTAAGTTATTACCAGACCCTGGTTATATCGGTGCGTCAGTTATTACCAGACTCTGGTTATATCGGTCCCTCAGTTATTACCAAACCCTGGTTATATAGGTCCCTCAGTTATTACCAGACCCTGGTTATATCGGTGCGTCAGTTATTACCAGACTCTGGTTATATAGGTCCTTCAGTTATTACCAAACTCTGGTTATATCGGTCCGTCAGTTATAACCAAACTCTGGTTATATCGGTCCCTCAGTTATTACCAAACCCTGGTTATATAGGTCCGTCAGTTATTACCAGACACTGGTTCTATCGGTCCGTCAGTTATTACCAAACCCTGGTTATATCGGTCCGTCAGTTATTACCAAACCCTGGTTATATAGGTCCCTCAGTTATTACCAGACCCTGGTTGTATAGGTCCCTCAGTTATTACCAAACTCTGGTTATATAGGTCCCTCAGTTATTACCAAACCCTGGTTATATCGGTCCGTCAGTTATAACCAAACTCTGGTTATATCGGTCCGTCAGTTATTACCAAACCCTGGTTCTATAGGTCCGTCAGTTATTACCAGACACTGGTTCTATAGGTCCGTCAGTTATTACCAAACCCTGGTTATATCGGTACGTCAGTTATTACCAAACCCTGGTTATATCGGTCCGTCAGTTATTACCAAACTCTGGTTATATAGGTCCCTCAGTTATTACCAAACTCTGGTTCTATAGGTCCGTAAGTTATTACCAAACTCTGGTTCTATAGGTCCGTCAGTTATTACCAAACCCTGGTTCTATAGGTCCGTCAGTTATTACCAGACACTGGTTATATAGGTCCCTCAGTTATTACCAAACTCTATTATTCTCTAAGATCGTTAAAAAGCTAATAAAAGAGTTAAAAATCAATCCATCGGATTATAAATTTTAGTAAGCGGAGATTCTGGTTCGAACGATACATAATCTTCTTCAAGACCCTGCATTGATTGGTCCTTCAGGTCTTACCAGAATATTGCTTTATCGGTATAACAGTTCTGACAACCCCTGTTTCTACCGGTCGGTCATTTATTTCCAGACGCCGATTCGATCGATCCGTCACTTACTACAGACCCTGGTTGTATCGGTCACTCAGTTATTACCAAACCCTGGCTCTATCTGTCCCTCAGTTATTACAAGACCCTGGTTGTATAGGTCCGTCAGTTATTACAAGACCCTGGTTGTATAGGTCCGTCAGTTATTACCAAACCCTGGTTATATAGGTCCCTCAGTTATTACAAGACCCTGGTTATATAGGTCCCTCAGTTATTACAAGACCCTGGTTATATAGGTCCCTCAGTTATTACCAAACCCTGGTTCTATAGGTCCCTCAGTTATTACCAGACCCTGGTTATATCGGTGCGTCAGTTATTACCAGACTCTGGTTATATCGGTCCCTCAGTTATTACCAAACCCTGGTTATATAGGTCCCTCAGTTATAACCAGACCCTGGTTATATCGGTGCGTCAGTTATTACCAAACCCTGGTTCTATAGGTCCGTCAGTTATTACCAGACACTGGTTCTATAGGTCCTTCAGTTATTACCAAACCCTGGTTCTATAGGTCCGTCAGTTATTACCAAACTCTGGTTCTATCGGTCCCTCAGTTATTACCAAACCCTGGTTCTATAGGTCCGTCAGTTATTACCAGACACTGGTTCTATAGGTCCTTCAGTTATTACCAAACCCTGGTTCTATAGGTCCGTCAGTTATTACCAGACACTGGTTCTATCTGTCCCTCAGTTATTACCAAACTCTGGTTATATCGGTACGTCAGTTATTACCAAACCCTGGTTATATCGGTACGTCAGTTATTACCAAACCCTGGTTATATCGTTCCGTCAGTTATTACCAGACACTGGTTCTATCGGTCCCTCAGTTATTACCAAACCCTGGTTCTATAGGTCCGTCAGTTATTACCAGACTCTGGTTATATAGGTCCGTCAGTTATTACCAAACTCTGGTTCTATCGGTCCCTCAGTTATTACCAAACTCTGGTTATATAGGTCCGTCAGTTATTACCAGACACTGGTTCTATCGGTCCCTCAGTTATTACCAAACTCTGGTTATATAGGTCCCTCAGTTATTACCAAACTCTGGTTCTATCGGTCCCTCAGTTATTACCAAACTCTGGTTATATAGGTCCGTCAGTTATTACCAGACACTGGTTCTATCGGTCCCTCAGTTATTACCAAACCCTGGTTCTATCTGTCCCTCAGTTATTACCAAACTCTGGTTCTATCGGTCCGTCGGTTATTACCAAACCCTGGTTATATAGGTCCGTCAGTTATTACCAGACACTGGTTCTATCTGTTCCTCAGTTATTACCAAACCCTGGTTCTATCGGTCCGTCAGTTATTACCAAACTCTGGTTCTATCGGTCCGTCAGTTATTACCAAACCCTGGTTATATAGGTCCGTCAGTTATTACCAAACTCTGGTTATATCGGTCCGTCAGTTATTACCAAACCCTGGTTATATAGGTCCGTCAGTTATTACCAAACTCTGGTTATATCGGTCCGTCAGTTATTACCAAACTCTGGTTATATAGGTCCGTCAGTTATTACCAAACTCTGGTTCTATCTGTCCCTCAGTTATTACCAAACCCTGGTTCTATCTGTCCCTCAGTTATTACCAAACCCTGGTTCTATAGGTCCGTCAGTTATTACCAGACACTGGTTCTATCGGTCCCTCAGTTATTACCAAACTCTGGTTATATCGGTCCGTCAGTTATTACCAGACACTGGTTCTATCTGTCCCTCAGTTATTACCAAACTCTGGTTATATCGGTCCGTCAGTTATTACCAAACTCTGGTTATATAGGTCCGTCAGTTATTACCAAACCCTGGTTATATAGGTCCCTCAGTTATTACCAAACTCTGATTATATCGGTCCGTCAGTTATTACCAAACCCTGGTTATATAGGTCCCTCAGTTATTACCAAAATTCTGGTTATATCGGTCCCTCAGTTATTACCAAACTCTGGTTATATAGGTCCCTCAGTTATTACCAGACACTGGTTCTATCGGTCCGTCAGTTATTACCAAACCCTGGTTATATAGGTCCGTCAGTTATTACAAAACTCTGGTTATATAGGGTCCCTCAGTTATTACCAGACCCTGGTTCTATAGGTCCCTCAGTTATTACCAGACACTGGTTATATCGGTCCCTCAGTTATTACCAGACACTGGTTATATCGGTCCGTCAGTTATTACCAAACACTGGTTCTATCGGTCCCTCAGTTATTACCAGACACTGGTTCTATAGGTCCCTCAGTTATAACCAGACCCTTTATTTTTTTATTGGTCCCTCAGTTATAACCAGACCCTGGTTTGATCGGTCCGTCAGTTATTTCCAGACACTGGTTCTATAGGTCTCTCAGTTTTTACCAAACCCTGGTTTGATCGGTACGTCAGTTATTTCCAAACCCTCCCTGGTTAGAATGGTCAGTTAGGTATTACCAGTTCAGACCCTGGTCCGATCAGTCCGTCGATCTTACACACTTCTTGTAGCATAGTTGTTTCGGCATCCTTCTTGACGATACGGATTGCGGAGAGAAGTATCCACGCATGCGCGGCAATGTCAGGAAAACAACGGAATTGCTGATCTTTATCCCCAGACAACACCGTGATATAACTGAATACTGTTGGTGTTGCATGGAATCGTGTTTAAAAGATGAAACACTTAATTTCATGATTGGATTACAGAATAATTATTTTTGCTCCAATTATCAATATAACATATAACGAATCTCAATACAGTATACCTATTTGAAGTGTGCTCTTCACAATTTGTTAAATGAAATACTATACTGCACTATAGACACAGGTAATTGATAGCTAGAATATCGACTTAAAAATCGATTACCTGATCATTTCAGCGATATCATTTTCCCTGTTCATTAACACAACGTTGCGAGTGATTAAATATTCTAAAATAGTCTGTATCTATCCACCAATATTCGTCGTATAGACAAGGGGTCCATGGTTGCCCTGTAAGCCTCACCTGAGTACTATGTCTCTATATGAGTAGGTGTTCACACACAATACTGAAGAAAGTAATTTGACATGCGGCCTCTAGAGTGACCACAATTTATTTCTTAAATTTGAACTAGTGACATAGTTTTTGACTGATATGACCCAAATTTCACCTAAGCCTAGTAGTCAGTTAGACAAAACCTCTAACTAAATTTAAGTTCCATCTTTCGACCTCTAAAGTGTCCACATGATTTTTCTTAATTTGGCCTAGTGAGCTAGCTTTTGATCCGATACAACCCATATTTAAAGGGTATCCTTGATTTTATTAAGTCAAACAATCTGACAATATGTCAACATGATTAAAGGGGGAGAAAAACAGTGCAGTCTTTAGATTATCAAGAGAATTACTTAAATATAGTCCTGTGTCGTTCTTTTGACACGTTATGGTCCATATTTAATCTAAGTCTAGGTATGAAAAGGACAAACATTCCAACAAAATGTCAACAAGTTAAACAAGAAAAATCTCAGTCTTACATTCTCGAAGTTGCATATAGATTAACGTTAGCGACAGAGCAAAGGAAGCGTAAATTGTTTTTATATTGTTAATTAATGAAAAATTGGAATGTTCGTGGTTTAAGTAAGAAATGGTGCAAGAATGTCAACAGAAAGAAATTGGCAAGAGAACCTTTTAAATGGTGGACCAACACTAAATATAGTACACTTTGTGTAATTAATTTTGAAGAAAATTGTTTCAAAATCAGTCGAACATTTGCTGAAAAGCTTTGGTATAAACCCGGAAAGCTCTAACTTGAACCTTATGCAGTACCAACCATTTGTCAAAGACCTGGAGATTCTCGCAAAAAGATCCCTCGACTGGCTTTTCAAAAACGTAGGAGAATTTTTGTTTCGTTAATTAAAATTTCATCGTAACATCTTACGAGACTGAACTATGGTTTGATCTGATATCTGGTAGTTTATTTTCTCGTGACGTGAGTATACAGACAAAATCAAGAAATTAACATTATAGTTTAAAAGAGTAAGAAAGTCGGAACAGACAACTTTTGAATATGTTGGTAAAAAGGTCATGTTTTCTTATGTTTTAAAACCTGTTTGAAATTGCTTACAACAGAAAGTTGATGCAACGCATCAATGTCGCCGGAAATCCATACTGCAGTTATGCATAACACTTACATTATAGTAGTTATCAACTGAGGAGCATGTTGGTACATAAGGGGTGGGGTCAAGTGCAAATGTATAATATATCTATAGGTGCTACCTATTTACGAATAAACATAAAATGAGTGTAAACAAAATATTAAAGAGTATTATTCTATGGCCACCAACAAATATTTAAAAATAGACGATGAAAATCTTCATGTCATGTGTTTTGCATGATCATGACATGTTTGGTAGTCGTATTACTGTCGTCTATTAATACGGACAGAAAATAATAAAGTAAATATTTTCAGAAAATGTATAATGAATTAATAATGAGCAATGTTTGATAAAAGGGCCAATTTTACCCTTAATGTGTCATCTGAATGGTGGTATAGAAGCAAATATGTAACTGATTGTATCAGGGGGAACTTTGTTTATTTCAGCCCTTTGCTGATGCCATCTAGCGACTACCCTTTGCAACCATTCAATATGGCTGAAACAAATCATGGAGGTCGAAGTTTCTGCTCAACCATTTCCCTAATAAAGTCGGCTTCTTAAACCTCTGTACAACGTAAGAAACGTTTGCGACTAAAGGAAAAATTAGTCATTATGAGCTATGTATACTTTTGCCACAATGCCCGATCAATAATTATACTTTCATTTATAGATATATTATCTCCTTGCCAAGTTGTTTTCAAAGTCGTATGTAGCAGATTTGTTGTATGTGGGTAAGGGTTAATCATCTTGATATCGATAATAAACAAGTGGATTAAGATGGTCTTAAATCGACCATTGTAATTGGTAAGGTGGATTTGGAGAAGATGACATTTAAAGTTCAATTGACCCCTTTTATGATGCCACCAGATTGTTATTTCTTTCGGCCAATCAATATAGCTTCTACCATGACTGCCATGTGTTTCAACAGATCAAGATCGCTTGAATAATTGAGCGAATTAGGAGTAGATTTAAATTGAAGCTTTAAGTTCATTTAACCTCATATCTGATGCTGAAAAATTGCTTAGTCCTTCAGACAATCAAAATGGCTTCTACCAATTGTGTACCGCCTTGGTGGTGTAGTGGTAGAGCGTCCGTTTGGGGTGCAGGAAGACGAGAGATAGATCCCCGGCCGGGTCATACTCAATACTTTAAAATGGAAGTAATGGCTGCCCTTCTTGGCGTTAAGGGTTGCGGGGTAAACAAATATTGACTGACTAGTGTCAGGATAAATAAACCAGTAGTACTTGTAACTTATCCAGGAATCATGTGATATATCTGAAACCATAGTGGCCCTGGATCGTTCATCACATAGTCAATGACAACAACTCTTTTGAACTTGGCCTATATATCATTACAAGATAACCCTCCTGACAAAATACTGCTTCCAGACTGTTAACAATATTTTCCTTCAATTTGGCCTAGTGACCTAGTTTTTTTTTATCAGACATGACCAACATTCAAATCTTACAATCTTCAAAACACCAATTGAAGTTGAAAATGGGGCCTCCTCCAGTGTTTACAAGAAATTCCTTTAATTTGACATTGCAACTAAGAATTCTTTCCGAAATGACCCATATCTCTACAGCAGTGTTAACAAGATATTTCTCAAATTTGGCCTAGTGACCTAGTTTTTGACGAGCTATGACCTATATTCAAACTTAGCCTAGATATCATCAAGCCATTTATTCTGACAAAGTTTCATTATCTTTAAGTTAAAAATGCGGCCTCCAGAATGTTAACAAGATTTTCCTTCAATTTAATCTAGTGACCTAGTTTTTGACCTGACATGACCAATATTTGAACTTTGCCTTGAAATAAGCAAGATAAAACAACAGAATAAGTTTCATGAAGATTCGATGATAATAGTGAGTTTTAATAAACAAATTATTGACAATGGAAGACAAATGACGGGAAATAAATGACGAAAAAAAGGCGATCACAAAAACTCGCCATGAGAACTGTTTGCTCAGGTGAGCTATAAATGTTGAAAGCAGCATAAAACTCCAAACAATCCATCATTAATCTACTAGTTGTGTAAAGGGGTACTAAGGGATAATTTCTACGTCTTTATTTTGAAAGCAGACAAGCAATTAAAGTCTTTCATTAGAATGACATTTTGTAATTTTGCCCCTTTCCTGAACCCACATGGCTGCCAAGTTTTGCCAAGTTTTGCAATTTTCACCCCTTTTTTATCCCTGGCAACCAAAGTTCTATATCGAACTTAAGTTGTTGAACAAATGTTTGAAGAGGGTCACCAATATAATATTCATGTGACGTTTGATTAATTAACCCTTTCCCTTATATAGACGCTTTCTGATGCCTCTGCCGCAGACGGCTTTTTGAAAACATGTCAACAAAAGAAGAAATTGCTCAAAATTAGCAATTTCTCGTTTTGTCACCATGTTTTCAACTCTATTCAATTATTGTACTTTCATTTAAAGGGAGTTTCTAATTTGATTTCGGGTTTGTTTTCAAAGTCGTCTGCTGCAGATTTGTTGTATGTGGGAAAGAGTTAAAATTGCACCACCAATTTCAGAGAAGAAGATTGTATGTACAATGGACAGTGAGTGATCACAATAGATAACAATGAGCCTTCGGATTGAAGTTGATCTTAAAATAAGTAAAAAGTATAACATTAAACATCAAATCTTAACTTTAATTGTTATAGATATTGTATGTATTCTGAATTTGATTCAGATTACTTTGAAATCGTCAAAGTCTGGAAAAAAGCTTGATAAATCTTAATGTAAGAAAGTACAATTCTGAGAAAATATGCAAATCTTGAAGGGAAAAATCATCATGAGAAAGTTCTGTTTTTCAACGAAGTGAATGTCCTTCATTGAAATATAATTGAAGCCTTTCATTAGTGTTAGAATTAGTCATTATGTACACTGATGTTCGTATAGCACGGCCCGTTATGGTCGCTACGTGGGTTTTTTACTACATTAACAAAATGCAAATTGCAAAATTATAGGCGGCCAAGTTTATCGTGTTTTCGCGATTTCGCCCTAAGGGCGGCAGCGCGAAACTACGATGGCCCTAACGGGATTCCGTAGATTTCAACACACTTTCAACGTTCTTCTGATCTCTTTCCCGCTTATATTTATTCTGCAGCCTCATGAGCGAAATCTCCTTTGGTCACAATATTTTAAATAAATTTAATTACATTAAAAAACATTCTTGGCAAAAACATTAAAAATTATTTTTAAATTATAGCGTAATCATTTAATAGGATTGAAAATAGAGTAAGTACTCATTATGAGCAATTTTACCTTTTGATACAACGTTTTCAAATGTCGTCTGATGCGGTAACATGTACATCACATTGTGTCTGCAGGGGGGAAATGGTTATTCAAAGTAATATTGTATAATTATAAATAACTATTTTCATGTGAATTTATGTGTTAATAATATGATTATGTTATGTGTGTATGAATGGTGACGTATATGCACGGCGGGCTGGAGTTTGTAACATTGCATAACACTTGTTATTCGTGTATAAAGGTTCACACATCTCTCTTTTTCTAATTATTTTCAAGTGGAGAATGCTAACTGCAGTTATGCAAGATGTTATCAAAGGGGTTTAACCCTTTCCCTCATATAGACGCTTTCTGACGCCTCTGCAGCAGACAGCTTTTTGAAAACATAGTGACAAAAGAAGAAATTGCACAAAACGTGCAATTTCTCCTTTTTCCACAATGTTTTCCACTTTTTGTCATAGGTCATCCATTCAATTGTGGAGGTTTTCTATTTTTTGACAAAATATGTTCAAAGTCGTCTGCTGCAGAATTCCCGTATGAGGGAAAGGGTTTAAACTCGACATATCAGAATTTCTCTTGGGGGTTTAATGATCTAGTTACCATTCATTTCTTAGATATATGTATACATAGTCCAACATATTTAACTTGTGTTCAAGGAAAAAGAGTTTCTTTTCAGTGACATGAGTTTGCAAAATAAACTAGATATTGGGTGATTTAAATGATATAAAAACGATCCCCAGTCGCGGCACTACGGTCATGGTGGAGTGCCCTTGGGCAAGGCACATTTTCTAGCCTAGTACTGGTTTGTTTACCCAGGGATCATGAATAATTAAATTTAATTGCGCGCTAAATGACCTTAGCTGTCGATGCACCATAAAACAATATACATTCATTCATTCATTAAATGATATAATCTTTATTTCCTCCAATATATGAAGATCCTACAAACATGAACACACTGATAAACAAACAAACAAAAAGAACAAAAAGGTAAGGTTATACACAAAAATGAAATATCTTTTTTAATTACCACACTTATATCAGATTGATTGATTAATTGATTGGGGTTTAACGCCGTTTTTAACAGATTATCTGTCATATCACGGCGGCCAGTTCACCTACTCATGTGTTTCCTGGTTTTCTCATACCAGTACTCCACACAATCTTCCCAAGCAACTGGCTGCTTTTCCACATAGACTTAGCCCATTGGTGGAAGATGAATGACGCATGTCGCATTGACGTTTGACAAACGTTGGAAAGAAAATAAGTGCACGGAAGAAGAATTCAAGGTGAGTTTCATGTGTAAGAAATGCAGGAAATGAGAAATTTGTTATGGATAAATGCATCCTCATCTGCAATCTTTACACAATCTTATGACACACATAATGTGGCAGCATTCCTGATGTGGTACAGGATGAGTATGTATACATACAAATGTCTATCTACATCCTCAAAAGCAGAATCCCGTTATAACCACACTCCTCAAATAACTCAAATATTTGATAAGTGTAGGCAAAACGAAACGAAATTGAATGTGTTCAACCGAGGCGCTCTAAACAGTTCTCATAGCTTACGCATATACATATGAAGTGCACGGATAATCAAGCAAAAGGCACTATATATACATAAAGAACCATGCAATAACACATGTCTATATGCAACTGCATATCCCTACCCGATACATAGTACAAAACAAAATATTACATAAATCAGGGACGCAGATAAGATCTTATCTACGCCCCTGCATAAATGTACAAACAATTGGAGTTTGCATATTCAAATTGACAATATAAATTCCATAATGTACAGAATTGACAAAGTTACATAAAGTACCTGTAACAGTTCCATGCGTCATGGAGAAACGATGCAACCACATTAAAAAAACATGAAGAAGACGTTCCAAATGTGGGTCCAAACCAAACAATGCTCGAACATACTCCTCTCCATGTAGAGAGTTAATAAACTCAGACACAGTAAAATCGAATTCTCGATTAATACATTCTTCGACAAGGAGCTTACAAGTCTGAACATAGTTACAATTAACTAAAATATGCTCTTTTAAACAAGATGTTAGTGTTATGTCAGTTATTCCACACTTAGAACAAATCGAGTCTGTGGAAGATGGAAAGGCTATCACCTGAGCCACAGAAAAGCAGACAGGAAGCATACTTTGGTCGTGTTTAGCTAAATGCCATACAGGACGCACAGAGAACTGCTGCTGTATTTGTCTATATATCTCAAATTCTGGAGCAGTAGTTCTCTCATTCCATTCGTTAACAAAATAACTTAATATTCTAGTGTTTAAATATCTTTTCCAAATGCACTTTGTCGGAAATCTGCCATGTAAAACATAATCTTGCAAAACATAAAACAACTCATATTTGCGTAACAGTTTAATAACGTCTGAAATAAAACCATTATCTAAATAACCATTATAAGATGAACATAGACGCAAAAGGAAAATTCGTTTTGTTGCACAGTCCCTTTCAAGGCGACACAGTTGACCAAACAAGGTAAGTTTTCTCTTTTCAATTTCAGCTTGAATCGGTAACGAACATATATGGCCGAGGACAGCATCTGTCCTTGACCTAATATGTAATCCCTGCATTTGTTTCAGACATAACCGATGTGATCGTTCTAAAGTCAGACTGTCCCGCCTAGTGACTACTGTGTTTACTCACATCCAAAAAGAGCTCTCGGGATAACTATAGATTTGTAAATTCTATAACTTGTCAGAAGATTTAATCCATGCCTGTGCAAACCCTCCTTAATTAACTCAAAATATGTACAACGTAAATTTCTATCAATGTGTTTTACAGACGTAGAAGAATTGGAGTATTTGCTACAGATTAAACCTAAATGCACAAACTCCAAGGTGACTGAAAGTGTCTGTATGAAATACAGTTCAGTTAATCTGATCACACTTTGTTTGTAAGAACTAGGAGATTTCATTTCATTTAAGTTATCGCATCCGTGATAAAAACATGCTGTCGGCTAGGAAAAATACACCGAAATCGTGTTACCACGATATGCATGAAAGAACAAATTAACTAGACGGCGTAATCTTTTCATGTCTGCATTTTGCAATGACAACATTGAATCAAGTATGTGCAATCATAGATGAAACTTTCAGCGATATTTGCGCAGAAACAAAATGCATAAATGAATGAAAATGAAAGATGATCTAAAACGACAAAAAACAATAATTAGAAGAGCGACAGACGAAGTTTTTGTTTTCGTCACGAAACATAGTAAAATAGGAAGATATTATACTGAACATGAAAGTCAGATTATTAAAAACAAAGCAAATGAATAGTTAGGATGATTGAAAATTGAGATGTCATCTATATGAAATCAAAGCGCCAATGGCACTGTAGTGGCGATCGTATGGAAAATCCTGCAAAGTAACAAGCAGTATATCGGTGTAGGGCTTGCGATGACTCTGGTGCGGGTATATTTGAGAATGTATCAACCCTGCATCTTTTGACAGTAGAATAATGTTAGTTTGCCAGAATGTTGTCTTGGTGATTATTTAGTTACGTTCTGAAATTGGTCATGATGTGTTCAAAATTAGGCCATTCCAAAGTTATGAAAAATCTAGTTGGTATTCGATAGACTACCGTTTTAGCTCATTAGAATGACTATTTGTAATCTAAATTGTTTGGGTAATCACATGTTTATCACCAGGTCGTTAGGCCATATTAAGATAAAATATATTTTACACTTTAGAAATGACTAAAGAAAGGAGAGAAAACAGTATCCATTAGTTTGGTGTTTGTTTCAATTATGTCCGATATTAAACAGGTCTGTTCAATTTAGTCCCTTCACATTGCATGATTGAGGGTTGTCACAGTGTATTTATATGTCTCTGAGGTTGTTAAACTGCTTCGAATAATGTGAGTGCAAAAACAAACACAAAACATGCTCCAAAAGCACAATTTCACTATTTGCCAAACTGTTTAATTTATGAAAATATAGGCATATATTATAATGCTAGATCTTCAAACTCAATTAGGCTACACTGTCAGCATTGATTGCTAATTGACTCTAGAACGTGCAGACGTGTATACATAACGTGTGTACACACTGCCATCGTGTGTCCTTTAAACCTTTGTAAACCAGTCTTATTATCTAGACGCTTTCATATATTTAAACAAGTACAAAATAAAGCGTTTATAATATTGAGATTTACAAGCTTTTCTGGTTTTTGGTCTCGCGAGCTATTTATAGAACCTTTTGGAATTTCCAGATTTGAGTATCACCAGAGTTGTCGTTATTTGCAAGGCAGAACGCGCAATGATATTTATTATCTGCCAAATCATGACGAAGATAATCAGAGTACAACCAACTCCTGCCGAATCAGGTTAAAGGTCAAAAGGTTACGGTTGACTACAGTAAAAATAAAACGAGGCACAGGAGTATCATGATACTCTGCATAGCGTACCCAAGACGCCCGATGATATTTATTATCTGCCCAAACATGAAGAAAGATAATATGTAAATAGTTTAACTCTATTTAGATATTTTCTCGATAAATCTCAAATATTAGTACCAATCCGGTATCAAAGTAGCACTAACATTATCATTATTAATCGTGTGCCTGCATCACTGATGGAACTATATATATATATGGGGTTTAACGGAAGTGAGTAAATTGCCTTTGCAGAAATATCCAACCGATTGTTCAAATACGACTATATAATTTTTTTTTCGTTGTTGTTGTTTTGGTAGCACTGTGGCGATTGTCAACCAATCGCCACAAAAACGATAACAATGAAAATCTATAAATAGACTATAGATGAATGGAACTGTCCTTTGTTTTAGCTCTTAACTTTATTCGGGAACCAGAGTCGGTGGGCTGCCGCTTACCAAAAACTAAAAAGGTCACAATACACCAAATAAATTCCTCCTTTGTTTCCATGTAAATTAACCAACTTCAACCCTCGTTTGTCACATTGTATAAGCGTTTCCCAGGTAGAACATCGTATATCATTGAAACGACATACCTCTTACCTTTAAAATAATCCATAGAAAATGGTGGGTCATGCATTATGTAAGAAAGAACTCGCTCTCTGAAGATGGAGACCGTCCTTTTTACCACAATCCAGCTAGGCTGAAACTGGGTTTCCACATCCTCTACTTTCACTTTCACACAAGGTCAAAATACCTAAAATGATCAAGTTCATCCTCTACATATTTACAAAGAATTTACACCCATTGTGACATATCCAATTCAGTCTCGGCCAGATGTACAACCATTTCTAGGCAAACAAAGTATTTTTTTAGGGACTACTGTACTGATGTATTTAGCGTAATTTGACCTAAATTGAGATCAGTTTTAAACGCGTTATGGTGAATACGAACTAAATCTAAAACACCGGGAATCCAAAAAGTGGACTAAATATTACGGGTAAACAATATTGTGATGTTTCCCGTCAATAGGTAATGTGTATGAACTTTGAAAAACTTTGCTATACCGTCTTTCCAAAAATTGTGTCCAGAGTGGATTTTTCGATGCAGTCACGATTCTGCTACGTTTTGATTGGATGAAAGGAAAATATCGAAACAAAAAAAAACTTCTAGAGGAAATAATTAAATATGATAATACGTACTCGATAAAGGAACGAGCACAATTAATTTTATGTGTGATAATTTCCGTTTAATAACACTCGTCGTCTATTTCTAAAACGAGTTCAAATAATAACTCATAAGGGTTTTTTGATTTTCCGGAAGTTACAAATCCAAATTTCTGTAATATGACGTCATTCTATTAGCGTAACGCAAATGATGAATAAATAGGGAGGTTTCGATTTGAAACTTGTACGGGTACGCGTACGAGTGGGGGCGATATTTGTGTAAAACGTCACTATGACGTCACTACTTTCTGATGCTTTATCGATACCACTACACGTCATTTACTTGTGAGTGCCGGTTTACACGTAAGTAAAATACTTGTAACTTTGAACGCGATTTATTACTGAAATATATCATTTTCTACATGTTTTAATGAATGTATAAGCTGAATGATTCATTTATGAATGAGAAGTTCTTTGACAGTGATATAACCTAACTAGAATCATATAAAAGTTATAGCGTGTTTCCTACATGTCGCATTGACGACCTTCGTCTTTTCTTTAGAGTAAACAAATGTAGACTCTACTGATATAAGATTGACGCATGATCAGCTTCCAAACAGGTACGCGGTTTAGTCGGTGCCATACAGTCTTAACCCTTTACCTTATAGTACATTTCACGTCTTTGTGTAGACCCAGATCAGGCAGCTCCTACGTGATCCAGAGGGGGGGCGGGGTCCGTGGGGCCTGGAAAATCCCAAATCCTTCTTTAAAATGACTCCACCATGAGGTGGGCCCCATCCCGTGGTCGAAATTGTTTCCCCAACCCCCCCCCCCCCCCCCTCTGAAAAAAAATTGCTGGATCCGCGCAGGTCCTATAGGAGCTGCCTGATCTGGGTCTACTGTGTTTGCTCAATATAATAATGTAGGGAAGACTTTACACTACAGGCTACAATAGTAAAATACCCTATTTTATGTATTACATTAAAATGACATATCTAGATCTGATTATATATTCATAGTAGGCGGAGATTGTTCACAAGTACACGTTCCCCTTCAAGTTTGAAATCGAAACCTCTCTAATGCAGAAACATGTACGTGTACGTGTAACTTCAAGTAAACGTACCCGTACCCGTACAAGTTTGAAATCGAAACCTCTCTAATAACCAAAAGAAACGGCAGAAAGTATAGGAAACGTTAGTTTGACTTGTCACAAATGAACTTCCGTAAATTATGGAATCGTTTTATTTGAAGTACTTTAATATGAGTATAGGTGCTACCTATTTCGGGTAAACATTTATTATATGTTGTGATCGGTGAATAATTCCCCGCGAACTGCAGTTAGCCCCTTGCTTGCTGCACGATCAGTTAGTTACGTCAATTACGAGTCCTACCGACCTAAGTTGATTATGTGTTGTACCTGTCATCAAAATTTCATGGATTTAAAATCTTGGCTATAGTTTAAAGTTAAATATAAGCTAAACCTGATGATGATTTTTATTTTATTTGCTTAGGTCGGTAGGACTCGTAATTGACGTAAATAACTGATCGTGCTGCAAGCAGCTACCGATCACAAAAGTTAATACGGGTAAACAAATCGACGGCGAAGCCGGCGATGTTTCCCGTCAATAGGTAATGTGTATGAACTTTGCAAAATTTTGCTTTACCGTCTTTCCAAAAATTGTGTCCAGAATTGATTTTTCGATGCAGTCACGATTTTGCTACAGTGCTACGTTTTGATTGGATGAAAAGAAAATATCGAAACAAAAAAAACTTCTAGAGAAAATAATTAAATATGATAATACGTACTCGATAAAGGAACGAGCACAAGTAATTTTATGTGTGATAATTTCCGTTTAATAACACTCGTCGTCTATTTCTAAAACGAGTTCAAATAACAACTCGTAAGGGTTTTTTGACCTTTGACATTCTGGAAGTTATAAATCCAAATTCCTGTAATATGACGTCATAATATGACGTCATTCTATTAGTGGTGCAGAGGTAGAGCGTCGGCCTCTTGTATCAAAGTTCCCCGGTTCGAGTCCCGTGATGAGCGGGTCCTGACTTTGGGATTTTTTTTGTGTTTTTGTTTCACAATCGATGTAAAATAAATAAGTTTAAACTAAATGAACCAAAAGGAAAACGGCAGAAATTATAGGAAACGTTAGTTTGGCTTGTCACAAAGTAGTTCCGTGAATTATGGAATCGTTTTATTTGAAGTACCTTGTGAAGGGCAAGTTGATTATTTGTTGTACCTGTCATCATATTTTCATGGATGTAAATGTTTTTCTTGATGATATCTAGGTTAAGTTCTAACATGGGTCATGTTTGGTCAAAAAGTAGGTCACTAGGTCAAATTGAAGGAAAGTCTTGTTAACACTCTAGAGCCAACATCCTCCGCATTTTAGTACTTTCATTGATTGATTTAGGCCTTTGTTTCCAAATGGTAGCCTTTCAAAGATAGAGTATATTTATATAGTCGGTGTTGACTTCAATCGCCCCTGGCGCTGAAGTGGTAGTATTCGATAGCGATTTGCACCACCTGATAGATCTATTTAAGAGCTACAAAAAGTTTCTTACGTGATTGACCTCCGACCTCGGGTTTCCGAGATAGAGCCGGAAGTTTGCAAAATATGCAAAGGCGAAAATCACTAAGGCGATTTGCCATGAATTGATCAGCACTGGTAATCAGCAATACATTAAATCACTTATCTTGTTGGGTCGTTGCAATTTTATTCTCAGAACTTGAACAGTTTTAAAACCTTTATACATTTATTTTCCATTACACGTTTATGATCAAATTAACTTTTATTGTTTTAATTTTGGAAAATGAAAATTTGATAAAAAATATACTGATGCTTTTATCAACTCGGATCAGCCCAAGTATGCCTCCTGTGGATTTTCTGTTTCAGGACTCATTACTCTATACCTCTATCCCCCTGAGACGGAATGTGTCGGCCGGATTAGCCTTTGCGGACTGCCCAGGCTGATCTGGGTCTATACATTATGCAGAGTCCATACTGTTGGTTTTTTAGTTGCGCAACTCATAGCTGTCTACCTCTATGTATCGCAAGCACTGTACACATTGTATCAATGATTAATATGGTATGTTCCACACTAACATCTCTCTAATTATCAAAATAGAAGGTGAGTTCAAGAAAGAAGCACATGTATCCCCAATTTCTCCTTAGGGCGACAGCGCGAAACCACGATGGCCCTAACTGCATTCCGTAATAAAGTCTTTTAAAGCGTTAAATCATTTTTCTTGGTAAACAATGGTAATTTAGGAGCCATTGCTCGTTCTGGGCAATGGCACCTAAATTTGCATTGTTTACAAAGCGGTCAAAATTGCCCCTAAACCAGGGTTTTCGAAATAGGTTTTTAGTTACAACCCTTTTACTCCAAACCCTCGATTTGCATTGACTTGTTTGTTGTTGTTGAAGGTAAATTGTATAATTATTAGGGAGGGCAACGAATACCAAAATTAGTATTCGAATATTCGATAACAAAATATTCGAATATTCGACCCATTTGTGCATGCTTCGCCAACAAAGAGTTTATAAATGTGTTATTTGCTGTAAAGTTATCTAACTGTTGTACAAGAGAAAGTTGATGCAAGGCATCAATGTCGCCGGAAAAGACTGCATTGATTTATTTATGTATTCTTGACTTTCCTTAGTCTATTTAAACATTAGGAACGTTGAAATGAAAACATTTGCTTATAAAGTTTATATTCATACCTATACATTAGGGTATCTATAAACAATTAACGAAATGTGTACACATTTATCTGGCTTAAATTTAATTTTGCTGTTGTTACTTATTTAAATAATAGTATTCATTCATATAATTTCAATGTTTGTCAATCTTATTTGAATCACAAGGTAAATATCCTGGTATTGCTTTAAAGGGAGGTAATTTGAAGAAAACACACAAAAGTCTTCAAAAGGAGAAATATATCAGCATTACCGTCTACAGTTTAAATTGTTCTATTGTTTGTGGATTTAAAAATGTTCTTTTTTTCTTATTTCTACATGTACAACGAAATATTGCGGCTTCTCTTTGACGCTTTGCGTCAAACATTCGTCTTGTACTTGTCTAAAATAAAATAATATCACTCGCTTTTTCATATCGAAATGCGCATGCGCGAAAATCGATGTTAAAGGTCACGAAACTACACAACAGAATAGGGTCTATATTTAGCTTAGAAACAGTTCCTACTTTAGATATTCATGGATTAACATTATTAAATGAATTCTACACAAATCAAGACATCTCTTTGAACATGAAAACAACATTTAGTAAGTTAAAATTGCTATTAAAAGGAGAATCCGAAATTGACCTCAATGATGACACATAAGAGTCTGCATTAGGGGGTGTTGGTTCACGTCTTGAAGGGACCACTTTTGTCTTCGTAAATAAGACAAAAAACTTAAATGCGAGTGAAATAAAAAAAAACTGCAAACATTAAAAAATCGGAATATTTATTTCATTTTAGATGTGTCATTTATTAGTGTTCGTAAACAACCACAATTGTAATATGTTCAAATCATCTAGATTTGTTTCTTTCTAATAATAAGCCGCCCTCCCATGTGATTTCCGAAAAGCTATTAAAAATAGAAGTCGCGGGCTTCTGCCCGGCGACTAATTATGTTGTTCAAGTTCCAAGACTCGCATTTACATGTCCGTTCAACCCGTGAATTTTAAAGAAAACAATGTTAGTGAATAATTCGTCAGTAAAGTGCTCAGATTTTAATCAATTGATCACTTGCTTCATTATTTTTTTTTACAAAACATGTAGTTCTGATAACCATATATATACAACAGAAATTCCATTGAAAATGTCATGAATTGTTCTAAATTCTCAAATGTTTTCAAAACATGACAAATTGGACTAGGACCGTCGTTAAGGGTTTATGTCGTTATTTGAGTAGAAATGTGGCACTGCCCATTTGGAGCAATTTTACCTTCTCTTGCTGTATTATAATTGAAACATTGTTGAAAATGGGCACGAAGTATTCCCAGCACCGAATTGCTTAT
Source organism: Serripes groenlandicus (assembly GCA_031761405.1). Taxonomy (NCBI): domain Eukaryota; kingdom Metazoa; phylum Mollusca; class Bivalvia; order Cardiida; family Cardiidae; genus Serripes; species Serripes groenlandicus. The sequence goes on along the minus strand of JASEVX010000005.1, from coordinate 13,454,650 downwards.
CAACATGAATACGAAATCGGATAATTGCACGGCCAGATTTGATTGATGTATAATTAAATAAAAACGTAACTACATGTTATACAAGTTGAAGTTACGGCATTTTGGAACGAAACCATCGGTATTGTATCGATCCATTTAATAGCCCAAAGCAAGGATTATCAGTTTGACATTGTATATATACAGTATTGACACATTATACAATATCCAAAATGGACCATCGGTAACCCTTTGCTTGCTGTTTTTATAAAAAAAAAAACGTGGGTAAATAGTTCAAGTATCGTCAATTTGATTTATATATATATTTTTTAGAATACTCCTGGTTTTAATCGAATATTCGAATCATGATAAAGTATTCGAATATTCGACCATACGATCGAATATTCGTTGCCATCCCTAATAATTATGTTAATTTGACACTTCATACTGACTTCATACTACATAACAACTGACTCATCGGTGTCGGGACAACTGGAAATGTACTCACCCTTTCTCACATACAACAAACCTGCAGCAGATGCTTTAAAGATATATACTAAACAATATGGAAAATCGCATAATTGTAGGCATAATTACTCAAAAAAGTTGAAAACCTTGAGGCAAAAGGAGAAATTGCTCGTTTTGATCAATTTCTCCTTTTGTTCCATTGTTTTCAAGAGTCGTCTGCTGCAGATGCGTCAAAATGCGTCTACATGAGGGAAATTTACTAGGGAAGACTGTTGAAATAAGGAAGTGTTCCTTTTAAAAGTGGATTGATGAAGGATCTGTCGGTGAATCACTATTTGTGTGACTTCCTTATTGAACATTTCCTAACCAAGATATTACCAACACACCGTTTCACACCAATGCATCCTAAAATGTTTACAGCTTCTTCACACACAAAAAGCATTCCTTCATAGGGACGTACCTAGTCCTATGCACATTCCGTCCCTTTAAGCGACCATTCGGGTAAATATGTCTCAAAGCGACGGGAGGACAGTGGTGCAAAGGTAGAGCATCGGCAGAGGTAGAACATCGACCTCTCGTCCCGTATTGAGCGGGTTCTGACCTTGGGAATTTTCCACACAAACGGAGCGAGTACTGGTTAAGTCTCCGGGAAGCAGACATCATCGTGCGCGAGCAATATAAGCTGAAAGCATGTTTCGCTATCGATGTAGGACTAGGACACTATAGCAAGGATAGCTATATGCGTTCTGAGTTGACGTTCAATTCATCACGTTACACGAAAGCGAACCTTCTAGAGTTTTCGATCAGCGCCTCCGTGCAGTCTGTTCGCCAACTACTGAATATTCAGCCCGAAGGAATATGGAGAAAGTCTCTGAATAAAATAACTATGGTATTTGACAATGTAGTCAAACTTGCGTTAGTTATCAACTAACAGACGCTTTCTGACGCCTCCGTAGTAGACGGATTTTGGAAACATTGTAGCAATATGAGTTATTAGGATTCGCTAGGTATCCCTTATTGTCAGGCTTTTCCGTCTGTCTGTGTGTCTAAATATTTGTAAAGCGAAGCTCCACAGCCCAAACCGACGGACCGATTACGATGAAACTTGGTGAACAGGTGCCATATCGGCTTAGGGTGCGCGCGTTTGAGCTTCGTTGCTAAGGACCCACCCGTTGACATATAAGTCGAAAATAACCAAAGCGAAACGGTTGGGTGTAGACGGGTGCGTTATGGCATGGTGATAAAACACGGTTGGTTGACCGGAGAGTGTTTTTACAAGTTGCACATTTCACAAGTGTTTACCAAGTCACCACAATAGTGACCCTATCACACTAGTTCTTCATATATATATATATGCAAAGGCGAATCCCACGTCGCATACCGGCTTGTGTGTCTGTTAGTTTGTAAAGCGACGCTCCACAGCCCAAACCGACGGGCCGATTCCGATGAAACTTGGTGAACATGTGCCATAGGGGCTCAGGGTGTGCGCGTTTGAGTTTCGTTGCTAAGGACCTACCTAGCAAAAAAAACGTTTTTAAAAACCCAAACCATTTTTCTATCGTCTCCTACAGTTTTGAATGTGGAGAGCTGAAACTTCGGTTCTAGAAACTTCGAGATATTTAGAAAAAACGTATCTGTAACGAATTTTTATTTAGGCCTTATGCTAGCCTTTCAGAGATAGGGTATCTTTTTACAGTCGTTTTTTACTTCAATCGACCCTAGCACTGCAGTGGTAGTATTCAATAGCAATTCAGGCTTTTCCGTCTGTCTGTATGTCTGTGTGTCCAGTTGCTTGTAATGTGACGCACCACAGCCCAAACTGACGGGCCGATTTCAACGAAACCTGATGAACAGGTGCAATAGGGGTTCAGGGTGCGCGCGTTTGAGTTTCGTTGCTTAGGACCCCCGATGCTATGAGGCTAGCAAAAAAACGCGTTTTAAGAACCAAAACCATCTTTCTATTTTCTCCTACAGTTTTGCATGTGGAGAACTGAAACTTCGGTTGTAGAAACTTCGACACAGACAGACAGTCAGACGGAAAAGCCTGACAATAAGGGATACCTAGCGAATCCCAAAAAATGTTGACCATTAACCCTTTCCCACATACAGCAAGTTTGCAGCAGTCGGCCTTGAAATCCTATATACATATGATACCATATATGTTATGAATAGCCTGGGTACCGAGGATAGCTTGAATGGTGGTTTACGAAGTTTCCAACAGAAGTTCAGTTATATGACGGTCCTTTCTGTGTCATTTACCATGTTGACGTCGATGAATCAGTCGAAATGCTATCCCCGTAACCCCGAGCGTCAAGGCGGGGACTATTACTAACTCGATGAATCAGTCGAAATGCTATCCCCGTAACACCGAGCGTCAAGGAGGGGACTATAACTAACTCGATGAATCAGTCGAAATGCTATCCCCGTAACTCCGAGCGTCAAGGAGGGGACTATTACTAACTCGATGAATCAGTCGAAATGCTATCCCCGTAACCCCGAGCGCCAAGGCGGGGACTATTACTAACTCGATGAATCAGTCGAAATGCTATCCCCGTAACACCGAGCGTCAAGGAGGGGACTATTACTAACTCGATGAATCAGTCGAAATGCTATCCCCGTGACTCCGAGCGTCAAGGCGGGGACTATTACTTACTCGATGAATCTGTCGAAAGGCTATCCCCGTAACCCCGAGCGCCAAGGCGGGGACTATTACTTACTCGATGAATCAGTCGAAATGCTATCCCCGTAACTCCGAGCGTCAAGGCGGGGACTATTACTAACTCGATGAATCAGTCGAAATGCTATCCCCGTAACACCGAGCGCCAAGGAGGGGACTATTACTAACTCGATGAATCAGTCGAAATGCTATCCCCGTAACACCGAGCGTCAAGGAGGGGACTATTACTTACTCGATGAATCTGTCGAAATGCTATCCCCGTAACACCGAGCGTCAAGGAGAGGACTATTACTTACTCGATGAATCAGTCGAAATGCTATCCCCGTAACACCGAGCGCCAAGGAGGGGACTATTACTAACTCGATGAATCTGTCGAAATGCTATCCCCGTAACCCCGAGCGTCAAGGAGGGGACTATTACTAACTCGATGAATCAGTCGAAATGCTATCCCCGTAACTCCGAGCGTCAAGGCGGGGACTATTACTAACTCGATGAATCAGTCGAAATGCTATCCCCGTAACACCGAGCGTCAAGGAGGGGACTATTACTTACTCGATGAATCTGTCGAAATGCTATCCCCGTAACACCGAGCGTCAAGGAGGGGACTATTACTTACTCGATGAATCAGTCGAAATGCTATCCCCGTAACACCGAGCGCCAAGGAGGGGACTATTACTAACTCGATGAATCAGTCGAAATGCTATCCCCGTAACACCGAGCGTCAAGGAGGGGACTATTACTTACTCGATGAATCTGTCGAAATGCTATCCCCGTAACACCGAGCGTCAAGGAGGGGACTATTACTTACTCGATGAATCAGTCGAAATGCTATCCCCGTAACCCCGAGCGTCAAGGAGGGGACTATTACTTACTCGATGAATCTGTCGAAATGCTATCCCCGTAACACCGAGCGTCAAGGAGGGGACTATTACTTACTCGATGAATCAGTCGAAATGCTATCCCCGTAACTCCGAGCGTCAAGGAGGGGACTATTACTAACTCGATGAATCAGTCGAAATGCTATCCCCGTAACACCGAGCGCCAAGGAGGGGACTATTACTTACTCGATGAATCAGTCGAAATGCTATCCCCGTAACTCCGAGCGTCAAGGAGGGGACTATTACTAACTCGATGAATCAGTCGAAATGCTATCCCCGTAACACCGAGCGTCAAGGAGGGGACTATTACTAACTCGATGAATCTGTCGAAATGCTATCCCCGTAACACCGAGCGTCAAGGAGGGGACTATTACTAACTCGATGAATCAGTCGAAATGCTATCCCCGTAACACCGAGCGTCAAGGAGGGGACTATTACTTACTCGATGAATCTGTCGAAATGCTATCCCCGTAACACCGAGCGTCAAGGAGGGGACTATTACTTACTCGATGAATCAGTCGAAATGCTATCCCCGTAACCCCGAGCGTCAAGGAGGGGACTATTACTTACTCGATGAATCTGTCGAAATGCTATCCCCGTAACCCCGAGCGCCAAGGCGGGGACTATTACTAACTCGATGAATCTGTCGAAATGCTATCCCCGTAACCCCGAGCGTCAAGGAGGGGACTATTACTAACTCGATGAATCAGTCGAAATGCTATCCCCGTAACCCCGAGCGTCAAGGAGGGGACTATTACTAACTCGATGAATCAGTCGAAATGCTATCCCCGTAACCCCGAGCGTCAAGGAGGGGACTATTACTAACTCGATGAATCAGTCGAAATGCTATCCCCGTAACCCCGAGCGTCAAGGCGGGGACTATTACTAACTCGATGAATCAGTCGAAATGCTATCCCCGTAACCCCGAGCGTCAAGGAGGGGACTATTACTAACTCGATGAATCAGTCGAAATGCTATCCCCGTAACCCCGAGCGTCAAGGCGGGGACTATTACTAACTCGATGAATCAGTCGAAATGCTATCCCCGTAACCCCGAGCGTCAAGGCGGGGACTATTACTTACTCGATGAATCAGTCGAAATGCTATCCCCGTAACTCCGAGCGTCAAGGCGGGGACTATTACTAACTCGATGAATCAGTCGAAATGCTATCCCCGTAACCCCGAGCGTCAAGGAGAGGACTATTACTTACTCGATGAATCAGTCGAAATGCTATCCCCGTAACACCGAGCGCCAAGGAGGGGACTATAACTAACTCGATGAATCAGTCGAAATGCTATCCCCGTAACACCGAGCGTCAAGGAGGGGACTATTACTAACTCGATGAATCAGTCGAAATGCTATCCCCGTAACCCCGAGCGCCAAGGAGGGGACTATTACTAACTCGATGAATCAGTCGAAATGCTATCCCCGTAACACCGAGCGTCAAGGAGGGGACTATTACTAACTCGATGAATCAGTCGAAATGCTATCCCCGTAACTCCGAGCGTCAAGGCGGGGACTATTACTAACTCGATGAATCTGTCGAAATGCTATCCCCGTAACACCGAGCGTCAAGGAGGGGACTATTACTTACTCGATGAATCAGTCGAAATGCTATCCCCGTAACACCGAGCGCCAAGGAGGGGACTATTACTTACTCGATGAATTAGTCGAAATGCTATCCCCGTAACACCGAGCGTCAAGGAGGGGACTATTACTAACTCGATGAATCAGTCGAAATGCTATCCCCGTAACACCGAGCGCCAAGGCGGGGACTATTACTAACTCGATGAATCAGTCGAAATGCTATCCCCGTAACCCCGAGCGCCAAGGAGGGGACTATTACTAACTCGATGAATCAGTCGAAATGCTATCCCCGTAACCCCGAGCGTCAAGGAGGGGACTATTACTAACTACCATATCAAAATATAGTGGTGCGACCCGACCGGAGATCGAACCTCTGTCCAACCGCTGCACTACTTTCCCACATACAGCAAGTCTGCAGCAAATGACTTTGAAAACCCAAAGACAAAAACGTAAAAAAATCTCCATAAATGAGAGTTTAATTATTAAATAGAGTTAAAAACATTTTGACAAAAGTAGAAATTGCTCGTTCCGAGCAATTTCTTCTTTTGTCACAATGTTTTCAAAAGTCGTCAACTGCAGACGCGTCAAAATGCGTCTATATGAGGGAAAGGGTTAACTATAAAACATAAGGCTGGAAGCGGACGGTAAATTGAGAGCATATGCATAATTTAAATGTGGGTGTTAATACAAACGAGCAAATGTTAACTCCCGTTCCCATGATAATTAGTTTAACAAGAGTACCGCAAACGGTACATAATACGCCCGTCAGGAACTTCTTTGTAACTCATGCAGAAATTGACAAATACTCTAAGTCCAAAAAGAGGCATAACTCATTCAAAAATTGACAAAATCCGAGGAAATGTGAACTTGATCTGTGACACTTGATTACAAAGCCATATACATAATTTCAGCTCAATACATCAAAGCATGTAAAAAAAAAGTGCGGAAAACAAATATTCTAAGTCCAAAAAGGGGCATAACTCATTCAAAAATTGACGAAATCCCAGGAAATATGAACTAGATCTGTGACACATCACTACAAAGCCTTATACAAAATTTCAGCTCAATAGCTGCGGAAAACCCGAACGGACGGAGGGACGGACATGACCATACCATAATACGTACCGTTTTTAAGAAACAGTCGTATAAAAATGTAGACTGATGCGGCGGGGGCGCTTATGACATACTTAACCCTTTCCCTCATATAGACGCTTTCTGACGCCTCTGCAACAGACAGATTTTTTGAAAACATAGTGACAAAAGAAGAAATTGCACAAAACGTGCAATTTCTCCTTTTGCCACAATGTTTTCCACTTTTTGTCATAGGTTATCCATTAAATTATGGAGATTTTCTATGTTTTGACAAAATATGTTCGAAGTCGTCTGCTGCAGAATTGTTGTATGAGGGAAAGGGTTAACTGTTTACCATGCGGTACTATTTTAACGCTGTCTCTCATACATACGCTTTCAGACGCATCTGCCTCAGACGTCTTTTGAAAACATCATGAAAAATGAGAAAATAATATCTTGATGCCACAATTATTTTTCAATGATTTAACTTTTATTTATAAAGTTTTTCGGTATATTTTTCTAGATGTTTTCAAAGTCGTCAGTGCAAGATTGATGTTTGTGGGAAATAGTTAAAGGTAGTATGTTTTTATAAAAAAAAAATGGAGGAAACAGTAGTAGCAAACAGAAAAATGAAAATTGTATTTTAATTTAATAATGAAAACATTTTTGGAAAAGGAGAAATGGTTTAAAAGTTAGACTGCTACATGTAAGGAGGTGTTTACTATCGTCTGCATCCATGGTAGGATGACTGATCTCCAAACCCATTATTCCACAAAGAAAACATTTGCAGCCGGCCATCTTGAAAACAGTTTCGAAAAAGAATAATCTATAAATGTACAATTATTAAATAAGAGATGAAAACATGCTGACAAAAGGAGAAATTGCGAACAGTGTTTTCAACAAGACGTCTGCTACATATGGGTCAACTGCTAGTGCATGTTGGAAAAGGTTAGAGGAAGATCGATCCTTGAAACAAGGTTAGAACGAGATTAGTGATCAGCGTCTGAGTAAGGCAGTAAACAACGCTTGATTGGCCAACCGATAAGGTCGGACTTTAAATAATTCTGTCGTGCTTAATTTAATTATTTCCCACATATAACAAATCTGCAGCAGATGAATTTACAAACATCTGTCTATAAATGTAGTATATTTCTATAAACGAAATTATATTAATTGTATAAAGTTGATAACATTGTGACAAAATGATAAATTTCTCATTATGAGCAATTTCTCCTTTTGTTACGACGTTTTAAAGGCCGTCTTTTGCAGAGCCGTTAAATTGCGTCTGTATGTGGGAAAGGGTTAAAAAATCGATCTGAGCTATTTTCATTGATTTAACTACCTGCTTTGACCTGAGTGACAAATCAATACGATGTTTACTATCACATCCTACGACAGTATGTATTTATAGCTGACGTGAAAGCGCGACGAAATTGCATGATACAGACGACAAAAAGCCTAGACGATTTACATCTAAGCAAAACTATGCAATATATATATATATATAAGTGGAAATGTTTTTACTGCAATTAGTAATAACGGTGTGACAAACGGAGAAATTGCGTTTTTTCCACAACGTTTTTTAAACGTCATCTGCTGCCGATGGGTCTGAAAGCGGGAAAGAGCTCATCTAAGCCGAGTTTTGAGATATTGTTAACCTGGAGAAAAGAATCACAAAATATCCCATCCGGCTTACACACTCACACCAGTTATTTCTCGATTGGGAGTTTAACGACGTTTACAGACTCATACCAGTTATTTCTCGATTGGGAGTTTAACGACGCCTTCACACTCACACCAGTTATTTCTCGATTAGGAGTTTAACGACGTTTTCACACTCACACCAGTTATTTCTCGATTGGGAGTTTAACGACGCTTTCACACTCACAACAGTTATTTCTCGATTGAGAGTGTAACGACGTTTTCACACTCACACCAGTTATTTCTCGATTGGGAGTTTAACGACGCTTTCACTCTCACACCAGTTATTTCTCGATTGGGAGTGTAACGACGCTTTCACACTCTCACCAGTTATTTCTCGATTGGGAGTTTAACGACGTTTTCACACTCACACCAGTTATTTCTCGATTGGGATTTTAACGACGTGTTCACACCCACACCAGTTATTTCTCGATTGGGAGTTTAACGACGTGTTCACACTCACACCAGTTATTTCTCGATTAGGAGTTTAACGACGTTTTCACACTCTCACCAGTTATTTCTCGATTGGGAGTTTAACGACGTTTTCACACTCTCACCAGTTATTTCTCGATTGGGAGTTTAACGACGTTTTCACACTCTCACCAGTTATTTCTCGATTGGGACTTTAACGACGTTTTCACACTCTCATCAGTTATTTCTGGATTTGGAGTTTAATGATGTTTGCACACTCTCACCAGTTATTTCTCGATTGGGACTTTAACGACGTTTTCACACTCTCACCAGTTATTTCTCGATTGGGACTTTAACGACGTTTTCACACTCTCACCAGTTATTTCTCGATTGGGACTTTAACGACGTTTTCACACTCTCATCAGTTATTTCTGGATTTGGAGTTTAATGATGTTTGCACACTCTCACCAGTTATTTCTCGATTGGGACTTTAACGACGTTTTCACACTCTCACCAGTTATTTCTCGATTGGGACTTTAACGACGTTTTCACACTCTCACCAGTTATTTCTCGATTGGGACTTTAACGACGTTTTCACACTCTCGCCAGTTATTTCTCGATTGGGACTTTAACGACGTTTACACAATCTCACCAGTTATTTCTCGATTGGGACTTTAACGACGTTTTCACACTCTCACCAGTTATTTCTCGATTGGGACTTTAACGACGTTTTCACACTCTCACCAGTTATTTCTCGATTGAAAGATTAACGACGTTTACACAATCTCACCAGTTATTTCTCGATTGGGACTTTAACGACGTTTTCACACTCTCACCAGTTATTTCTCGATTAAAAGATTAACAACGTTTTCAATGATATTTCAATTACATCACGGCGGTCATTCCATTCGTGGAAGACGAATCACGCTAGCCGCAACGACTTTTATCAATCATTGGAAAGAAACGAGTGGACGAGCCGCATTCCGAATCCACGGTCCCTGCACTGATAGCCCTCGCCATTGCCGCCTGAGATATCGCTGCTCGACCTCACATTATTTAAACCTTTCCCTCATACGACAATTCTGCAGCAGACGACTTTGAACGTATTTTGTCAAAACATAGAAAATCTCCATAATTGAATGGATAACGTTTTGTGCAATTTCTTCTTTTGTCACTATGTTTTCAAAAAGCTGTCTGCTGCAGAGGCGTCAGCCGGAAAGCGTCTATATGAGGGAAAGGGTTAACACTAGAAACATGGCGAGTCGATGAAATAGTGGGTGCACTGAAATTATACTTCCTCCGTATAGTGCGAGAGTTTGGAAACCAATTGAAGAAAATGTATTGTATGATGAATACAGCAACGCATGACATTTATCATACTACTTGTTTACGTGTAGTCCCTACCTACGTGTGTTTTTGCATACACATTAATAAACATCAAGCGTCCCCATATTTCTTTATGATTTTCAGAGACGCATGGTGGGCGAATATAGGGGATAAAAACACCTCTCATATACATGTTTATATTTGATTTCGCGCCTGATAAGTCACCTATGATATGGCCCTACCAGACGTCCATTAGTTGGCCTACTGAAATAGAACATACAGGTATAAATATCTAGCGCTCAGCATGGTAGCAAACTACACTGAGTCAATAGATGGGAAAGTTAATCCAAGGTATAACATTACATGTATGATAAAGCTGGTTTTTTTTGTATATACATTTTATATACCTGCACATTTACCGATGCAAATACAAGCAGATTGCCAAAATATACTAGATATTGAATAAAATGAAAATTATGTTGCAGTAGCAAGACGTGGCTCGGGGCGTGGTCAAATTGACATCTATCGCGACCTTCGGTTTCGCAAGATATCAATTGTCCACAACCCCGTACCATAAGACCAAACCCAGGATCGCTATTGAAACATAATATTCCCTATGTAGTTATCAAAACATTTACTTATACACGAATAAAACTATCTATATATAAACATGTGCCGGGGTGAGGGCAATTTTAACGAATGGTCCCTTTAAGAGGACAAAGGAATTAGTATAAACGTTTGATTATTTAAACATAAAGAAAACTAGTCCCAGCCCCTTGCAGTCATGTAACCTATCTATATATATATGACATGATATATTGGGGTTTAACGCCGTTTTTAACAATTTCTCAATTATAGCACGGCGGCCAGTTCACCTACTCATGCATTTCCTGGTTTTCTCACACCAGTACTCCACACAACAATCTTCCCAAGCAACTGGCTGCTTTTCCACATAGACTTAGCCCATCGGTGGAAGACGAATGACGCATGTCGCATTGACTTTTGTCAATCCTCGGAAAGCAGGTTGCCGGTTGGCCGAGCCGGGATTTGAACTGACAACCCCTGGAATGACAGCCCGCGTCGCTACCGGTGCTCGGCTATATGACATGAACATATAGTGTGAGTGTCATCGAATGAACATTCTGCCAAGTAATATTAATCATGAATACAAATAAAATCCATCTTTGAAATCACACAACTAATTCGAGGGCTTGGCGTGAATTAACGCCGTTTTCCACACATATTGTGGTCATGTCACGGTGGACCTACCCATATATTTTCTGGCTCACTTATACCAGTACTCCACACAGCATACTTTCTAAGCAAATGGCTGCTTTTTCCACACAGGCTGTTAGCCCATTGGTAGAAGACGGTTGATTCTTATAACAGTAACCTTTGTCAAACGTCGAAAAGAATGTTGGCGTCCGAGCTGGGGCTCGAACTCAAAACTCCTGGATTGACAGCCTGTGTCGCTAAAACCTGAGCTACCATAAAATCAGAAAACATTTTCAGAAAAGAGAAATTAATAAAGTTTTGACATTTCTGCCAAACTTTCTTGGAATCTGACCCTCACTTTCAAAAAGGATCTACATGTCATTTTACCCTATTTGTAACACCATAGAAAATATAATATTGATATTTTTTGTTATTAAAGTGGCAATGAAAGGATCTTTCCCGCCAAGAATGCTTGAAATTGACCCAGTGCTTTAGTGGGTTATATTGTTTAAAACATTCGTGACTCAGAAGCACGACAAAACGTGAAGGAAAGCTATTAAATCGCTACATTGAACAAACACACAAAAAAGGAGAAAATTATTGATAACAATTAACACCACATAGTGAACGAATTAATACAAGAGAAGCATATGAGATTTGGCGCTTTTTTGTCCTGCCCAGATATGTTAAAAATGATATAACATTTTATCTACCTGGCGTTGTTGTTGAAATAGTTCCTTATTTTTTAGTCGCTGCTAGTAGCTGGTCGATAATCTACTAGTATGCTGTAACTAAGAAAGACAAATTAAGATATCAAATCGATCTTTTCTCCGCGTTACCTACCTTGGAATTAACAAGTTCTGCGCTGCTGTCTTGGATCACTTTTGACCTCTTCTTTTACAGGTTGTATTACAACTTCACTTATGTATAGATGACATTTTGCATTGTTAACTATTTTGGCGAGCAGCTGTCATGGAAACGATGGAGCTTATAAATCTATGTCTCGAAACTCAGAAATCAGTATCCTGTTTGCTCGAAGTGTTCAGGTTTAAATATCAAACACTTTTTGCCGGTCTAGTCCATGGTTTAGAGAATCATTTTCTTTCAAAAAAAAAATTCCAACATCATTTCCAGTTCCGTTTATTGTATTGGTGCGGAATTTTAAATTTCTATTTAATCAGCATGAAACTTTGTCTTACTCTTTGTTTCTCATGTACTTGTTCAAAACTGTCCAATATGCTCAAACTAAGTCATTTGTCAATGCATTATACTGGTTCATGGGGACTAGTTGACCATTGTGCATCTTTCACACAAATGCTGCATAACCCTGTAACCCTGTGCCCCATAAATAGTCTAACTCCACTATTTTCCACTGTCCATAAAAGCCCAATCAATCCATAACATATTCCATGGACATGGTTGATCATCTCGGTAATTGTTCCCATATTTACTATAATGTTCTCATTAGTATCTTGAATTTCGTTGCATTTCTCTGTTACGGGTTTTGGTCTAAGGGTGTATGGAAGAGGGTGTGGAGAATAAGAATAAGACGACGAGGACAACACAGAGGCTGTCAACACATCCATTGCCACCATACTGTCAAGACGGGTGATAGTTGACGATGCAGAATGAGATTCTGTCAAAACAGGCGTCGAGGGTGCTCTCTGTGATGTTGTGTTCCACGCTTTTCCACATTTTTTTAATTGGGTGGCTTTCTTCTTATTGGAATTATTGCAGCTTACCAAACTTTTTCTGTATTTTCCAGACATGTATTCTCTTTTGAATAACTATTTAATCCTTTTAAACCTCTATCCTTGGCTAATTCACTATTAAGAGTGAACATTTTAGCTGGTCTGTGTCTTTTCTTGATAGAAAACATGATAAGGTGACCAATGAGGGCTGTACATATGGAGTTTTATCAGCTAAAGTATCAGATTTCATAAATAAACAGTCCTTGGATAATAGGGCAGAAATGAAGTGTTTAGAAAACTAAGACTGCAAGGATTATTTCCCTTGCATTATATAGAATATCTTGTGAAAGGGTTAAATTAACTCAGAAATTATCTGAAAGCTATTTTTTTACACAAAGGGCGCTTGTTTTAATTCTATTTGACTATGTATGTCTTTTTCTGTTCATCAGCAGGTCTTTCAGGGTAAAATATTAAATATAACTTTGAAAAATCTACTGAAAATGCACATTGAAAGGATAAACCGGTGTATTTTTTTGGGAAAAAAAGCTTATAGGTTCATTCGTTGCAATACCAGCTCTGAGAGCACAGATGTTGAAGAAAATGAGATCAAAAATGGTCCTGCACTCATACCGGAATAGTTTATTCATTTCTTACAGTTGGGGAATAACGGTAAAAAAAATCCCAAAACTGGGATAATATGTGTGAATTTAGTGAAGGGTTTGAAATCGTTTAAAACAAATTTCTGCATTGTTGAAATAATTTTATATTTTTTGCCTATCACATGCAAATTAAATTTCACTTAACCCTTTCCCTCATATAGACGCTTTCTGACGCCTCTGCAGCAGACAACTTTTTGAAAACATAGTGACAAAAGAAGAAATTGCACAAAACATGCAATTTCTTCTTTTGCCACAATGTTTTCCACTTTTTTCATAGGTTATCCATTCAATTATGGAGATTTTCTATTTTTTTGACAAAATACGTTCAAAGTCGTCTGCTGCTTAATTGCCGTATGAGGGAAAGGGTTAAAGGGTAATATAACACTTGAAGTCGGAATATTCGTGAAAAGACAGGATGTGTATATGTCCTTGTATTGGCAGGCAGGTGCTGTTTGTCCCTTTCCATCATACTGTCCACAATTGACGTGTCTACAGAAGAGGTGTGTAAATGAAACATTGTTACCTAATCAAGTTGAAATATTGTGGGAAAAGAAGAACGTGCTCGTTTTGAGCAATTTATCTTTTGTCACATTGTTTTCAATTGTCATCTGCTGCAAGTCAGAAAGCGTTTGTATGTGGAAAAGGGTTAAAACCGTAGAATTTTCTAGTAATGGTCATTTTCTTAGAATGCTGGTACGTGTCACTCTCGGATCCGTTTCCTGAACATGATTATGTTTAATTTCTTTTTGTTCCAGCATGTTTAAAAAGTGGTCTGCTGCAGATACCTAAACAACGTCTGCATTTAAGAAAGAGACTGGGTTATATGATGTATCCTGACAGACTGATGTTATTTGACCCTTTCCCATACACAACACCAATCTCCTTCGCAGAGTTGTCGTTCCTTACACTCACCATACATGGTGAGTGTAAGGAACGACAACTCTGCGAAGGAGATTGACACAACACATCTGCAGCAGGCGACTATGCAAATTGCTAGGCAACCATATTGACATTCTGTTCATATAATATTATAATTGGTGAATAGAGTTAAAACATTGTGGCAATGGCAGATATTGCTCATCTCGAGCAATTTATCCTATTGCCACGATGTTTTCAAAAATCTTCGACAATTGACGTGACTGCGTAGGAGAGATATTGCTCTAGATGAACAAATTATCCTTAATCCACGATGGTTTCACGTCTGTATAAAACACGTCTTCAATGCGTCTATATACTAAAATTCAGTCTTGCCTTATATGTATTTAAGGAATCCGCCGTGGCCGATTTGTTAAGCGTCGGGGAGCGTTGGGGTGCCTTTGTACAAGGCACATTTCCTAGCCTAGTACTTGTTTGTTTACCCAGGGATCATGAATATGTGAACTGTCGCCGCGATATAACTGGAATAATGTTAAAAACGACGGTTTCACGTCTGTATAAAAACACGTCTTCAATGAATCCAGATAATTACATTCAGTTTTGCCTAAGGTGCGCATTAAATTACTAAACATTAAAATACCTTTTTTGTCATTCTGAATTAAATCCGTGAACTTATATATGGAGAACGTAATTAACTCAATTTCTTAAATTATAGTTATGAAAATAGTGTTAACTTCTGATACATGAAAAAAATGCTATCGTCCGATATTGAACATGGAATATTCCTCTTATGAAATTCGGTGCTGACAGAGTAGTGAACATTAATATGCAGATATGAATCACTCTCGGTTCCTTTCCCTAGTCTAGATTATGTAAAATATTTCTCTTTTGTCTACCTGTTTCAAATGTCGTCTGCTGCAGATGCCTAAAATATATCCTATGGCTTTTTCTCTCGTTAACCCTTTCCCTCATACGACAATTCTGCAGCAGACGATTTTGAACATATTTTGTCAAAAAGTAGAAAATCTCTATAATTGAATGGATAACCTATGACTAAAAGTGGGAAACATTGTGGCAAAAGGAGAAATTGATCATTTTGAGCAATTTCTTCTTTTGTCACTATGTTTTCAAAAAGCCGTGTGCTGCAGAGGCGTCAGAAAGCGTCTATATGGGGGAAAGGGTTAATTAAGCAGCTACTACGTACAGGTTTTAAGCTAAGGTGTATTTACGAATGATATGAAAGCTGCTAATCGAATATACATTGTTTTATGATGTGCGTGTGAAATCGTATCACTAACCACTGGTTACGATTTTCAAAAGTTTTGTGGCAAATGGAGAAACTGCTAAAACTGAGCATTTTTTGTCACAATGTTTTAAACTCGATTCAATAGTCAAAATATCTTTGGTGGAGGTTTACCATATTGCACGCCAGATGTTTTCGACGTCATCTGTCGTAGATTTCTTGTATGTTGGAATAAGTTGAATATCTAAAGGCTGCTGTCTGTCACAGCGGCAGCGCTCCAGATCCGAGACATGTTCTTGTCCTCAAATCAAGAGGTTTTAAGTTTGAATCCAGGATCTACTTGAGCTAACTCCATTCCTTATGGCAATTGGAAATCAATTTGCTGATCAGTATCAAAGTTTTTCCCCATTTATCTGCAATGGTTACCCCTTTCCCAGATGTAACAAAATTGCAGCAGACAACTTTGAATCCAATTTGGCATTAAAATGGGAAACATGCTTTGTCAAAAGTAAATTTTCCGCGGTCCCACTTAATCTATATGGAGTTCGTTTTTTCATGACAAGTGCTTCATTTAATCAATATTTGGATCCCTCTGGTATTGCCTCAATACCGAAAATCATACTGTTATAAGAAAATCAGCCGTTTTCGTTTCAAAACTTCTTGACCATATAAGTCAATTAAAACACAAGCAAGAAACTAAGTATGCAAACAAGTAACCAAGTAAATAATCAAGAAAGGAAACTATATAACTTAGCATTTAAAAGAAAATGAATACGTCTGAAATCCATTCAGTAAATACATATATATATATGAAGTTTAATTGGTAGAAATTGTACATATCATGATTGTTAAAAATTATATAAACCGATATGTTAATATGTCCAGGGACGTAGATCTACATCCCTGCTATGTCCAAGATATTGCTTACACGTCACATAAGATGTTTTGAATTGTATATATATATATATATCAATGGTGTTTTTACGCCCTTTTCAACAGTATTCCAGTTATATCATGGCATTTTCTTAGGCAAACCACTATTAACGGTATATATTGTCCAGACATCGATGCATCAGTCGTAATTGCTATCACCTCAGCCGAACGCGCCAAAGCCTTTAACCCTTTCCCTCATATAGACGCTTTCTGACGCCTCTGCAGCAGACGGTTTTTTGAAAACATAGTGACAAAAGAAGAAATTGCACAAAACGTGCAATTTCTCCTTTTGCCACAATGTTTTCCACTTTTTGTTATAGATTATCCGTTCAATTGTGGAGATTTTCTATGTTTTGACAAAATATGTTCAAATCCGTCTGCTGCATAATTGTCGTATGAGGGAAAGGGTTAAGGTGTCCATCTATAATGGCGGACTCTTACCACTACATCTACGTCTGCATCCAAGATTCGATTTATAACATTGTTCGTACCTTACAGGTCTATTTGTTTATGACATCATCTCCTGTAGATTGTACATGGTGGCATTTCCATCAGAGTGTATAGTACTGAACCTCTCTAAATATCGAAACGAAGAAAGAGCACTCATCCGGTGATATACGTTTAGTTGTGTCCCTTTATCATTGGTTCGATAAGGTCGAGTTTCTATGTGTTTGTTCCTTCAATGTCAACTAGTAGAAAAGGTAAGCATCGCTCAGTGTATCTTTAGCGCTTTCTTATCAGGTTAATACCTGTAGTTTATATAGGCCTACATATAGTAGGCCTGCATAAATAATGGATATCTTTAAACACAATTGGTATGACGAAGAACATAAATCAAGCATTCACACTACATGCAGTTATACCTACAATGAAAATTCACTTGAACATTATATAAATATTTTGCAAAATCAACTTGGAGTTTTCGTTCCACGTATAAGACTAGGCCTGTATAGGCTATTCTTTCACGCATTACAAATTTAAAATTTAAAAAGAAGGATATATGGCAGATAGAGTGGATGAAATAATTTTGTGATGAAATGGCATTGAAGATGTGTGTGTGTGTGTGTGTGTGTGTGTGTGTGTGTGAGTGCGCGTGTTCCTATCGGGTGCTGGATGTTTCGGTAAATGACAAGTTCGGTAAATTGGTAATATAGAGTAAACCCAATGGATGTTTCGGTAAAAAGGACTTTATATAGTATTATAACCTACCCATATATACCTACCAAATATACATTTGCCAAAACATCCGGTAATCTTCCTATCTCATGCATGATCAAACAGTAGCTGGTGGGTCGGCATGCAAATTAGATTGTGACATCATTCGTGTGACTTACATAGGTTTATTTCCCGGTAATATAGGCCTACGACCACCGGTATTTACTATTCTTAACCATACATTTTAATTGATATTTAGTACTTTTCTGCTGTGTTGTTTTCAGTTTATAACCTCAAACACCTTTCTATCTACGCTGTTTCTCTTGTTAACCCTTTTTTACATTTCTGACGCTTTCTGACGCATATAAAGCAGACGACGTTTGAAAACATTATAGCAAAAGGATACATGAAGAACAATGTTCCTTTTATATAAAGGTGTTCAACTATATTAAAAATGTACTTACTTTATAGAGAATGTCAATGCCTTTGCCTTGCTATTTTCAAAATCGTCTGCTTGCATTTTTGGTTTATTTTTGGGGGATGGGTTAAAACAGGGACCGTGTATATATTGTCCCTGGTTAAAAAAAGATATTTCACATATTTCTTGTTTCCAGCGACATTTACATTTATGAAAATATGTATTTATATGTATCTGTTGTTTCAAAATCAGATCCCCTTTAAGATGACATACGTTACATTTAGACATATTATTGAAAATCCTACCACGCAACAGGTAATTTGTTTTTATTTATTTGTAAAAAAATTAGATCTAGATTTGTTGTGTATGCTTTTTAAAACAGATCGTCCTTGCAACAAACGATATTTCGGCCAGATTCCAAAACTATAACACTACACTTAGCTCAAACTTTTGATTTCTTATTATGTTATGGACTATAATGTATATCTCAGACGCGGATGTAATCAATTCGGAAACCAATGACATAACCCACTACTACGCGTCGGTACTTTGATTTTGATAATATGTTCAAACATGCGCAATGGCAGGAATACCAAAACTTGCGCATCTTGTTACTAAAAACAACATGGCGTCCGAAAGTGGTGATTTTGTCAATACGAGACATGTTTTTCGTAACATGACATAAGATCAAGACAATTATTTATCTTGTTCACAGTGATCACCGTCCAGGATTTGAAACGGTTAAGTAAATCATATAAAAACGGAAAAAAGATGCTCGGGGGAGCTTATTCGTATCCTTTTTCTGTCCGTGTTTTGAAAATTGTTGATTTCACTATGTTAATTCACTCACATAGTAACCTTTTATTCAAAGTTTTTAAGATTGTATTTATTCAGAATGAAAGGATATTGCCATTCATAACGGTTATTTTCACTAAATATTTCTTAGACAGGCCTGTTCAATATCATGTATTGATTAATAGAATCATTTTGCTTGGTTTCTATGAACTGATTAACCTTATGGAATCGTGCATATTCTGGTGTTATAAGTGTTGTTCAGTTTTCTGAGTATTTATCGACACAATTCATTTATTTAATTGGTAACACAAGTGTGAAAAGTATACTTCAGAAAAAAAATCAACACATCTCAGTTGGCTGCTGGTACAAAGTCACTAAAAGAAAAAGCCTAAGGCCAGTAAGGGTGAGAAGAGTGTCATGTGTAGTGACAAAAAGAGGGAAATATAGTCTATTTCAGAGTGTTAAGAATGACTGAATATACTACATCATGAACGTAGGACATTCATAAAGTTTGAATGCTTTAGTCTATGATAATGTAACAAGCATTACTAAAAATTACAATATATCAATGTTTAAAATGTTCAATAAATGAACATGTGAAGTGGAAATCAGTATTGTAATTTGTACCAGGACGCAAGTAAGAACATATTGATCATAAATGGCACCAGGGACGTATATCTTATCTGATGGCACACATACTGGTGTGTGTGTGTATGTGTACATTGATACTCTACTCATATCAAACTTTCAAAGTTAACATAGTTTGTCCTCATGTCCAGGGTTGTCAAAATGTTTTGTTATAACAGATCAAATGAGAAAAGTAACTGATCAGGCTTGGGGTCAGATCAACGGCAAATCCCTGGAAGGGAGCCCAGGGGAGCAAAACTAACAGATCAAAAAGTGATTTTAACAGATGATTTTGATCGGCAATCAGTTAATTTTGAAAACCTTGCAAGTCTGCTTATTAAATGGACCTGCAAGTGTAGGTTTCCTTGTCACAACAGTCCAAATACCAGTACATGTATACATAATTACATTACACACTCAAACATAATTATTAGTAAGCATATTTAGTGTTTACATGTTGTTTGTGTGACCTGGTGACGAATCAACACAGAATTTAACAACCCTCTGTGAAAGGATTCGATGTACCATGCAGATAAGCATGTGTCATTTTGTTATTGCGAAACTACAGCCATTACATATGATTTGTTTCTCAATTCTGCAAATTCAGTACATTCTTTACAAGAATAAAATGTGAACATCCAAAACAATATCTCTGCATGTAGCCTTCTTGTCTATGGACATTTTTCAATGAGTACATTTTTAAATTTAAATGAGTTATTATAAATTTCAAAACTCATGTCATATACTGCTGGACCCATTTTACGAGTATAAATAAGGACAGAAGTGTAGCCAAACACAAAAAGGTATTTTAGATAATTATAAATATAAATTCTTAACCAATTATTCAGTAGCCAGTTTAAAAATTTAGAGCGGCAGCAATTTGATACAATCAAAACTCTGGCGGAAAATGAGAAAACGGATCAACTGGCTAGGTCCAAGAAACTGTCTCTGGAAACAAACAAACGAAGAAGGTATGTGATTTATTTTATATCTGCTTCAAATTCATCTAAGGAAAATCATTGAATTCCTTGACAAATTGCAATGTTCAATCAGGCTAATGCTCAAAGGCCAATGTCTTCTGCTTTCAAAACTATGAAGGAAAAATATAAATTCTGAAAAATGGAATAATTTATTGCCATGTTGAACTAAAACAATTCTGGGAAAGGAAGAAAGGACTAAAATGACACCTGATTTAATAGGATGTCATGGTACACACAGCAAACTTCAGATCAAATCTCAAGTCACTTGTAACTGAGACACCATTCTTTTAGAGCGGGACAAATAGACTGTCCTAAGCTTTGTTTTTGGGAAGGTTAAAATGAAAAATAGAATTGAAAAAGTTTTTTCTTTCAACTGCACTGTTTTAACATGCATTTTATTGTAGATTTCACCTGTGATTTAGCTTTTAAATTTAATGTTTCTCAAAAAAAGTACACACTGAAATTGAGACAATACATACATTTGGCCTGCTTTTTTCCCCAAAAGGACATGGAAGAATCCAATCTGATTTTGTTATTAAAAGTATTGAGTTTGATGGGACAATTACAAAAAACGGTAAATGCATTGGATGTGTGTGTAAAGCAGGATGTATTTGATTGAATAGATAAACATATATCAGACACATTTTGAAAAGGAATACTTAACCCTTTCCCTCATAAAGACGCTTTCTGATGCCTCTGCAGCAGACAAAACGTGCAATTTCTCCTTTTGCCACAATGTTTTCCACATTTTGTCATAGGTAATCCATTCAATTATAGAGATTTTCTATGTTTTGACAAAATACGTTCAAAGTCGTCTGCTGCAGAATTGTCGTATGAGGGAAAGGGTAAATCCTTCTGCCACAATGTTTTCATCCCTTATCCAATAATTATTCCCTTTTTAGGAGAAGTTTGCCATGCTTTTGCTTAGATGTTTGCTAGCAAAACTGTAACCGCACAGACTGGTTTGATTTTTTGGTCGACAAACTGCTAAACTAACCGTTGCAAAGAGTAAAACGGTCTAATTTGGGATTTGTTAGTTTTTGTGTAAAATACGAATTGACGCACATGTTTATAAATGGTGACACAGTCTGCATATAGTCCTCCCAGGGAGTTTTTGCTTGAAATAGTCGAAAATTATATCTTATTTTGTGTTTGAAATTGGGCTGAATATTGGCATGAGAAAAATATACTGATTTAGTGTACTGTCTACATGATATATTACATAAAACTGAAATAGGCATAGAGGCAAATTACAGAAATTTTTAATTCCAAATCTATATTTCAGGAAATTTCCTTCTTTTGACAGCTGACAATTAGATAAAACTTAGCAAATTATAGGCAATTAATCCTTAACCTTCCTATCCAGGAGTGTAAAACAAACCACTTTCACTTCAGTTCATTAAATACATCGGGTTTTCCTTATTCATGTCCTTGTCTTTTATCAACTTGTTCATTACTTTTAATGTTATTTCTAATCTCTTCATGAAAATGACGTCATAAATTAAAATTGTTGTTTTGTTTAAAAGAGCACTTACCACATAGTTTATTGACCCTGTACTGTGAAGTCATCGTTGTACCAAGTTCTTGGGTTGAAGTTGCCGAGCAACATTCGCCAAAGAACGAGGTCCAACAATGATTTCACAGTACAGGGTTAATAACCTTTTTATACGCCTGTATGTTGTCAGCTAAATAACTTTAGAAGCCTTTGTCCAATCATCACCAAATTTGGTCAGGATGTGTATTTGGATAGTATCTCGAACAAGTTCGATAACTAGCCATATCACTATAGTCAATCAAGAGTTATCGCCCTTAAATTATAGAAATTAACAAAAATTGGTCTTGTCAGCTCAATAACTTTAGAAGCCTTCGTCCAATCATCACCAAATTTAGTCAGAATGTGTATTGGCATAATATCGCGGACAAGTTCGATAACTAGCTATATCGCTATAGTCAATCAAGAGTTATCGCCCTTTAATTTATAGAAATGACCTAAAATTGGTCTTGTCAGCTCGATAACTTTGAAAGCCTTTATCCAATCATCACCAAATTTGGTCAGAATGTGTATTGGCGTAATATCTCGGACAAGCTCGATAACTAGCCATATTGCTTTAGTCGATAGAGAGTTATTGCCCTTTAATTATAGAAATAACCTCAAATTGGTCTTGTCAGCTAAATAACTTGTAAAGCCTTTATCCAATCATCACCAAATTTAGACAATATGTTGATGGGCAGAATATTTTGGTCAGGTTTGATGACTTACAACGTTATCTTAGTCACTACACAATTATGTCCCTCGATATGGCCAAAACTGTACTAAATGTGTCCGCTCTCTGAGTTTGGCTGACGTACAACCAATTATCACTATACTTGATCTCAAAAAAACAGGATGGGCGTATTTTGTGACATTTGGCGCTCTTGTTATTGCATACTTTCATCTAGTAGATTATTTTGTTTATACTGTGGAGATTTTTTTTATTATGTAGAGTTGTTAAATCTGCTTTGAAATAGAAACAAACTGTTTGTTTACATGAGTAGTCATTTTGTTGCAAATGCCGTTTGAAAAGTTGAATTATAACAGTGACGTTATTTTTTTAAATCACCAACATTTTAGACGTGCGTGCCATGTAACAGTATACTGTTATTCTGTCAAAAACATACTGATAGCATGACACAGTAAACCAGCCCGGGCTGTCGTTGTCGTTTGCCACTTTCGCCAAATGCGAAGATTATTTTAAAGTGGGAAAGTTATTTCATGAGTGGGGATTATAAGTGGCGAAAGGTTTTTATCATCAAAATTTACCTGATTTGGATATTAATTTACAACATACAGTGACTGTTTCCGTTAATCTAAAATAATGCACCGCCATTTGATTCAATATCGGGAACCAGTGAGTGTGGCAGTAACCATTCTACGACACCCATTTATCATTTTGACCGTTTGTGTATTTCACACTTGTTTTATTGTTGTGAAGTGTTAATTCAGCCTTTTAATCAGACTGACCAACAACTCTGAACGGTATTGATACATATGATAATTGGCAATTATAGATGCATTAAATATATCGCTTTTTGAAGCAGGTTTCGACGATTGATGTGGGCCTTTCATGATTTAATGACAAAGGCATAATAAAATGTAAATAACAATTTGTATCATAGTTTGATTTTATTTGTTTCTCTTCTTTCTTTCTTTCTCACTATTTCTTTTCCTCTCCGTTTATCCGTGAAATCAAAGGAAAGTGGCGAACAAATGGCTAAAATATTTGTCAAAAGTGGCGAAAATGAATGGCTCCTAAAAATTAAACGTGGCTCCTAAAATTTAAAAGTGGCGAACTTTATTTCAATGTGGCGAAAGAAGAATTCAACCAAGAGCAGGCCCTGTTAAACAATTATTTTATGGTTATTTGGGTAAACAGTCAAAAATGTTGTCCCGAGGTAGAGGGGATGTCATCTGAACCGATAGGTCAAGGGCAACAGTTCAGAATGTCATCCCCGACACTAACTTGACCACGGGACAATAGTTTTGACTGTTACCCAAATAACCGTGAAATAACTGTTTTATTACTTGATGAAAAGTTTTATCTTAACAACAAAGTCACTCTAAACGCTTGATTGCTTCTGCAATGATCGTAACTTTCCGCTTTCCAATAACATTTGCGTATCGCCATCAAGATTCTGTAAAAATCACAAATCGAATACGGAAACTACCAAACGTTAATGACATGTCGTCTAAAAATAAAGCATGAGTGGGAAACAATTCATACTGCTGACATGGGAATAATTCAATCCAAGACAAATTGATAGCTATCATGTAAAACAGCTAAATATAACAGATTTGTATTTATATAGCGAATCGGGTAATAATAAGAAATTGTACATGATCAGTATATGAGAATTTAACATTACAAAGTCACGTGAGATATAATAATGAAATTAAGGTCAGCTATATTTGTTTACATAAAAAAGTAGTCCCTAGCATGTTAATTACGCTGAATTTTCGCACTGCCTTATCTACTGTCATGATCACTCCTTGACACCGGTCATGATCGAAAAATCATGACCACTTTCTGCAATGCAGTGAACGGGACAATATGAAAGTATGCAAATAAACTGTGAATCATGACTGCCTGATTTTGATGGTAAACAGTGTTGATGGAACTGTGCCTTCATCCTAATTATGTCATGTCCATTAAACAAAATGAATGCATCAAATAATGTAATGACTAGAGAAGGAGTAAACTGATCTTTTCCCGACAATATCTCTCTTATGACTCATTTAAATCCTATGTTGTGGGAACTCAAATTTGATTTTCTTTGTTTTGACAAAATACGTTCAAAGTTGTCTGCTGCAGAATTGTCGTATGAGGGAAAGGGTTAAGGCTCACATGATATACAGTAATCCAAATTTGTATAGGCTAACAGTCTATGTGGAAAAAACAGCAAGTTGCTTGAAAAGGCTGTTGCGTGGGGTACTGGTGTGAGGAAGCCAGGAGGCACATGAGTGGGTGAACTGGTCGCCATGATATGACAGAAAACTGTTGAAAAGGCATTAACCCTTTCCCTCTTACGGCAATTCTGCAGCAGACAACTTTGAACGTATTTTGTCAAAAAATAGAAAATCTCCATAATTGAATGGATAACCTATGACAAAAAGTGGAAAACATTGTGGCAAAAGGAGAAATTGCACGTTTTGTGCAATTTCTTCTTTTGTTACTATGTTTTCAAAAAGCCGTCTGCTGCAGAGGCGTCAGAAAGCGTCTATATGAGGGAAATGGTAAAACCCCTATCAATCAACCAACATTTGTATAAGTAGCTTCTGTAATGTATCTAGCTTTAATCCTTTCCCACATATATACCCTTTCTGACACCTCTGCAACAGACAACATTTGAAAACATTGTGACAAAAGGAGGAATTGGCTCAAAACAAGCAATTTCTACATTTGTCACAATGTTTCAATTTTTATTCAGTTATTATATTATGTGAGAAAGGGTAAATGTCAGTCATCATGATTTTGGTAAAATCTAAATTGATGATATTGAAGATAATGTTTACTGTTCACCTGATGTGAAAATGTTTAGTCTTCTTTTTTCGATTAAAAATAAATCTGTAATGATGGAAACACCTTGTAAATTGAAAGTGTAATATTAATTTAAGTAAAAACACAATACTAGAAAAGGAGTATTTGCTCATTTTAAAGAAATTTTCTTTTTCCTCAAAATTTAGCTTCTAAAGAAGTGTTTTATCTGTATCTAGGGCAGGGTTAAAGTCAGATCAGATTTCTTTCCTTATTTGTAAATATTAAGTTGTTATCAGATCAGATTTTAAGATGGTTTGAACTTAACTGATCTTGATAAGATGGGGATCTACCTTCTGCAAGAAGTAGGCTTGTGGCAGTTATTATACAAGTCTCCTTATTCACTGTCCATTTAACCCTTTCCTAGACACTTACTGTGGGTTCTTCAGCAAACAACTTCAAAAAACATTGTGAGTAAAGAAGACATTGCGCAAAATGCAATTTCTCCTTTTCCAACAATGTTTTCCACTATATATATTAATTGTTCTTTCCTTTCTAAGAGAGTTTCCATACTTTTGACTTAATGTTTTCAATGTCGCCTGCTGTCTATATTTTTATGTTGGAAAAGATCAACCCTTGTATACTTTGTAATTTAAATGAATTGTGAGTACCACAACATAGGGTTTTGATAAGTTATAAGAGTTCTATTGTGTGGCCAAGACCGGTTTACTCTTCCTTATCTAGGCCTGATATTACCCTATGAGGACAACAGTTAACTGTTAACCCTTTCCCACATTCAACAAATTTGCAGTTTAAACCTTTTATATAGGCAAATAAATATCTATAAATAAAAGAACAATTATAGAATATAGTTGTAAACATTGTGGCAAAAGGAGAAATTGCTCATTACAAGCAATGTCTGCTTTTGTCACAATGCTTTCAAAAGTTTTCTTCTGCAGAGGTTTCTGTATGTTGGAAAGGGTTAAGGGTTTCACAATTTTATAATGGGATTTTATTCAAATCCATCTCATAGAAGTTTTTCAATATATTGAATGTATGGTTCAATTCAGTGACATTATGAATAGAGGATTATAAGCAGTAAAACTTTCAGAAAACTGACATGTTATATAGATGAAGAAGACATGTATAGGACTGCGAATTATGAGAGTGTTAAATTTACACTGAGAAAAAGGTTGGATTATTTGTTAATATTTTAATAAAATGCACGGATGAATCTCTGGATTAATTAATGCATAACTCCGTTCACGTATAAAACCAGTCTGTAGCAGACGGTTTTAAAACATCTAGCTAAAGTATAGATATGTAATAAAGTTGAAAACTAAGCGTCAAAAGGAGAAATTGTTTGTTTTGAGAAATTTATCATGTGTGACTGTTTTCAAAATTAATCTGCTACAGATAAATGTCAAATGCATTTTCATGCGAAAGGGTAAATGAAGTGATTATAAGATTACTACAAAGCATACTTTTTCACACTAACCCTCTCCCACATTTAACATTATCTGCAGCAGATGACATTTGTTTTAACATCTAGGCAAAAATATGGAAAACATGTGAAAGAAAGAAACATGTATAATTATTGCGTATAATTGAAAACAGTGTGATGAATGACATCTGCTTCAGATGCGTCTCCATGTTGGAAGTGTTATGAAATATTAATCAAGTAAGGCAAAACTATTTTAACATGTATAATCATTCTAAGAATTAATAGGACTATAACCCTTTCCCTCGTATAGACGCTTTCTGACGCCTCTGCAGCAGACAGCTTTTTGAAGACATAGTGACAAAAGAAGAAATTGCTCAAAACAAGCAATTTCTCCTTTTGTCACAATGTTTTCCACTGTTAGTCATAGGTTATCCATTCAATTATAGAGATTTTCTATGTTTTGACAAAATGTGTTCAAAGAAGTCTGCTGCAGAATTGTCATATGAGGGAAAGGGTTAAATAATTCTTTGATTTATTTTCAGCCTAAGAAGAATGTAAGATTTGCTGTTAAACTATTCTTAACTATTATCCCTTTCCAACCAGCAGACAAATTCGATGTTTTCACATACTTGTTGAGTGTAGACACTTTGAAAACGCTTATAAATGAAACCAAACTTTACTTGAGCAGTGGCTACAATTACGCAACCCTTGCAAAGCTAAAAGCCCAGAGTGTAGATATGCGATGTTTTCAAACATAATTAATCCAATGGCAGCATAGATTTCGATCATAGGACTGCGTTCAATAGACTCTAAAACTGTATCGTTAAACGTGAAAACCGATTTTGTTTCAATATAAAGAAATTATTTTTCACGTTTAATGAACAGTTTTAGATAATTATTGAGATATGCTTGGTTTTTGGTATCGGCTGGACAGTTTGTTTTAGATTCAAATGAATACAGAATGGCTTAATACCAGTCGGATTACTTACGATACATGGCTGATCTCCTCCTTCAATAAACCTTTCACAATGAATTTAGCACATTTAGGAGGAGGATTGTCTTAACCCTTTCTCTCATATAGACGCTTTCTGACGCCTCTGCAGCAGATGGCTTTTTGAAAACATAGTGACAAAAGAAGAAATTGCTCAAAACGAGCAATTTCTCCTTTTTCCACAATGTTTTCCACTTTTAGTCATAGGTTATCTATTCTATTATAGAGATTTTCCATTTTTTGACAAAATATGTTCAAAGTCGTCTGTTGCACAATTGGCGTATGAGGGAAAGGATTAATTCTAAGTTGGAGAATCCCACATCTTAATTAGGCTAGCAGGGAAAATTCACATTTTGTCATGTTTAACATTGCATAACTCTTGGTTTTGAATTTGGACTTAAATGTAATGTATGTTCTCAGTTTCAGGACGTTTTGTCTTCTCATATGTTACGCTAATATAAAGGTTCATTTGATCTTTTACTGTTTTCATGTTTATTGTTGTAGTAGCTTTTAAAATTAAGATTGCTTAGCACACCTTTTAATTCACAACACCAGATATTACAAGACAGCCTATAATGCAAGTTAAATTTACACTTTGTTCGTCTATTCTCAACAAATTTAACTAAGTAATTGCAATTTAATCAATTACAATTTAAAATTTATCGCCCCAAGTCTGTAGGATAGAGGAAAATATTGTCACAAAATGAGAAATTGCTAATTATGAGCAATTTCTCAGTTTGTTATTATGTTTTTCAAATGTCGTCTGATTAAGAGACATCAAAATGTTTCAGTTTGAGGGAAAGAGTTAGATCAAGGGCAATAATTCTACTATACCTTTTGAATGATTTATGAACCTTTATTCAGCTTAGAATATTTGTCACATTTTGTATGCTATTTTTTTTTACTAAATGACAAATAATTTCCTTAAAAAAAACCACCATTGATGACATTGCTGTACATTGTATCATAAACAATGCTGTACATTGTATCATAAACAATATTTGTAATGATTTAATTTTTTAGTCATAATATTTATAATAATTGTTTTCCAATTTGATTTCTTGTTGGCCACAAGCAAGTGAGGCTTGTTTAACTTATTAGTCGCCGGGCAGAAGCCCGCGACTTCTATTTTCAATAGGTTTTCTGAAATCACATGGGAGGGGGGATTATTATTAGAAAGAAACACATTTAGATGTCTTGAACATATTACAATTGTGTTTGTTTAAAAACACTAAGTAATGACACATCTAAAATGAAATAAATATTCCGATGTTTTAGGTATTTTCAGTTTCTTTATTTTGACTCGCATTTAGGTTTTTTTGTTTTGTTTACGAAGACAAAACAGTCCCTATTAGCTAGACTGGTAGACTTTATTTTACACTATATACTTCATGTAATCAAAAGGCGATAACTACAAACCTTTACGTCGCAGTCTAATTTGTTTACTTACGCGCACCTGCGTGACTCGCGAATACCAACTGCGTAGATCAATCTCCTTTGCAGAGAGCCGCTCTTTACACTCACTTACAAATAGTAAATTATAGGTGATTTAAAATGTTTATTTGGTTCGAAACAAATGAAGAAAAGAACAAACCGAGATGAAACTGGTTTTAATGGAAAAATGACTTTGAACGAACACTCTCTGCCTATAAAGAGAGTTTCAAGAACGACACCTCTGCGAATAAGAAAGAATCGGGTCTTTCGTACAAAATTATTTCGTCCTTGACAATTTTAAATGTGTCATTTAATTCCCTAAAGGCATATTGCTTCCGATCTGCATATTGTTATGCATCATTGACACAAGGGCGCTCATCATAATATAATTTTAAAACATGAGTAGTTTGTTATTCTCATTATAAAAAAGGAAGGAAAGAATTAAAATAAATTAACATGTTGTAGGGCTCAGTTTATGTTCGAAACAATTTCAATGAGATTTAACTGTTTAGTTGATATTATATTTCGAAGGTGGTCTAATTTATAAATATTGGACTACATTTCAACATTTGTTATAGTATGATATAATTAGGATGCCAAGCTAATGTCATTTTGAGAAAAGGAGAAAAATCATGTCTTCAGCGATTTAACCCTTATCTCATTGTTTTAAAAGTAGATTGCTGCAAAGTTGTCCACTGTTGACTTTAATAGAGGAAAGGTAAAATGACGTGCTATTGCATGCAAATCCTAAATTGTCTGTTTTGTGGTTTTATTGAAAAATAATAAAATTCAAATATTCTGACAAATATCTTGAAAAGTGTATGTGGAATTCACAAATCTTATAATTATTCCTTAATGAAAGCACTGTATACATACTGAGACTGATGATTGGCAAGATTACTCATTTGCATTACTGTTTATGATCAATAATTAGTTGGTTGTGTGTATGGTCAACCTACTTTGGAATGGAGATTGATCATAAACAATGAAAGGCTTCAATTATCATTCACTTCGTTGACAAAACAATGCAAGTTATGATACATTTTCACTTGACCCCACCCCTGATGTTCCAATATGCCCCTCAGTTGATAACTGTTTATTCAACTACTATAATGTTCGTGTTATGCATAACTGCGCTATGGATATCCGGCGACATTGATGCGTTGCATCAACTTTCTCTTGTATGTATATAGTAAAAACTCTTGTACAAAAGTACTGGGTTGATATGAAAATAAAAATAGGCAAATATTCACTTCTTACCTCTGTGCAAAGAGTTTCATCCTATAAAAAAAAAAAAATGGTCCCAATGATGGGGGCTTGTTTCCCCATATGTATAGATTAAAAAGTTATAAAAATCTACTTGTCAAAAATTCAAGTGTTATACTTTTGAAGTTTTGATATTTGGCAGACCCAGGGGAATTAGAGTGTTTTCCTTTTTGGGGTCTTATTCCCCACCCTAGAGCCAATGGAGTGTTTTCCTTTTTGGGGTCTTATTCCCCACCCTAGAGCCAATGGAGTGTTTTCCTTTTTGGGGTCTTATTCCCCACCCTAGAGCCAATAATTTTGTCTAAATCCCCATAGTGGGAGATGCTTTGTGTACTCCAGGTACCGGGATGTAAAATCCGGCCAATGTCTATTCCCGGGACCCGGAATCATTCAGCTTGTCAAATTTCCGCCTGTCTAAAGTCCTGTGTATGCCCGCCGCATGATTACTGATATGAGAAAGCCAGGAAACATTTGCTAAGGTGAACTGTGATATGAATGAAAAATTGTTGAAATCGGCGTTATTTTTTAATGGTTTGATACAGAATTCAATAGTAATTTCCTTGGACAGATTTCACTTGTTTAATTTACCTCTCATGAGATCACAATTTTCCCACAGTCCATTTGATGAGTTATTAGGAATTTTACAAGAATATCTCAACATAGTTAAACTAACAACAATTGCATAATTCGTTTTATGTCAGTTTGGTTGAAAATCCTATTGACACCTTTTCAACTCAATGCATCTTTCACACATACATTTACACGAGAGGCAACACAGATTACGTATGAAAAATATATATATCAATAGCAACTTTAAGTTCATGACAAACACTGCAGGTTAACTTACCAATTGTCAATGGTTGCACACAATTTAGAAGCTTCTTAATTCATGACGCATACAGTTTTAATAGCTATGCCAAAAATTTCTACTTGCCAATATGAGGATTGCCAAATACTTCATCATATTTCAAGATAGAAGTACATGTATTATGACTTCTATTGAAGTTTTATTAAATCAGGTGAGTGATATAAGACCATCATCGTCCTGTTATTAGTCGCCGGGCAGAAGCCCGCGACTTCTATTTTTAATAGGTTTTCGGAAATCACATGGGAGGAGGAGTTATTATTAGAAAAAAACAAATTTAAATGTCTTGAACATATTACAATTGCGTTTGTTTAAAAACACTAAGTTATGACACATCTAAAATGAAATAAATATTCCGATGTTTTAAATATTAGTAGTTTCTTTATTTTGTCTCGCATCTCTTTTTTTGGGTTTTATTTACGAAGACAAAACCGTCCCCATGAGACTTGCAGCAAGCAGACTGTTATGTGTCAATATCAAGTAAAAATCACGTCGAATTCTCCTTTAAAATAGCAATCTTAACTTATTGAATGTTATTTTCATGTTCAAAGAGATGTCTTGATTTGTGAGGAATTCATTTTATAATGTTTATCCATGTATATCTAAAATATGAACTGTTTCTAAGCTATAAAAACTGTTGATCGCGTGACTCGCGAATACCAACTGCGTAGATCAATCTCCTTTGCAGAGAGCCGCTCTTTACACTCACTTACAAATAGTAAATTATAGGTGATTTAAAATGTTTATTTGGTTCGAAACAAATGAAGAAAAGAACAAACCGAGATAAAACTGGTTTTAATAGAAAAATGACTTTGAACGAACACTCTCTGCCTATAAAGAGAGTTTCAAGAACGACACCTCTGCGAAGAAGAATGTAGGTCATGAATCGGGTCTTTCGTACAAAATTATTTAGTCCTTGACAATTTTAAAATAAATGTGTCATTAAATTCCTTAAAGGCATATTGCTTCCGATCTGCATATTGTTATGCATCACTGACACAAGGGCGCTCATCATAATATAATTTTAAAACATGAGTAGTTTGTTATTTTCATTATAAAAAAGGAAGGAAAGAATTACAATAAATTAACATGTTGTAGGGCTCATTTTATGTTCGAAATTAAGTTTAAATTATACAACAATTTCAATGAGATTTAACTGTTTAGCTGATATTATATTTCGAAGGTGGTCTTATTTGTAAATATTGGATTACATTTTATCATTTGTTAAGGTATGATATAATTAGGATGCCAAGCTAATATCATTTTGAGAAAAAGAGAAAACTCATGTCTTCAGCGATTTAACCCTTATCTCATTGTTTTAAAAGTAAATTGCTGCAAAGGTGTCCAATGTTGACTTTAATAGGGGAAACATACAATGACGTGCTATTGCATGAAAATCTTAAATTGTCTGTTTTGTGGTTTTATTGATAAATGATAGAATTCAAATATTCTGACAAACATCTTGAAAAGTGTATGTGGAATTCACAAATCTTATAATTATTCCTTAATGAAAGCACTGTATACATACTAAGACTAATGATTGTCAAGAGTACTCATTTCCATTACTGTGTATAATCAATAATTAGTTGGCTGTGTGTATGGTCAACCTACTTTGAAATGGAGATTGATCATAAACAATGAAAGGCTTCAATTATCATTCACTTCGTTGACAAAACAATGCAAGTTATGATACATTTTCACTTGACCCCGCCCCTGATGTTCCAATATGCCCCTCAGTTGATAACTGTTTATTCAACTACTATAATGTTAGTGTTATGTATAACTGCAGTATGCATTTCCGGCGACATTGATGCGTTGCATAACTTTCTCTTGTTCTCCATTTTAGAGCATTGGTCTTGAAAAGAAAGAATGATGCTGAAAGAGAGGAAAAGAGGAGACAACTAATTCTATCAAAACGTCGTGAGAGACAAAAGGAAGCAACAGAAAGGTTCCAGCGGGCTCATATGCCTCCAAGGCCATCTAGTGGCATTTCCAGTAAGATATGCCTTTTTTTTTTTCAATTTTCATTAGATTAGTGGCATTTTTTCATGTTATTAATTCTTTCCTTGACATCTTTGCCTTGTTGAGACTGACTATATTCTTTTTGGAAGAGTGTACTACATAGAGTTTAATTCTCTCCCACATACAACAAATCTGCATCAAATAATTGGCAAAAGTATGAAAAATATCTCTAAATGAAAGGATAATACTTAAAAAACATGTAAACAATTTGGCAAAAGGAGAAATTGCTCATTGTTTTCAAAAGTCGTGCTGCTGGTGAATTTAAACTGTTTGTATGAGGGAAAGGGTTAAATGGGTAATAAAAGAGATATTTTGGAGCATAGAGCAGTTTACACAATCTTATCTGTGCCTCGTTACAAGCAATTTTTTTATTAGTTCGACTTTTGAAAAAACGAGATCTATTGTCATGACCCTGGCGTGGTCATCCGGTTAAGGTTTTTTGTTGGCGGCGGCGTCGTGGTCGCCTGGTTAAGTTTTTTTGTTGGCGGCGGCGGCGTGGTCGTCCGGTGAAGGTTTTTTGTTCAGCTCAGCTTTTTTAGCTCACCTATGCACGAAGTGCAAGGTGAGCTATTGTGATCACATTTTGTCCGGCGTCCGTCCGGCGTCCGTCGTGTGTCGTGCGTCGTCAACATTTCAGCTTGTAAACACTCTACAGGCTACATTTTGCATCCAATCTTCATGAAAGTGTATCAGAACATTCATCTCCATAAAATCTTGGACAAGTTCGAAACTGGGCCATATGAGGTCAAAAACGAGGTCACTAGGTCAAATTGAAGCGGAATCTTGTTAACACTCTGGAGGCCACATTTTCAACTTGAGCATTTTGAAACTTTATCAGAATGTTTGTCTTGATGATATGTAGGTCAAGTTTAAATATGGGTCATATTGGGTTAGAAACTAGGTCACTAGGCCAAATTGAGGGAAAATCTTGTTAACTCTGTAGAAGATGCATGTTTTGCTACAGCAGCTTGAAATTTGGTCAGAATGTTTAGCTGAATGATATCTAGGCCAAGTTCGCATACGGGTCATGCTGGGTCAAAAATTAGGTCACTAGGGCAAACTGAAGGAAAATCTTCTTGAAATTTGGTCAGAATGTTTGTCTAAATGATATCTAGTTCAAGTTCGAATATGGGTCATATGGGGGTCAGAAACAAGGTCAATAAAGGAAAATATTGTTCAAACTCCGGAGGCCGCATTTTTACTTTGAGCAAGTTGAAAATTTGTCAGAATGTTGTTTTGATGATATCTAAGTCCATGTTGGAATATGGGTCATATCAGGAAAAATAATTTATAGATCGCTAGGCCAAATGAAGGAATCTTGTTAACACTGGAGGTTGCATTCAGAATAATTGTCTTGATGTGTTTTGCACAACAGTACATTGTATAATTAAGGTGAGCGATCCAGGGCCATCATCGCCCTCTTGTTTCTGTTTTCTCCCTATCAGTCGAGCGTCTGTGCCGTACGCGGTGCTCTTGTTGGAATTTGATGCCGTTTTTGACATTATTTCAGTTATATAATGGTTTCAGTTCAATTATTCATGACCCCTGTGTAAACAAACTAGTTATAGGCTAGGTCATGTGCATTGCCAGAGGATACTCAACCATGACCGCTGCGACTGGTGATCAAACCTAGAATGTGTTGTTTTAAATCATGGTAGATTCCTTACGAGTATGAAATTGAGCCGTTGCATGAAAAAACGTACAAGTTGGCATTTGAGAATAATGCAGGCTTAGATCATCTTGTCCATCTGCTCAGTCTTATCGGAATCTTAACAAGTTGACAGAATCTTCTTACAACCTTGTGTAAGTAATATGTAAACAGTAGTACAGATGCACAGGCTGATCTGGATCTATAGTGTTCACGAAAGCCAATTTGTAACTTTTCCCATGAAAGGGCTCAATTGTACTTTAATTTGTTTGTAGATTCTATCAGATGGTCACCAAGACGTACAACGCAGCTTGAGGATGCCTTAAGGATTGTACGTGGTAGTCCAGCCACATCCAGAGTCGGTTCAGCAAGGACACAGGATCGAGCAAGTCCAACACGAGCCTCTTACTATAGACAAAACTCGGACCCGCTGAGTAAACCATATTTCAACAAGTATGCCCACCCTACTATTAACCAGACACGGAATAATGTAGAGAAAAGGGAAGAGTTGCACAATAAAAGTTTGCATAACCTGAATGCTAGTAGAAGTTTGTTTGAAAAGCAACTTGAATCACACCAACAGTCACTGCTTGAACAGCAGCAAAATGCTCTTCAAGAATTCAACAATCAGTTAATGAAAGAGGTCGAACTTGATAGAAATGTAACAAGCGGTAAACAAAATGAGAGAACTGAGAGTCTATCCTCCGTTGATAGTCTAGAGGAAACAGTTTCTAATGATACAGTAAGGGAGAGTTGTGATCTGGACACATTTGACAATAAAATCAATAACATCAGAACAGATACAGGTTCTAATGGTACAGGAAATGTTGTTGGTCATCAGTTTTATGCTAGTCCAAATATCCCTCAAAGTATAGATTCATACAATACACAGGTACAGTCCAACGGTAATCACACCAAGGTCCGCGAAGATGATAAACAACAATTCTATCAACAAAGGCAATTAGAAATCCAACAACAGCTACAGGAACAACAACAGCAACAACTTTTGCAGCAGCAAAAACAACAACAGGAATTACAACTGCGATTGCAAGAAAAACAGCAACAATTACTTCATGTAGAATTCCAAAAGCAGCAAGAACAGCTGCAAGAAAACAATCTGAGGCAGTATGAAAAGATTGCGGCGGGTCACAACCAACCCAACCATTCTTCAAATAATGTTCATTACATCGGGACAGAAGAAGAAAAGGAGAATCACCGGCCAAGTGTCGAGCTAAAGGTCTGCACAACTCCGTCTGCACAGCCTCCCACATCAGTCTCGGAGACTACGTCGGCGTATACGAATGCCAGTCCGTATTCAGCAAAGTCCACAAACACTAATATGACTACTGTGACTACTTATGATAAATCTGTGATTAAAAATGATTGTTATTATATCAATTCTGAACCTGTCTCGACTTCTGTTAGTCAGAGTGCAACACCACAACCTAAGCTTGTACCACAGTCACAAACTCTGGATACCAATAGCAGAAGTAACGGATATGTTCCGAATAGAGACTTGACAAGCCAAGGTTCATTTTTAGAAACAGTGACAAAAGATTTGACTAAACAGCAGTCTGATGGTAGCAGGGAAAGTGAATCTTCAAGTGTCACAAATAATACATTGTCAAATACAGCAAATGGAGGTTCACAGAAATCCACAAATCAGCCTATTTCAAAAAATGGTACAAATAACTTAAACAGTCCTAAAACTAATTCCGCAGTGACTGGTAAACCACCAGCAAGTTCTGCGTTTTATTTGAATTCTTATTCATCGGCATATGCTGTAAGGCAAAACCTTCAGCAGCAGCAACAACAACAACAGCATTCTAAGACAGTCACACAGGAACCAGCCGCCTCTGGACCTGTTACAACCGTGGATGCAAGTAGACTGAATGTGAAAGGCTTTAATGGTGCCCAGCAAGCTGTTGAGAGTCGGATTTCCCTGTTTACTGCTGATCCTTTCCTAGGTGATGAGAACCAGGATACAGCTGATACAGACTCGGTTAGTACAATAGCATGTGAGGACAGGGAACCGGAGGCCAAAGGTAGGAGACAATCCAACTGTAATGTTTCCCACTTGCAGGTGTTAATTTGATGCATCTGTAACAAACATTCATTTAAAACATTATTGCAAAATGATAAATTGTTCATCATGAGCAATTTATCCTTTTTTCCTACTCAATTTAAGTTCATGACTTTGGTTTTGTTTTCCCTCATATAGACGCTTTCTGACGCCTCTACAGCAGACAGCTTTTTGAAAACATAGTGACAAAAGAAGAAATTGCTCAAAATGAGCAATTTCTCCTTTTGCCACAATGTTTACCACTTTAAGTCATAGGTTATCCATTCGATTATTGACAAAATATGTTCAAATTCGTCTGCTGCAGAATTGTCGTATGAGGGAAAGGGTTAAATTATTTCATGCTTTTTACTTCCTGAAGGCTTGTAGATACTTGATAAAGACAGATTAAACAGCGAAAATTATCACTTGATAAAACCCACAGTTTGAAAACAGGAATTTTATCTCGATACAGTAACAGAGCTCTCGTTAAGACACTTTAAAAACCATAATGTTGTGGGTACTCAGATGAAACGTCTCAGTGAGATGGTTTCTTTAAGTATCCATAGCGAAGTGTTTGGTTTGGTACTTAACCCTTTCCCTCATATAGACGCTTTCTGACTCCTCTGTAGCAGACGGCTTTTTGAAAACATAGTGACAAA
This sequence comes from Serripes groenlandicus, assembly GCA_031761405.1. Lineage (NCBI taxonomy): Eukaryota > Metazoa > Mollusca > Bivalvia > Cardiida > Cardiidae > Serripes > Serripes groenlandicus. The sequence continues at coordinate 13,416,560 of JASEVX010000005.1, read as the reverse complement.
AGAAGAAATTGCTCAAAACAAGCAATTTCTCCTTTTGCCACAATGTTTTCCCCTTTTCGTCATAGGTTGGTTATCCATTCAATTATAGAGATTTTCCATCTTTTGTCAAAATATGTTCAAAGTCATCTGCTGCAGAATTGTCGTATGAGGGAAAGGGTTAAAATGATACTTTCAGAAGTTTACTTGTATTAAGAGATCGGAGGATTATATACCAGTAAATTTTTCAATAACCCACTGAAAAGTATGTAATAAAATGTAATAAAGAGTTGTGTTTTGACTCTAACTTAGACTCTCTTATCCTTGAACAGAAGTCAAAAGTATCTTAAAAAGAAGCGGAAGTGCGCGAGGTGGCTTGAAGAAATCTGGTCCTGCTGGTAACGTGAATAGACACGATATACGAGACAGTTTAGAAATCACCCGTGTACATCTTCAAACAAGTGCGGAAGAAAAGGAGCAAAGGGTAAGTGTTCTCAAGGAATTTGAGTCTTTGTTACAGCAGTGACTGCTGTTTAAATTATCAGAAAATATGTCACCATTCCAGAATCTTTGATTTTAACCCTTTCCCTCATGCAAACGCAATTTGAAGCATTTGTTTGAATCAGACGACTTATTAAAGCATGGTAGCAAAATGAGAAATTGCTCATGATGAGCAAATTCTCAATTTGCCCCCAAAAAAAATTCAACTCAATATATAAACTTTGATTTATTGATTGTTTTTTTTCAAATTTTTTGCTTTAATGATTTAAGATATATATGCTGCAGATTTGTTGTATATGGGAAAGGGGCTAATCTAGGAAACTTATGCCACATACGCCTATGTTGTGTATACTCAAAATAATTCTTGCACTAAACACACAATGTTCACTGTAAGCTCTGAAACACTACCTCCTTCTATTGCTACCTGCCGAGCTCCGGTAGGGATGCGGTCTGTCAATCCAGGACTTGTGAGTTTGAATCAAGATTGGCCAACATTTGTTTCTGACGTCTGACAAAAGTCAATGTGACAAGCGTCATTCGTCTTCCACCAATGGGCTAACAGTCTATTTGGAAAAGCAGCCAGTTGTTTGGAGTACTGGTGTGAGAAAGCCAGGAAATATATGGGTAGGTTGCTGTGGTTTGCTTAAAAATTGTTGAAAACAGTTTAAACCAAAATCAATCGATCTATTGCTACCAAGTGAAGACTGGTTGACTCTGTTTGTGATAACTATCAGTCTGCACATATCTTGCATAGAAGAACTATTATTTCTGATACAGTTAACTTCCATTATATCAAACCCTTAGGGGCATTGAATAAGAATCAAGATAAACATAGTTTGGTATAAAAATCAAGAGTAAAGTTCACTAAACTTGTTAAATATGAACTTAAAATCCTGGGATAAATGGCCAGGAGAACAACAGCCAAATGTGAACACTGAAAATAAAACAGACCAATCACGTTTAATTTTCCATTGCTCATCAATAATGGGTTTTTTTCTTACAATGTTTTCAAAAGCAGTCAGATTGAAAGGCATCAAGAGTTGTTTTTATCTGCAAAAGAGTTAAGGTCTCCTTCAGTGAGACATATTAACAGAAAACAGGTTTTGAATTTCTGCAACCAAGTAGAAATCACCTCTCAACCCTCTGCCTGGCACACTTTCCATTACTGACTTAATCGCAGACGACACACAAGTTCCTTCAAACACACTTGTTATGTGTTCTTGGGTATCTTAATTATTGAGCCCTCCATGGGAAAAGGTATAAGTTAGCTTTTGTGAACAGTAAAGATCCAGATCAGCCTGTTCATCCGCACAGTCTGATCAAGATGTACATTATTTTCAAATAAATGCTTACACAAGCTTGTTAACCCTATCCTCATACTGATGCTTTTTGACACATCTGCAGCAGTAACCATTTGAAAACACTATGACAAAAGGAGACACTGCTGGTAATGAGCAATGTCTCCATTTTGCCATAATGTTTTCAATCTTTTTCAATAATTGTTCTTTCAATTATAGAGAGTTTCCATATTTTAGACTTTATGTTTTCAAAGTTGACTGCTGCAAATTTTGTGTATGTGGAAAGGGTTAAAAGATTCTGTCGACTTGTGTAGATTCTGATCAGACTGAACAGGTAGATAATATGATCTGAACCTACACTGCACAGAACTGCCAACTGGTACCTTTTTTGCTCATTTATTGGTCAATTGAATGTCAACCTGTCTAGCTATATGTGTGTTCTGTTAGAATCTGCGAGAACTAGAGCGTAGCAAGGCACAAGATGTTGTGGTATGTGGTTTTGTTTGTTTTGGTTTGTTATTAGACAAGTTCAGATATGCTCTGATCGCAATGCTTGATTTTCCTAATCCCAGATAAAATAATTCTGCAACAGGCTACGCCAGAAAACATTTTGGTAAATGTATGAGAATCTCTTAAATAAAATCAAACGTATTTGTATTGAAAAGAGTGGAAAACATTTTGGCAAAAGGAGACATTAGTCATTCTGAGCAATATCTCATTCAGGCAAAATGTTTGCTGTACATGAGTCAATATGTTGGTTGCAGGGATGTCAAATGTCTGTACCCAACACCTGCATACAACACATCTGCAGCAGATACATTTTAAAGCATCAAGGCATACTTTGGAAAAAAAATCAAATAAAAGTGCAATTATTGGATAGTATTTAAAAAACATTGTGGCAACAATTGACTGCAGATGCCTCTATATAGGTTAGGGGAAAATAAAACTTTGTTATACTTACACTGTCAAAAGGAAGGATTACAAACAGTTTTGCATTTCAGAGCATATCTTTAGCTTACAAGTTCATGTATTCACCATTTCTAAAACCTATTTTGATTTCTACATTTTTATATAGGCTGGGTACAGACCTTAGCTTTGCTGCAGTAGTAAACACTTGTATAGATCTGATAAGCAAAGTATTTTGGTCAGATTTTAATTAGACTGGTATAACTGGTATCAGTGAAAAGATAGATTTACTGAATATATTTCTCACTTAACCCTTTCCCCCTTATACATTTAGATGCATTTTATTTAATCTTCAAACTATTATTTAAGGAGATTTATCTCAGATATGCTAAAAGTTTTCAAAGTCCTTTGCTGTAGATTTGTTGTATGTGTGAAAGGGATAGACAAATTCAGCAGCATTCTGATAATTGCAACAGAAGCTAATGAAATCTGGGCAAAAATAACAAAAATCTAAAATAATGAAAGTATAATTATTGAAAACATTGTGACTAAAGGAAAAATTGGTCATTATGAGAAATTTTATATTTTGTCACAATGTTTTCAAAACTCATCTGCTGCAGATCTGTCTGGAAATACAATACTGGAAGTACCGGTAAATAACCCAGGAATTGCTGTGATATAACTGAAATACTGTTGAAAGCAGTGCAAAACACCATTCAAACAAACTGCATGTTAGAAAGTGTTAACCCTCTACCCTCATATAGACACTTTCTGACGCCTCTACAGCAGACAGCTTTTTGAAACCATAGTGACAAAAGAAGAAATTGCTCAAATTATTCATTCAATTATAAGTCGTCTGCTGCAGAATTGTCGTATGAGGGAAAAGGTCAATTATGGGGCCTCGAATAGTAATTTATCTTTCATTTCAATTTTTTGTGGGATACATAAAGCGATTGTTCTCAGATTGTTTTGTTAATGTTGAATCTTTCCTTTTGGTTTGAGTTTATATGGAAACTGAACTGTAAAAGACAATGTACCTGCTCTCCAAATAAATAATTCTGCATGGTGAAGGTCACCAAAAACCGGCTGAATAGACAATACTCCTTTGGTTTGCAAGGAATGATTTCCTGTAGCTTCATAGTTCTTTTTTTTTGTATTATAATTTGGATCAAAGCTTTTTCCTTTAGGACAATCCTAGTTTGCTTTAGAAGTGCTTGTTACAAAATATGAACTCCTTACTGCGTGCCTGAAATAAATTTGAAAAAGAAATTAATTAGTTTTCATTGCTTCTTATCTAATTTGTTTTTATAAAGAAACCCTCCACTGCTTTTAATTTATTTAGATTTCGCTGCATGACTTGGAGTGTTATAACAAGAGAATAAATTATTTTGAAATGTTCAGCTTTGTTTTTAGCTCACCTGAGCAGAACGTGGTGAGCTATTGGGATCCTCCTGTGTCCGGTGCTATGTGTAATCCACTGTTTCTTTTGTGGTTCTCTTTAAAAGTTGTTTAAATTTATAACTTTATCAAAACTTTAAAATGTTCTCCTCTGAAACTCCTGATCTGATTTCAAGATAATTTGTCTGAATTGTTTTTTAATGTGACACTACAAAAAAATTCAAACCAAATTGATTGGTTAAAAAAATGGCCATCAAGAGGCAATAAAATGGTTGACCCTTTCACTCATACGACAATTCTGCAGCAGACGACTTTGAACATATTTTGTCAAAAAATAGAAAATCTCAATAATTGAATGGATAACCTATGACTAAAAGTGGAAAACATTGTGGCAAATGGAGAAATTGCTTGTTTTGAGCAATTTCTTCCTTTTGTCATTATGTTTTCAAAAAGCCTTCTGCTGCAGAGGCATCAGAAAGCGACTATATGAGGGAAATGGCTAAACTGACAACAATTAAAAACTCTTCTGCCCTGAAATTGGTTGTGTCATTTCAAGATGATTTGGCAGAAATGTTTCTTGGCTGACCCTATATTGAAGTTGTCCAAGCCATATTATTTGGTTTAAAAAATCTGCTACATGGCAGCCTCATAAAGGTTATTTGGCAGAAATGTTTCTTAGGCGACCCTCTATTAAAAATATCTAACCTATATTAATAGGTTAAAAAACACAGCTGCCAAGTGGCATCAGTGAATTTACAAATTTTGCATTTTCTTCTCTGAAAGTACTTGTTTGAATCAAACATAAGTGTTACTCAGATGGCTCCCTACAAAAATTGTTCAAAGTGTTTAGATCCTTGGAAAGTTATAGTAGTTGCTGTACCAGAAAAGGAATAAAAAGACAAAACTTTCATAGTGCTTGTCTTACATCAAAATTTAGATAGAAATGGTTTTTTAAAAGGTTTGGATATACTGCACTTATAATGCAGATTCACTTTATATGAGAAAGCCTTAAGTTGCATTAATCAGATTAATTAAATGGCATGTAATTATTGATCTTGTCTGAAAGAGCACATTCTCAGGTGAGCGATCCATGGCCTCATGGCCCTCTTGTTTTATATTCATTTTAGTAATCTGAATGTCCATATAAAATTACATCTTGCAACTGATAGACCAAATATGACATATTTACCGTAGTCGAGCCACTTATTCAAAGGATGGCACTATTTGATAAGGGGCCATATTAGTAGTCCCTATTTTTATTGATTTTCTAAGACATAATAACTGTTCTATAACTGTTCTGATGAAAGCGTTACACATTTCTACCATTAACTCTAAAAATTGAAGTATTATCACAATAAGCAGTTTGTCCTTTTGCCATACTGTTTTTGAAAGTCGTCTGCGACTTCAGATAGACCGGATCAGATTAATTTCAAGAACTCTGTTGCTTTAAATAATCCTTTGATTTATTTTCAGCCTAAGAAGAATGTAAGATTTGCTGACTTGACCTATGATAAACCAGAGACATTGGGACAACAAGCGGAAGATAATAAATTATTTGTGAAGAGAAATACAGGTATGTAAGGCCATAGATGAGGAGTAGTAAAGTGTTGTTTCTCATTAATATCTCCAATAAAACTCAGTCAGTCTCATTGAATGGGGAGGGGGAGAGCTATTAACCCTTACCCACATTTCAACAAATCTTATTTTCTTTCCATCAATTCATCTTGGTTTACAGGTAGGTTGTTATCTGCAGAAACAGTGTGCAAGAACCACAACTCTGATCTGCAGATGTGTTGTGCAAAATAACTATAATTCTAGCATGCATATTAATGAAGTATTCACCCAGTGTGCAATTTTTTGTCAGATCTTTTTCTCAATTATTACTTTCACAGGCTTCACATGTGTTCCTAGGAAGGCTGTTTTGTGATGTAATATTTGTTTATTGAAACAGTCTAGGTTAAAATCATTATAAATGAAGGTAACATTGTTTAATAGATTTAAAAACATGATAAACAATTGCCACAATAAGAAGTCAGCAGGTCAGTAGATAAATAGCTAGAGTTAACCCTCCCCCTCATATAGACGCTTTCTGATGACTTTGCAGCAGAGGACTTTTTGAAACATAGTGACAAAAGAAGAAATTGCACAAAACGTGCAATTTCTCCTTTTCCACAATGTTTTCCCGGGTGTCCCGGGTTCGATCCCCAGTCGCGGCAATTCGGTCATGGTGGAGTGCTCTTGGGCAAGGCACATTTTCTAGCCTAGTACTGGTTTGTTCACCCAGGGATCATGAATAATTAAATTTAAATGCGCGCTAAATGACCTTAGCTGTCGATGCGCCGTAAAACTATATACATTCATTCATTCATTCCACAATGTTTTCCACTTTTTGTCATAGGTTATCCATTCAATTATGGAGATTTTCTATTTTTTGACAACATACGTTTAAAGTCGTCTGCTGCAGAATTGTCGTATGAGGGAAAGATTTAATGTGCTATCATTTTTTCTTGTTATAAATAGGTGTGGGACATAATGGCACCAGTCATCAACGACCTGTGTCAGCTGTAAGCATCAAAACCGTGCCCCCTAGAATGGACCAAAAGCCTCCTAGAGCTTCAAGTGCCACTGTTCGAGCGAGTACCATACCACGGGCAAAAACACAGGTTGTCAGGCCACAGGCCGCGGCACACATCATACAAAGTCCTCCGTCAAGTAACTTGGAAAAGAAAGTTACAATTGTAAATAATAATTTTATGGAGAAAATACCATCATCTTTGCGAGGGAACCAGCCTGTTCATAGAGCATCACCATCAATGGTGTACACGGTGGGTTCAAGGTCAGATCAACAAAAGGTAAACTACGCTGTGTCAAGTATTGTAATGCCAAAGGGAAATAGTGCTCCATTTATATATCCGGGGACCATTCAGCCTTCTTCAAGTACATCCGGACCTGCTCAAAATGTTACCAATTCAAAATATGAAGGTGCTGTGTATGACGATAATGGTTTACGAATAGACAGAACACCAACTGACGATGAAATTAACTTTTTATGGGACAAAGTTAGGACTTGTTTAAGTAGAAACTCAAATGCAGGAGATAATGTACAAATGGAAAGTCACCGCCAAGCAGCGCCAGTTGCCAATACTTACATTGATGGCAATGCTCTTGGTCAGTTCAATAGTATGAATAGAGTGGCAGCCCCTCCCTATGGCAGCAATCCAGCTGTTCAAAGGCAGAACTCACTGGATGGTGCGAATGGATCATACGCAAAAAGATATGGACTTTTACAGCAGAGGAAACAACAAACTAATCCAAATAGCCTGAAGTCCCGTCAACAGTTGCCAGGTCAAGGCTCCCAAGGATATCCTGTGCATCATGCTCCTGTACAGAGTTATAATGAACCTCAACAAACAGGGCAGGCTAATGGAGAAGGTAAGATTGAATGTTTACCCAGAATCATTTACCCTTTCCAAAATGCAGACAAAATTTGATGCATCTGGGGAAGATGATTTTTGAAAAAATGTGGCAAGGGGATATATTAATCGTAATAGGCAATATCTTCTTATGCCAAGTTTTTTTCAACTGCATGTTTTTATGGGAAACATCTGCTTTTGAAAACATGAGGATAGCATTTAAAAGTTTGAAAAATTGTAAATTAAATTTTAAAACAATGTTGAATATGTTGTGAGAAAAGATGAAATTGCTCATCTAGAGCATTTTCCCCTTTTACCGCAATGTTATCAAAATGGGTCAAAAGTATTTTGTATGGATAAGATTAATGTGGTATTTGTATGCATATTAGTAGGAACACATGGTTTTTGAGCGGGACCCAAGATTCAATCCCCAGTCAGGTCATACCAATATATTACGGGTGGTAGTGACTTCCCATCATGTCATTTCTAGGACAGTTGGTGTATCTTTTTGACCAATGTACTGGTGTCCGTTAAATTGTATTCTATTAAAAGGAATGAATATACAATTCAAGTAAATTGTTAAAAATTCTTGATACTTGTATACATGTACCATAGATTTTGCCTCTGTTTTTAAAAGATCAGAGAAAAAATACCTACACCTGGAAATTTGTGAATATAATTAAATACCAAGATAAAAATATTGTGAGCAAAGGAACAATTTGTCAGTAAATTTTTCTAAGTTCCCATAATGTTTTTAAAAGTGTTTGATGCAAAGACACCAAATGTTATCTGCATCAGGGATAGGGTTAAACAAAGGGAGGAGTGTGTGATGATTCATTTTCAGAAAGCACTGCGGAGTTTCTTCAATTAAATGCAGATATTGTTGTTTAACACTGTCCTACATACAACCAAACCTTCAATAGATGACTTTGAAAACAACCAGGCAAAAAAATAGAAAATCTCTAGAAACAAAAGAAAAATTTCTACATTATATATAGGCTGAAAACATTTGCCACAATTTTCTCAAACAATGTCTGCTGCAGATGTTTCAAAATGTATCTACAGGTGAGAAAGATTAAATTTACACATTGAATGCAATTGTTGGTGATGAATCAGTTTCAGAAAGCATGGCTGAGTTTCTAACAGCGGAACAGATGTCTGAGCAGTCGGTATCAGAGAGTAGGATCCATCAAGCAATGGACGAGGCCCATGTCCGACAACAAGCATACATCGCCTCCAAACCTACTCCTTCAAAACGTAAAAGCTTTGTATTTTTCCTCTGACATTCTTTTTGTTTTGCTTGCCTGTAAGTAAGATAGACACTTACGGATAACTTCTCTGTTGTATGTCTATCTATCATGCTTTGCATTAAATAATTAGTCATAACTTTGTTTCTGTTTAAAATAATCACTTCAAAGTTTTAACATTTATACCTTGTGATCAGAGGAATGGAACAATGCAAGGAACATAACTCTAGACTGCTTATTTTAAAAGTTTATCCCTTTTAAGCTGCACTGACTGAAAATCAATCAAGCTTAGCACATTTTGTGTTGACTGATTGTGAGTACATATGTTAACTGTTAAAACTTTTACTTCTAACGACTTCTCTGCTGTAAGCACTTGGTCGATCTGGATGATACTTCATAGGTAGCATAATCTCAAAATCCTCTCTTAAATTCCTTCAAATTGTTTGGACCTTGGCAGAGTGTCACATAGGTATCATTTTTCTATCGTGTGTCTCTCTATCAGGCTTTCACTGACTGACATCCTTTGAACACTGTGGTTTAGACACAGTAAAGTTTTGGAAAAGATATTCTTTTAATGCTATGAACAAAGTTAGCGCAGGTGTGCACAAACTAATATATAGAAAAGCTAATGATACATAGTAGTCTGAAGTTTCCACGCACCTGCTTCTGGCAACAATTGAATACTTCTAGTTAGGGAGTAGCTAGTGGCTATGTTCCTTTGGCAAATAAATGCACCTGTGGTAATATATTGAAATTTGGAACTGTAATTTTGATCACAATTGCAAATATTTTTATGATCCATTGAAAAACATTGCCCAAAGGTGGGTCGGTTTTCCTTTACCTATTTTCTGGATACATTAAACCTCTTTTATTTTCTGTATACATAAAACCTCTTTTATTTTCTGTATACATTAAACCTCTTTTATTTTCTGTATACATTAAACCTCTTTTATTTTCTGTATACATAAAACCTCACTTACTTGCTTCATATATTAAACCTCACTTATTTGCTCATACGTCAAACCTCATGATTTATTTGCAGTATACATTAACGCTTGCTTATTTTCCTTACAGCAAAATCTGCCTTGTCTATGGAGGAACAGAGATTGATGGAGTCACTAGACAGACTCAATGATAAGTTAAAAGGTATGCCACTTTGTAATGCTTACCTGATACACAATTTCAGAGCTGTCCACTTTGAAACCATCTGGGAAAAATCATCCAACATCTGAAATATTATGAAAAATGGAGTAATTGTTTAGTTTGAGGAATGTCTCCCTTTTCCATAATGCTTTCTGCTACCAAAGGGATCCAGAGTTGTTAATTTATATTAGGGAAATGGCCTTATAGTTCATTTTAGGAGTCACAAAACAAAATCCTGATTATGAATGTAGTTTTTAGCTCGCCAGTACGAAGTACAGGAGAGCTTATGTGTTACCCCCGGCGGCGTCGGCGGTGGCGTAGACACCTAGGTTTAAGGTTTGTGTTTAAGGTTTTCATTTGGGTTTTAAGGGTTTATACCTTTAGGAACCATTTGTCATCCATCTACGCACACCACTACACCCGTCCTGACCCTGGGTCAAGGTCAAGGTAATTTCTACTTGGTTCTACTTGGTTCAGTTACAAGGTTTAAGGTTTGCGTTTAACGTTTAACATATCACTCTGCATTCACTATTATGACATTGATTGCTTTCATATTTAGTTTATACATTTAGGAACTATTGGTCATCCATCTGCGCACACCACTACACCCGTCCTGCACCTGGGTCAAGGTCAATGTCATTTCTACTTGGTTCAGTTACAAGGTTTAAGGTTTGCGTTTAACGTTTAACATATCACTCTGCATTCACTATTATGACATTGATTGCTTTCATATTTAGTTTATACATTTAGGAACTATTGGTCCATCTACGCACCCCACTACACCCGTCCTGACCCTGGGTCAAGGTCAAGGTCATTTCTACTTGGTTCTGTTATATGGTTTAAGGTTTCTGTTTAACATATCACTCTGCATGCATTATTATGACATTGATTGCTTTCATATTTAATTTATACGTTTATGAACTATTGGTAATCAATCTACGCACACCACTACACACTTCCTGACCCTGTGTCAAGGTCAAGGTCATTTCTACTTGGTTCTGTTACAAGGTTTAAGGTTTGCGTTTAACGTTTAACATATCACTCTGCATTCACTATTATGACATTGATTGCTTTCATATTCAGTTTATACATTTAGGAACTATTGGTCATCCATCTACGCATTTCACTACACCCGTCCTGACCCTGGGTCAAGGTCAAGGTCATTTCTACTTGGTTCAGTTACAAGGTTTAAGGTTTGCGTTTAACGTTTAACATGTCACTCTGCAGTGACTATTATGACATTGATTGGTTTCATATTTAGTTTATACATTTACGAACTATTGGTCATCCATCTACGCACACCACTACACCCGTCCTGACCCTGGGTCAAGGTCAAGGTCATTTCTACTTGGTTCAGTTACAAGGTTTAAGGTTTGCGTTTAACGTTTAACATTTAATTTAATCTAAATACCACTTTATAAACAGCACCCCTAGGCGAGCTCCATTGTCATCTGACAATTCTTGTTGTCACAGATATGATTAATTGCAGTTGAAGTTTGTTTAAGTTTTATCTTGGCGGCCAATACACCAAGCCATATGTTTCCTGGCTTTCGCTCACCATTTATCAACATAACCCTTTCCCTGATATAGACGCTTTCTGACGCCTCTGCAGCAGACGGCTATTTGAAAACATAGTGACAAAAGAAGAAATTGCACATCCATTCAATTATGGAGATTTTCTATGATTTGACAAAATATGTTTAAAGTCGTCTGCTGCAGATTTGTCGTATGAGGGAAAGGGTTAACACTCTTCCCAGGCAACCGGCTACTATAACCTTCCCACGAAGACTTTTGGTTTATGGATGTAAGACTAGTAAAGCTTGTCATAATGACTTAACCCTTTCCCTCATACGACAATTCTGCAGCAGACGACTGAACGTATTTTGTAAAAAAGAAGAAAATCTCTATAATTGAATGGATAACCTATGACTAAAAGTGAAAAACATTGTGGCAAAAGAAGAAATTGCACGTTTTGTGCAATTTCTTCTTTTGTCACTTTGTTTTCAAAAAGCCGTCTGCTGCAAAGGCGTCCGAAAGGGTTAAGTTTTGTCACAGAATGGATAATTTGACAATTTCTGATTGGACCTTGGCTTGACACTTGCTTTTTTAAACAACCATAATTTGTATGTACATTCAATGTTTAGATATCCTCACTATTACATTGATTACCTGAAATCCTAGTTTATTTGTATTTTGGTTACATACTACTTCACTCTTTCCGACTGCAGCAAATCTGCAGCATACAACTTTGAAACCATCTAGTCAAAATATGGCAAGTTTACGATGGAAAATGAAAGTTAAACTTATAATAGAGTTGAACACATTGTGGTAGAAATTTCCAAAAATCGTCTGCTGCAAAGGCATCCAAAAGTGTCTGTATGTGGGAAAGGGTTAGTAGTGACAGCTCTATTATTGGTATGTTTTTCTTTTTTGAGTTACAGAACAAAATGTGCAGCCTTTAACCCACCAAACTCAACAGAACACACAACAACAACAACCATCTCCACAGCAAGTGTTACATGTAGGTATTTTTTACTAGTTTTGCAATAAGATATTTTAAGTTTCCTTTTTAAGTCTTTCCCCAAAAAACAATCTATACAGCAAAATTATTGGAGTTGAGAACATTGTGGCAAAAGTTGTCTATTGCAGATGCGTCAAAACACGTTGGCAGATGGGAAAGGGTTAGAAATAGATAAATAGATTACATCTGATTAATATATTAAAAGTAAACATGTTATTCTGGATCAGAGTTGAAAACATTGTGAGGAAAGGAGAAAATGCTAATTATTTTTTTATTTTCCGCAATAATTTCTAAGCCATTCTCTGTTTCATAGAAGTGTTTATTGAACCACCCTCTCTGCTTCATTTAAACCTTTCCCACATACAATAATTCTGCACCGGACTACTTGGAAATATCTAGACAAAATATAGAAAATCTCTTTAAATTAATGTAGAAATATTGAATTGTGTTGAAAACATTGCGTCAAAAGGAGAAATTACTCCCTGTATACTGCAAGGATCATCACTCTACCACCTGCAGCATTATAATGGATCTTTTTATAACAAAGACCACACCAACATTTTGGTATTTCAAATATCAAATGTGCGAATACATCCACTTGTGAGGCCTTGTGACTGTCACTTCTAATCAAGCAATTATCTTTGGTTTCATGGATCACAAAAGATATACAAGGAATAAAACTCTGCTGTCGTTATATTAACTACCCTTTCACACATAGAGACATTTTTTGACACATCTGCAGCGGAAGACTTGAAAACATTATTACTCGAGGATAAATTGCTCATGATGAGCAATTTCTCCTTTTACCTTACTGTTTCAATTCAATAATTATATTTCTTGTTGTCTGCTGCAGATTTGTTGTATGTGGGAAAGGGTTAATCGCGTAGTATGGCATAGTATGCAGATGTTTAAATGTTATTTTAACACTATATTTTACAGTACATGTATTGTCTATTTGTGTTAAAAGAAATAGACACTTTGTCTGTGTTGGATATGATAGATTGTTTTATCTTCACCACTTTTGAATTGTGAAAATATGATGTTTTACTAACTATGGTGATTATAAAACATGATATCACATTTTTTTTTTAACAAATACAATGTATTCTTTGTTTTTGTGTCACCTGCTTTTGCAGCCAGTGTGATGCATTGGGATGTTATCCCTTCATCTAGTCATCCATCTGTCATTCTGTCTGTCTGTCCACCACTCTTGTGACATATAAGCAAGCAACACACATGTTCAAACACTCATGTTTATCTGGATATATACATGTTTCATTATACCCCCAGATACATAGTATATGGGGGCTATATAGGAGTCACGCTTGACGGTCAGTTTGTCGGTTGGTCTGTGGACATTTCTTGTGAACACTTTTTCTCAGCAACCCTTGGTCAGAATTCAATATAATTTCACAAGAATGATTGATACCAAGCCTAGTTGTGCATATTGTCGGTGTGTTGCACTGGAATTATTTTTAAATGAATTTCTCATACATATGTATATTGTCAGGCACCAGCTGGGGGTATTCATCACCTTCAGTGATATTTTTAGTTTAAATAGTTGTTACTTTACCTCAGTACAGGAGACAGTTCTATACAGTTTTCTATTATCAGAAAATAAGACTTATTGATACTTTGTTTGAATATTCTAGAGGTCTTCATTTTTATCTCCAGATGGAAAGGTAATACAGAAAGTTGAAAACAGTTTTAACAAATCTGTACTCTTGAAACACACGTGTCATCACTACCTTTAGGCTATGGAACTAAGTCTTATCCCTTTACCACATGCAACAAATCTGCTGCAGATGACTTTGAAAATATCAAGGCAAATTTAGGAAAAATCTCTTTTAAAAAACATTTAGGCTGACATCGTTTTCTGCATATATGTCAAAATAAGACTGCATGTGGGAAACGGTGAAAGGTTTTATGCTTATGGCGTTGCTTTTAAGCCTTTCCTCATACAACAATTCTGCAGCAGACGACTTTGAACATATTTTGTCAAAAAATAGAAAATCTCTATAATTGAATGGATAACCGATGACTAAAAGTGGAAAACATTGTGGCAAAAGGAGAAATTTCTTCTTTTGTCACTATGTTTTCAAAAAGCTGTCTGTTGCAGAGGCGTCAGAAAGCGTCTATATGAGGTAAAGGGTTAATTAATCAATGGGCAATAGTTAATATTATTATACATAGTCAATATTTTGGGAAACAATTCTGGAAATTTGGACACCCTTTTACTGTTTACATTAACCCTTTCCCTCATACGACAATTCTGCAGCAGACGACTTTGAACGTATTTCGTAAAAACATAGAAAATCTCCATAATTGAATGGCTAACCTATGACAAAAAGTGGAAAACATTGTGGCAAAAGGAGAAATTGCACGTTTTGTGCAATTTCTTCTTTTGTCACTATGTTTTCAAAAAGTCATCTTCTGCAGACGCGTCAGAAAGCGTCTATATGAGGGAAAGGGTTAAAAGATAATTTAACTTCTTTGCAATTAAAGCTTAAATTTTAGAGAGTAGAACACATTGCTAATTAAGGAGAAATTGCTTCTTGTGAAAACTGATTAAGTTTGTCAAATGTCTGCTGCAGAAGTGTTCATTAATCAAATGCTGTCTATCTGCAAAAACCCTTTCCCACATATTACAAAGCTGAATCAGATGACTTGTAAAACATGGAACATCTCTATAAATAAAAGTATAATTATTTAATAGAGTTGAAAACTTTGTCTCAAAAGGGGAAATTGCTCATGATGAGCAATTTCTCCTTTCGCCACAATGTTTTCAAAAATCGTCGTCTACTGCAGTGGCGTCAGATAGTGCCGTGTATGCGTGAAAGGGTTAAAGAAAGTGTTCGTCAGACTTGATCCCAGCTGTGTGTGTTTTGAGAGTACAGAGTACCAGCAGCTCCTCTTAAACTGTTATGTTGTAACCTGTGCACATATTAACAGTGCTATTTGTCTAATACATGTAGTGTGTTATTTGACTTCACGCCAATGGGATAGAACAGTATCAAAGTTCAATTTGTTCACCTTCCAGAGGAAAAGTCTTCCGAAGAAGGTCCTCTATGTTTCTCTAACTCCTTTTGCCCTTTCCCACATACAACAAATCTTTTAAATCATTTAAGCAAAAACAAGGAAATCAATGAATAACTATTGAATCAAGTTGAAAAAAAATTGTAAAAAGAAGAAAATGCTCTCAATAAGAATTTTCTTCGTTTTACAATAATGTTTTAAAAAGTAAGCTGCTGCAGATGCAACTAAATGCTTCTGCTTGTCTGGTATTGTTAATCCCAATACCTAATATGGTAATTTTAGACTTTACGGTACCTTAATTGAAAAACTACATTCTGTATACAGACAACAATGGGAAATGGGAACAAATTATAGCAGAGACTGTATTATAGCATTGACATACATTTATTATGTGCTATTTGTCACAATGTTTGACCACAGTGTCTGCAGCTGCAGAGTTGTAAACAAGTCAGTAATGTTATTTCAAAGAAGCGAGATGTTATTTAACCATTTCACAAGAATGCAACTTTTTATCGTGTCACAAAATATACCAAGTTAAAGTACTCTGATGCTGTTCTACCTATGAGACAATTGCTAAATTGATTGATGAGTTGACATTTAATATGCTTTTCAGGGCTTATAGGATTATTATGCTGCCACATGGGTTTATAAGTTCTGCTATCTCCATGGTTTTCTATCTATTTTGTTCTTTTTATGGAAATGCAAGAACTTGATACCCTTTCCCACATACAGCCAATTTTCAGTAGACAACTTTGCAAAATCTCTATTAGTGAAAATATAATTTTATAATACAGTTAAAAACATTGTAGCAAACGCTTCAACGTATTCAACAATATTTTCAACTTGATTCCATAGATACACTGTAGCAGGTATTTTCCACAATTTTGCCTAGATTTTTTCAAAACAAATATTGCAGATTTGTTACACATGGGATAAGGCAAACATGAAAAATAATTTCATTTGAATTGACTGAGAATTATATCTTTATGTATCTGTAACAGTCTCAATGTGCCACTGAGGATAGAGAAAATTCAGTAAGAAAATAATTATACATGCTGTTGTTAGCTGTTGTTTTCCCAAGTTGTGGCTAGTAATATGCAAAGTTACATGAAAACCAAGCTTTGAATGTTGCCATGAAAACCAACCTTTGAATGATTGCAACGTAGGAATAACTAAATTAGCTTGTGCTAATCCGCTTATCCAGTGTAATCCGCATATTCACTAATTGTTATATTATCAGTCACGTTTCCCATAAGAGCAAGATTAACATATTATACTTTTCCCTCATACAAATTATCTGTATCAGAGGGCTTTGAAAACATTGTGGCAAAAGTCGACTCTGTAAATGAAAGGATAATAATTGAGTAAAGTTGAAAACATTTTAGCAAAAGGATAAAATTACTCATCAAGAGCACTTTCTCCTCATATTACAATGTTTTCAAAAGTTGTCAGCTGTAGAGGCGTCAAAATGTGTCTGTATGAGGGAAAAAAATAACTTTTCTTTTACTAAAATCTGATTTATTATAATACATCTAAAGGTCTGTTTTCATAATGAATGGCTAATTTGATATTATAGTAACAATTATGATGATAAAGCTATAAAGATAATTATGTTTGTTAGGCTATAGTTATCATTATGTTGGTAAGACTATAGTAACCGTTATGTTGGTAAGGCTATAGTTTGCATTTTGTTGATGAGGAATTAGTAATCATTATAATGGTAATATTATAGTAATCATTATGTTCAGGAAGCTATAGTAATTATTATGTTAGTGAGTCAATAGTTTTATTATGTTGGGGAAGCTATAGTAATCATTATGTTGGTGAAGCTATTATAGTAATATTTAGGTGGTGAGGCTAGTAATCAGTATGTTAGTAAGGCTATAGTTATCATTATTTTAGTAAGGCCAAAGTAATCATTGTGTTAGTAAAGCTATAGTAAACATTATGTCTGTGAGGCTATAGTAATCATTATGGTGGTAAGGTTATAGTAATCATTATGTTTGTAAGGCTATAGCGATCATGTTGGTGGTAAGGTTATAGTAAACATTATGTCCGTAAGGTTATAGTAATCGTTATGGTTGTAAGGTTATAGTAATCATTATGTTTGTAAGGCTATAGTTGTAGCCATTTTGTTTGTAAGGCTATAGCGATCATGTTGGTGGTAAGGTTATAGTAAACATTATGTCTGTGAGGCTATAGTTGTAGCAATTATGTTTGCAAGGCTATAGCGATCATGTTGGTGGTAAGGTTATAGTAAACATTATGTCTGTAAGGCTATAGTAATCATTTTGGTGGTAAGGTTATAGTAATCATTATGTTTGTAAGGCTTTAGTTGTAGCCATTATATTTGCAAGGCTATATCGATCATTATGTTGGTCAGATTATAGTAATCATTCTGTTGGTAAGGCTCAAGTTAACATTATGTTTGTAAAGCTATAATGATAATTATATCTGTGAGGCTATAGTAATCATTATGTTGGTAAGATTATAGTAATCATTATGTTGGTAAGGCTACAGTAATCATTATGTTGGTAAGATTATAGTAATCATTGTGTTGGTAAGATTATAGTAATCATTATGTTGGTAAGATTATAGTAATCATTATGTTGGTAAGATTATAGTAATCATTGTGTTGGTAAGGCTACAGTAATCATTATGTTAGTAAGATTATAGTAATCATTATGTTGGTAAGATTATAGTAATCATTGTGTTGGTAAGGCTACAGTAATCATTATGTTGGTAAGATTATAGTAATCATTATGTTGGTAAGATTATAGTAATCATTGTGTTGGTAAGGCTACAGTAATCATTATGTTGGTAAGATTATAGTAATCATTATGTTGGTAAGATTATAGTAATCATTATGTTGGTAAGGCTACAGTAATCATTATGTTGGTAAGATTATAGTAATCATTATGTTAGTAAGATTATAGTAATCATTGTGTTGGTAAGGCTACAGTAATCATTATGTTGGTAAGATTATAGTAATCATTAAGGCTATATAAATCATTTTGTTTGTGTGGCTATAGTTATCATTATGTTGATGAAGTACAGTGGAAGCTGACCTTACCTTTCCCACATGCAGACTCACTTTGCCACATATGAGGCTCATTCTTCATTTTTGCTGCAATATGTTTTCAAATGTCGTCTACATGTATGAAAGGTTTAAACAGTCAGTACATTTCAGATACCTGATTATGCATGATTTTAATTTAACTGGTTTCCTATTTCCCCCAACATACACCAACCTCTAGTCATCCTGCATGTGACACTTGTTTCATTTAACCCTTTTCACATAGATAAAAAGAATTGTTTTCAGACAATTTTGAAACAACTGGGTAAAAAGAAGAACAATTTCAGGATGGATAAGCAAACACAGTTAGAAAAGGAGAAATTGCTCATTATGATGTGCCTACTTTAAAAACATCTGCAAAAAATGATTCATCTGGAAAATTTGAATAATAACTTTGAAACTGAGTAGAATTAGAATGAGGGAAATGTGGGAAATGTAGACATTGTAAAATGTTATTAATGTTTCTTATTTAACAAATATTTAAAAGTTGTGTGCTGCTTTGCCGTTATTAACCCAACATACAATAAATCTACAGCAGAAGACTTTGAAAACATCTTGGCTTAAGTTGGAAACATTATCTCCAAATAAACCTCCACAAAAATGGTTAAACATAATGGATACATATAGTCTCCAACAACTTCTAACTGAACCAACAAGAAAAACTAAAGATTCAAAGACACTGATTGACCACATTTATGTTACAAATCTTGAAAATGTATATGAATCCCATGTTGTCCAATATTCAGTTAGTGATCATTATCCAGTCTGCATCACAAGACATAGCAAGATTTCTGTTAATATAAAACACAAACATAGCGCTATTACTTACAGAAACTGTAAAAATTTACATGAAGCAGCTTTTTTACAAGATCTCAAAGATGCTCCTTTTTACAAGGTTGAGTTTGAAAATGACCCTGATGTCTGTCTACAGCAGTGGTACAATATATTTTATACCGTGTTAGATAAACATGCCCCTGTAATAACTAAACGTATTAAAAAAGACCATCAACCTGAATGGTATAACAGTGAAATATCACAGGCTAGGCACGCAAGAGACAAATGTCATAGGTTAGGTATGTGGGAATATTATAAATTATGGAGAAATAAAACAAAAGTATTAACTGAAAATGCAAAACGTGAGTTCTATTCTGAGGCAATAAAAAACTCTAAAGACCCAAAGTCATTATGGAAATGTATTCATTCCTTAAGACCTTCAAACACAACATTCAGTTCAACAGTGCTTAATTCTAATGATGGTATAAAAATCACAAATCCTCATGATGTTGCAAATGAATTTAATAATTTCTTCACTTCTTGTGTAAAAAATCTTAGAAGTCAGTCCAGTGAACAATCTCCAAGTTTTCAAGAATTAAAAACATATGTTCAAAGCAAACGTCCACACGATCAGTATTTTAAGATAAAACCAGTCAATATGAATATCCTTTTTAAGGAACTAATGAATCTTGATTTAAACAAATCTTCGGGACTAGATAACATAGGCCCTAGAATTTTGCGAATAAGTGCACCTGCAATAGTTTCGTCATTAACTTATATATTCAATAGAGTCATAGATAGTGGAAAGTTTCCTCAACTTTTCAAAAATGCAAAAGTAACTCCTATACACAAAAAGGGAGATAAATCTGAGGCAACTAATTACAGACCTATATCAGTACTACCAACATTGTCTAAGTTAATTGAAAAACATATCTCCCAACAACTTTATAAGTATCTGTCAGATTTTAACCTATTACATCCATCTCAATCTGGATTTAGGCCGAATCACTCCTGTCAAACAGCACTAATAAATATAACCGACAAATGGTTACAAGAAATGAATGATGGAAACATAAACGGAGTTGTATTCTTGGATTTAAAAAAAGCTTTTGATGTTGTTGATCACAAACTCTTATGCCAAAAGCTTAATATATATGGTTGTACTCAAACTTCCCTGAAGTTGTTTGAATCATAGCTTAATAATAGAACACAGCAGGTAAAAGTAGGAAATGCCAAGTCTAAATCTGCCCCTATTTCTCATGGAGTCCCCCAAGGTTCCATACTGGGTCCATTACTTTTCATTCTATATATTAATGATCTCCCATTACATGTAAAAAACAGTGAAACTGATATGTATGCAGATGACTCCACATTCCACACTTCAGGAAAAACTGTTGGAGAAATTCAGCAGAGATTACAAGCCGACTTAACTTCTATAAATAAATGGTGTTCAAGAAATATGATGTATATTAATACAGAAAAAACTAAGTGTATGACAATAGGAACAAGACAAAAACTATCAGTTCAAAAGGACTGCCTTACTATTACCATAAATGCAGGGATTTTGCAAAATTCTCAATGTGAGAAACTTTTAGGTGTTAAAATTGAACCTCAGTTAAATTGGTCAAGTCAAATAAACCATATATGCACTGTCATCTCATCACGCATATACCTTTTGTCAAAAATAAGAAACTATCTTCATCTTGAAGCAAGAAAATTATTTTACAGTGGATATATACTACCATTGATTGATTACTGTTGCACTGTTTGGGGAAACTGCACTAAAAATGGGCTTGATAGAATACTAAAATTACAGAAAAGAGCAGCAAGAATTATTCTCAATGCAGATCCTCTTTCAGCCTCGGAGCCTTTATTTAAAGAACTAAACTGGATGCCAGTACATATAAGGATTCAGTATCATAAACTATTACTTGTCTATAAATGCTTAAATTCCCAGGCACCTGAATATTTGTCAAATAGACTTGTATACGTGGGAGATAATAACCCATACAGTATAAGGAATGTTGTAAATGGAAATTTATATGTTAAAAAATCAAAGACAGAGCTTTACAAACGTTCTTTTCATTATTCTGGGTCACTTTTATGGAACAATCTGCCTACCGATATTAGATCATCACCAAGTCTATACAGCTTCAAAAATAATCTAAAAAATTATCTTCTGAACCTTAATTGTTAGTTGGAAATAAACTGTTTGATTGACGAATGATTGTGAGTATTCAATACAGTCTGTGACTTGGCCCCACATTTCCCAGGAATTCCTTGAAATTGACTGTCTGTTTATCTCAGCAGGGTCTGTAATTATCACCCTGGTGTGAACATAAATGGCCCTTAAATTCTTCATGGTGTGTTGACTGATACACCTTTTCAGATGTTAATTGGTGGCATGCATGCTGTGAAAATAGCCATGCAGACCCCTAATTGATTTCATGGTGATTTGGAGATAAGACAATAGCTCTCATCAATTATGGGGGAATTTCTGGGGCTAGGTTACAGACGAATGGAAAAGTTTCTGTCATTGCATTTATAAACATTATGTGAATGCTTGTTTTATATTTTAATGTTTAATTACATTGTTGAATTTCATGTTCAATGTATGATTGTTGAGGGCCACAGGGAAGATTAGTGTAACTAACTGTGTTACCCTCATTAAATAAAGTATTATTATTATTATTATTATTATTATTACATTGTGACAATGTTTTCAAAATTCGTCTTCCGCAGATGCTTTAAAATTGCGTCTGCAGGTGGGAAGGATTAAGCCATATAAAAAATGACATTCATGTTAGTTTTTGTACTTTTTTTTCAGCTAAAATACAAGTAGCTTGGTTTTCGTAATTACATAATCAACTATGTAAAAATAAAAGTATGAAATACATTATACTGGTAGTGGTCCAAAAGTGGGTGATTTGGTTGGTCTGAGAGTTTGTTTTGTGGTTTGAATGTTTTACCTCTTAAATGTACATTGGAATTACATTGCAACTGTGCACAAAGCGTTTTCTTGGTGTATTGCAGTTTGTTTCCCCCCCGTACAGCTGACTTTTGAATGCATCTGCAGACAGTTAATTTTTTTAGCTCGGCTGTTTTTCGAAGAAAAAACGTTGGGCTATTGTGATACCCTTGGCGTCTGCGTCGTCACAAAAAATGGGTTAACCCTTTCCCTCATATAGACGCTTTCTGACGCCTCTGCAGCAGACGGCTTTTTGAAAACATAGTGACAAAAGAAGAAATTGCACAGAACGTGCAATTTCTCCTTTTGCCACAATGTTTTCCACTTTTTGTCATAGGTTATCCAGTCAATTATGGAGATTTTCTATGTTTTGACAAAATGCGTTCAAAGTCGTCTGCTGCAGAATTGTCGTATCAGGGAAAGGGTTAAGAAGCTTCTTCTTTGAATTTTGACATCTTGAATAAATCATAATGGAACCATTTTTTTTGTGTTAAGTTAAAAAATTACAAGCAATTTCACTGTTTCCCCCAATGTACTCATCTGCTGCTAAGGTGTGACATATTGTTATATCATGTAGGAAAAAGGAGACAGCATGGCCTTATCATCATAAGTTCATTATTAAATCATACACTTATAAGTTTGATATGAAGTCTTACAGTCATCTGATTTGAAAACAGATTGAAAGAAATATTTGAAAAGGGTAAGCGAAAATTCAAATTCATCTGCTGCAGATATTTAACCCTTTCCCACTTACAGACGCTTTCTGACGCCTCTGCAACAGACGACATTTGAAAACATTGTAGCAGTAGGAGAAATTGCTTTTATTGAGCATTTTATCGTTATTCAACTCTATTGAATAATTAAACTCTCATGAATGGAGATTTTTCACATTTTTTGTCCAAGAGGTTCCCAATGTTGTCTGCTGCAGATATGTTATATGTGGGAAAGGGTTAAAAAGTGTCTTGGGGCCTCCATATGTGGGAAAGGCTTAATTTTAACCCTTTCCCTCATATAGACGCTTTTTGACGCCTCTGCAGCAGACAGCTTTTTGAGAACATAGTGACAAAAGAAGAAATTGCTCAAAACTTTGAGGAATTTGCAAAATTCTCACAAAATACCAAAAATGTCTGCTATAGACATCTTTTATCATATTAAGCAACTGGAAACATTTGAAAACTTTGCTGGAAAAGGAAAACAAAATGCTCAAAATGAGCAATTTCACAATTTCCTACATTGTTTTGAACTCTGTGTCAAAAGGATACGTCTTAATATCCTGGGTTTTTAAAGCTTACATACCTTAACCCTTTCCCACATACAGAGGCTTTCTTACGCCACTTTAACAGACAACCTATGAAAATATTGTTGCAGAAGGAGGAATTGCTCATGATGAACAATTTCTCCTTTTGCCACAATGTTTTTAAATGTCATCTGCTGCAGATGCTTCAGAAAGCAACTGTATGTGGGAAAGGATTGAAACATGGTTTAACCCTTCCCTCATATAGACGCTTTCTGACGCCTCTGAAGCAGACGGCCTTTTAAAACATAGTGACAAAAGAAGAAATTGCACAACACGTGCAATTTCTCCTTTTGCCACAACGTTTTCCACTTAAAGTCAAAGGTTATCCTTTCAATTATAGAGATTTTCTATTGTTGACAAAATATGTACAAAGTCGTCTGCTGCAGAATTGTCGTATCAGGGAAGGGGTTAACCCATTCAAAGGTAAATATTTTCATGAATGAATGCCTCTACAATTTCAGTTACCGAAAGTGTACTTTGCTTGAAGTATGAATGGTAAGGAGTAAATCTATGAGCTTTACTGCAGGAAAACCCACCTTAGAGCAATTGAGACCAGTGTAGATTCAGATCAACCTTTACATCCATTTACCCCGATCATTCAATGAGTCACAGAATAGTTTAACCCTTGCTGCATATTACAACTCTGCAGGAGAATACTTTGGAAACACCCAAGCAAAAATATGGAAAATTTAAGTAATTGAACGTATAATTATTTGATGGAGTTGAAATCATTGTAGCGAATCAAGAAGTTGCTCACAAAGAGTAATTTCTTCCATTGCCACTATTTTCTTAACCCTTTCCCTTGCCACAATTTTTGTCATAGGCTATCCATTCAATTATGGAGATTTTCTATTTTTTGACAAAATACGTTCAAAGTCGTCTGCTGCAGAATTGCCGTATGAGGGAAAGGGTTAAAAGTCTGCTGCAATTACATCAATATGCACCTGCCTTTCGAAAATGGTTAAACAAAACTTTAAACCACCAATGTAAATTCTAATATTAGCTGGGATGCACAATCCAATCTTTATCTACTCTTGTCAAAAGATACTCAAATAGGTTTGGTTTTCATTTAGGACGTCTCATACCTTCTTCTAAGCCTATACCCCTGTTATTTCTACTAACTTATTTATGCAGTCGCGTCACAATCAGATATTTGAACCATTTACAACATGTACGCACATTTTGACGCATCTGGAACTCTTGTTTTCAACTCTATTTGCTAAACATACCTTTGTTGATGGAAAAATTCTGTATTTTTGTCAAGATGTTTCTAAAGTCGTCTGCTGCAGAAATTCTCTTATGCCAGAAAGGGTGAATAAAACCCTCATTTCACCCATTCCTACAAACAACAAATTTATAGCAGACTTCCAGGCAAAAATGCCTGGTATGAAGTATTTCTTTAATTAGAAGTATCATCATAGAATAGAGTTAAAAACATTGTGGCAAAAGTAGAAATTGTTCCTTTGAAGCAACTTTTGTCACAATGTTTTCAAAAGTTGACAATTACAGATTCCTAAAAATGCATCTGTATGTGCAAAAGGAATAAGTGATGTAATTCTTGTTCTAATTCACTCCTGATAAATGTTATTCATGCAAGTTATTTCAGATTATTTCCTAGGTCAATAGAAGACTATTTCTTACGGGATTACATAGTTATAAACCCCTTCCCACATACGATAAATCTGCAGCAGACAACTTTGAAAACATGTTGGCAAAAGTACATCATAAGCAACTCTTTTGCCACTATGTTTTACTAAGTTTTCTGCTGCACTGGCGTCAGATAGCGTCTGTATGTGGGTAAGTGGTTAACAAATTCTTTACCCATTTTTTTGGTATATTCATGAACAACGCAAGACGTCTGAATTAAGATTAAGAGTTTAGCAGCTGCTGAGGAGTTCTGATTGTTATTTCTACACTTATATTCACCATTATAGACCTTATCAGAGTGGAGTGGTTTTTAGTTTATCATCAACAATATTCCATATTTATAAATATATCATTTCATGTATTTCATATATTTAACCTCTTTCCAACAAACATAAAAATCTGCACTCAACAACTAACGAAAAACATTTTGGATAAAACCTCCAAACAGAACATCTCTAAATACGTCAATTATAATCATTTCTCTTTTTGTCATAAGTCGTTTGCTGTAGATGTGTCAAATCACGCCCGCTAAAAATATGAGCAATTTCTCATACAACCACAATGTTTTATAAAGTTGTCTGCTGCAAATACCAAGAAAGCAGAATCCAGAAAATAAAGAAAACCACATTTACATAATATTCCATTAAAGTAGTGTTTGGATACTGATTAATAAAACTACCTTTATACGATATGAAATAATATGTTATATAGTTTGGGGTTTCCAAGCATTTGTTTACTCTTGTCAAATTTTGTTATCCCTTTCCCTCATACGACAATTCTGCAGCAGACGACTTTGAACATATTTTGTAAAAACATGGAAAATCTCTACAATTGAATGGATAACCTATGACTAAAAGTGGAAAACATTGTGGCAAAAGGAGAAATTGCTCGTTTTGAGCAATTTCTTCTTTTGTCACTATGTTTTCAAAAAGCCGTCTACTGCAGAGGCGTCAGAAAGTGTCTATATGAGGGAAAGGGTTAAGGGTGGCTTTTTGAGGGGTTTTCAAGTTGACAAAACTTTACAAGCATTTTTCAGAAGACAAATTTATTGATTTTGGACTTTTTATTTTTTAACCCTTTCCCTTTCCGACAAACAGACTCTTTCTGCCACCTCTGCAGCAGCGACTTTAGAAAGAAAAAAAACAACAATTTCTCCTTTTGCCATGTTTTCAAACCTATTCAATAATAAACATTCACATAATAGAGGTTTGTCATAGTTTGGCCTAGATGTGTTCAAAGTCTGCTGCACAATTGATGATGAGGGAAATAGTCAAACAAAGTCGAAACCTGGTTATTTAAACAATAATATTGCGCATACAGTTAACTGTCATACTTTCATTTGACTTATTCTAACCAAATTTCATAGGGAAATACCCAGGGATTGTTTTGGGGATCATACATGATATATAGGTCACTATTGCCAAAAATAATATCACCTTTATTATAGTCACAGATGAAAACTTGGTTGGTTTTGCTTCACATCTTCTTTGAGTTTTGTCTTTTCTTGAGGCTCTGATTGGGACTTTACCTCTTGCTTTAACCCTTTCCAACTTACAAAAAATCTGCAGCAGATGACTTTGAAAACATTGCATCAAGAGTATGGAAACTCAAAATGAAAGTACAATTAATGAATTGAGTTAAGCATTGTAGCAATCGTTTTTTGTCACGATGTTTCTAAAAGTTGTTTGTTGCAAATGCTTGAAAATGTATCTAAAAGTGGGAAAGGGTTGAATTTGTTTGTAGTGATCTTTGATGAGACTTGGACACAAAAACTGAACCCAGTCTTGACTGTTTGGATACGAATTAAAAATAGTTTTCTTCCTGCTGCTTTACCAGTCAAATGGATCATTTAGCTAGTCTAATTGTCACTCTACTCTTCTTTTGTTCTATCACCATGTACTGCAGGTGTTTCAGAAACATGTATGCATATTGCAGTTCAATCAGATTTATTACTTTTAAAAGTTATAAGAACGTGACATCACATGAAAACGGATGTTTGGAGGTTTTTGAAATTTACACCAATCTGTCAAAATCTGTTATTACTACTCTCCAGAGAGTGCCAGGATGCTTGCACGTTTAGGCAGAGAAGTTCACTAATTCAGAGGTCAAGATAAGGAGGGGTATTCAGCTCTTTTTCCCACAATTTCTCTCTTGTTATTAAAGCAAACCCTATGTTATGTGTACTCAAAAGAATTGTCTCTCTGAGACGATTCTTTTGAGTACCCACATCATAGGGTTAGAGGGTCAAATAAGGATTTTAGAACATGCAAAATGCCTCTTATCTAGAGCTCTTATCACTATGTCCTGAACGTTGATTTTCATGTGATGTGGACTTATATACCTTTTATCTGTCTTGACAGCAAGCTGCTTGTATTGTAAGTTAAAATGAGACATTTCTTTTTAGCTCCCCTGAGCACAAAGTGCTCAAGGTGAGCTATTGTGTTGTCAGTGTGTCTCAGTAATAATTGTTAACAACATCTCTTAAACCACTTGGTCCATTGCAGCTAAATTTTACAGGAATGTTCCTTTGGTTTTCTTCTTTAAAAGTTGCTCTAAGAATTGTTTATATTATTATTTCAGAAATATGTGATAATTCCCACAATGCCATTTTTTCCAACAAATTACGATTTTTAACAAAAAATATCATGGCATTTGGCCTAATCATATCTGCTTTTGAGGTGTCAAAGTGTAGTGTGTATAAGAGAAAGAGTTGTAACATTATCTCGTGTATATTTGCAGGTTAGCGGTTTCAAGGGGCACCAACCATTACATTCACAAAGACGAGTCATAGAGAGCGCAAATCCACGGTTAAAAATCACATCCGCAACACTAAAAAGACATTTACACCGACACCAGTAGAAGATGAGAAAAGTGCAACTTATATCAATACTTCAATGTAGCTACTTTTAAACCCTGAAACAGGTGTATTTTGAAATTTAGACACCTGTGTTTATACCCGTTTTCCGACTAGAAACAAATCTACAGCACCTCATTTTGAAAACATCTAGGTAAAAGCGTGGACAATCTCAATGAATTCAAGTATGATCATTATGTAATTGCTTGTCCGACTGGTAACTGCAGAATGCTAGGACTTAACCCTTTCCCACATGCAGATGCTTTCTGATGCCTCTGCAGCAGATGAATTTTGAAATCATTGTGCCACAATGATTTCAACTCTATTCAATAGTTTTTCATTCATTTTCCATAATTTTGCCTATATGTTTTCAAAGTCGTCTGCTGCAGATTTACTGTATGTGGGAAAGGGTTAAAGTCCTCAAATTTGACAGGGAGGTTGGGAATGACTTGTATAAATGAGCAATTTGTCTTCTTGCAACACTGTTTTCAAGTCGACCCAATAATTATACTTTTATTTGTGGAGGTTTTCAAAGTCACCTGCTGAAGATTTGTTGAATGTCTGAATGGTTAAGACTTTTCTAAATTAAGACCCCCTAGATGAACAAAAAATATATTTATATGTATATGGGCCAGGTTCCAGGATAACACAGTGTATTGTGTGAAGTGAAGATATAGATTTGTTTGCCATTTGATTCAATTTAACGCTGTATGCCAGAAACTCCTGTAACAAATTGGCTAACAGTGTAGATCCAGATGAGACTACGTTGGAAGTGGCTTTTTATCTACATCTTCACTACCTACAAATGCCAGATGGTTTCATTTTGCTGCAGTGTGGCCTTGGCCTATACAAGCTTGGTTATTATTTTTCATGATTTTCAGACATTATAGTGTAGGTCACAAAGAGAAAAAAGATTTTTACATTTATCAAAAGGACTCATACTTGTGTTTCGTTTTGACAAGTGATTTCCTTTAATGATAACTGAGTAAAAAGATGACAATTTATCAAACCGTATTATTAACCCTTTCCCACATACAATAAATCTGCGGCAGAGGACTTTGAAAACATGTTTATGAAATTATAGTTCAACAGAAAATATAAATATTTAATAGAGATGACAATGTCGTGGTAAAAGGAGAAATTGCTCCTTTTGTCACATTGTTTTCAAATATCGTCTGCTGTAGATGTCTGCATGTTGGAAAGGGTTAGTAATAACTAAATAAAAAGGTGACTATTTGTCAAACCTTATTATTAACAACTTGAAAAACCTTCTTTGACTTATAAGTTAACTTAAGCCTTTCCAACTTATAGACGCTTTCTAATGCCTTTGCAGCAGACGACTTTTGAAACCATTGTGACAAAAGAAGAAGTTGCTCAGGATGAGCAATTTCTCCTTTTGTCACAATGTTTTCAACTCTATTGATTGATGAAAGTTTCATTTATAGAGTTATATCATTTTTTAAACCAGATGTTTTTTAAAAGATGTCTGCTGCAGAATTGCTGAATGTGGGAAAGGGTAAACAGTGCATAGCCAGATTAGATTGGGCAAATATGCAGGGTGATGGGATCAAAACTGCTCACAAATGACTTGACCCATTCCCTCATACGACAATTCTGCAGCAGATGACTGTGAACATATTTTGTCAAAAAGCAGAAAATCTCTATAACTAAATGGATAACCTATGACTAAAAGTGGAAAACATTGTGGCAAAAGGAGAAATTGCTCGTTTTGAGCAATTTCTTCTTTTGCACTATGTTTTCAAAAAGCTGTCTGCTGCAGAGGCATCAGAAAGCGTCTATATGAGGGAAAGGTTTAAGGTTGGTTTTTCTGTGGCACGGCTCACTTACCTTAAACCATGTTTCAATCCTTTCTTACATACAGATGCTTTCTGAAGCCTCTGCAGCAGATGACATTTAAAAACATTGTGGCAAAAGGAGAAATTGTTCATCATGAGCAATTCCTCCTTCTGCAACAATATTTTCATAAGTTGTCTGTTGAAGTGGCGTAAGAAAGCCTCTGTATGTGGGAAAGGGTTAAGGTCTGTTAGCTTTAAAAACCCAGGATATTAAGATGTATCCTTTTGACACAGAGTTGAAAACAATGTAGGAAATTGTGAAATTGCTCATTTTGAGCATTTTGTTTTTCCTTTTCCAGCAAAGTTTTCAAATGTTTCCAGTTGCTTAATGTAAAAGATGACTATAGTAGACATTTTGGGTATTTTGTGAGAATTTTGCAAATTCCTCAAAGGAGCTCATAAGGGAAAATGTGCTGTAGTTATCATGTTATTGACATTTTACTGAGTAAAATCTTGTATTGGATAATAGGTCAATGCTTGTTATAAAGCAGATCTAGTTATAATAATATTATAATAAATCAAAACGCGTTATTGTTATACTGTAATTGTATATTCAAAAAGAATAGTCTTACATGCTTTTTTATTTATTTTATTTTTTTAATATTGTGATACTGAGAGAATGAAGCTGTAGATCTAGTTAGAACATTTGCCTACTTTACAAGCAGGAAGATTTAGTGTTTTGCTGGGCTATTTTGTCTGTTCATGATTACTTTGTTTAAGTCAATATTAGGCAAAAGTTTAAGGAACTCTTTAGCCTTTTTGCCATGTATAGCAAATTTGCCATAGACACCTTTAACAACACTTATGCAAAAATAGCTGAAAATTCAAATTTAACCTATTTCCCATTTACAGATACATCTGTAGTAGAAGTCTTGAAAGTATTGTTGCAAAAGGAGAAATTGAATAATTACTTTCATTAAGAGAGATTTTTAACCAGATGTTTCAGTTGTCTGCTGCAAATTTGTTGTATTGCCGAAATACTTTGTGGCCAAATCGGAAATTGTCATTACTAGCAATTTTACTCCTTTTGCCACAATGTACTCAAGTCATCGGCATTTGAGTAAGGTTTAATATTTGCTGTGATGTATACAATGAATTTCTTGTATGATTTATTAAGCCATAAGTCCTCCTTAAATCCTATGGAGAATGGTACCAAAACAAAACTAATTGCCATTATTACAAAAGTCACTGACAACACTGAGAATATCTGAACAATATAGCCTAAGTATAAGTAATGTCTGTGATTGTTTTATCATTCCATCCAAATATGTACGTTAATTTATTTAGTATTTTTGACATTCCAAAATATTTTATATTCTATCTGTGATTGTTTATCATTCCATCTAAATGCTTATGTAATTGTATTAATCTGTCTACATGTATTAATGCTTTCTGACGCCTCTGCAGCAGACGGCTTTTTGAAAACAAAGTGACAAAAGAAGAAATTGCTCGTTTTGAATTTCTCCTTTTGCCACAATGTTTTCCACTTTTAGTCTGACATAGGTTATCCATTCAATTATAGAGATTTTTTTATTTTTTGTTAAAATATGGTCAAAGTCGTCTGCTGCAGAATTGTCGTATGAGGAAAAGGGTTAAGACATTCCACCATACAAAAAATCTGCAACAGATGACATTAAAAACAACAGGACTAATAACAATGGTGCACCGGTAATTATTGAAGATCTGACAAAATTAGTCGCAACTTAAATTGGTTTGCATGTGGGAACAAGTTAAAAGCTGTACCTCTAATTCAGCCATATATAAACATTTTCCGTGATGCAGACCTTTGCATTGCTATCGAAATAGATCTAGCTGAAATTTTGCATCCCACATTAAGGTGATCTATTGTTATCACTCTCTGTCTGTTGTTAACTTAAAGTTTCAAACTACATCTCCTCCTAAAACACTTGACCAATTTCAACCAGACTGAAAGAAATATTCCCTTGGTGGTCCTCTTTCAAAGGTTAACATTTTATGTAGAACTTGGTTGATGCAGTCAGAAAAGGTGGGAAATGCACAAACTTTAACATTCTTCTTCTCTGAACCCACTTATCGGATTCTAAAAGAATTTAGTCAAAATGTTCCTTGGGTGACCCGCTACAAAACTTGTTCAAGAAATATTGATGGGATGGAAATAATGGCAGCCATGCTACATCATAAAAGTGACAAAATGACAAAACCTTAAAATTCCTTTCTTATAAAAGTGCTCGTCGGATATGTAGCACTTTGTTTGCGACTGCATCAGAAACTTTTAGCTTCAAATGACATCTCCTAAACCCCTGGACAAATATCAACCAAACTTCACAGGAATGTACCTCTGGTGGTCCTTTTTCAAATCTGTTCAAAGAGGGGTGTCTAAAAATTACAAATGCCCTTTATTGATAAGCCGTTTCATTTACATTGTCCATTCCTTGCAGTTTCATTCCTACTTGTGACCAAATTTCCTTCCTCCTATATTAGCATTTACCCATTTGCTACTATACCATCACTTGGGTGATTGATTTAGGGCCATCTAGTTTAATTCATCATGCTGCATAGCCCTTTCCCACATACAGATTGAAAACATTGTGGCAAATTGAGAAATTGCTTTGTTATCAGCATATATCTTTTGTCACAATGTTTTCAAATCCTCAATAGTTATTCTTTCGTTTTTAGTGGTTTTCCATATCATCCCCTGGATCTTTGACGGGCTGTCTATTGCAGAATTGTTTTATTGTGAAAAAGTTGACAGGTTTATTTAAAAAAAAAATCCAACTCTTTCTCTGATACAGCAATGTCTCTGTAGCAGTCTGCTACCAGGTCCACCCTATTTCAGGCCAAAAGCAATCTGGTTTATTTGATTTCTTTGAAGAGTGAACAAAATTCTCAAAACAAGGTATATTCAGAGAGGGCACTAAAGGGATTGTGTACTTTATCAAATTAATATATTATGAAGGTTTATTGACCTTCAACTCGGACATCATCAATCAGACCACTGCACTCAAAAAAGGTAGATATGATGACACATCTTCGGAAGTAATCTGCATCAAGAAAAAATAAGTCACATTATAGGACGGACATTAGATCACTTACTGTCAACCTACCGAAAGGAATGATTCATGGTCAGAAAAACTTGATGGTCAAGGTATGATTCATATTCTGTCTCTGAAGTCGAAACAATGTGGGAAGCGAGTTTGCAATGATTTAAAATCATCTGATGCAGAGGTATCCAGTCATGGGATCTAGCACATAGATTCTATTCTTGTTAGAACTTTTTTTATTCTACCAAATTTAATATCCGTCCTGTTTATGTATGTCCAATTGCTGATCATGAAATGCTATAATTTTTTTAAAAATTATCTATCTATTATTTCTGTCTTTAATGTGATAGTTTCTTGTTAAAATATGAAAGATTAAAAATCACTACCATAATCTTATTTTTTTATATTTCTTTTGAAATATTCCATGGCAGTAGAAGCGTGCCAAAGAGAGATATCTCCAAAAATGGGAAGGCTAGAATTATGCTTCTTGTACACTGGTCACAAGCTATCTACGAGGGCTGATCAAAAAGTTTGCAGAGCAATGATCTCATTAATGTGGCGATTGTGGTAATAATAGCCACTGTACTAAGACACAAGACGAACACTACACATATAGGGAGATTTCGGCAGTACGTCAGAAATGCTTAATGCAAAACGTTTACCGCCAAATAGTTCCATCATTTCTGCAAGGACATGGTTAACAATAATAATATCAGTGCTATTTTGGTACAATATTGATACTAATACTTAGGAACTATCGAACTAACATGTAATTGAGTTAAAAAATGTAAACATTAGCATTCTTCGTGTATGGAGACCGAGAATATCTTTGCGCGGGACATACGCCCATTGAGGAGTGACGTAGTAAGCAGGTACCCGTTCGATCACCCGACATTTGGTTGGCAAAACAACCTCCATTGTAAAGAGCGTGAATTGGAATTTTGATATAAAGGGAGGTAATTAAGAAATGATTAAATTATTCTTAGATTCTATGTTGAATCATATAGTATCTATAGTACAAATACATTTATTTAACACTTTGAAGTAAAATCCTACTATAAAGTTATATTTTGTAACCGAGTTGGAGATAAATCAAAAATATTTTGATTTAATCGGAAGTAATATATTATAGAGTTGCTGAGATGTTTTCAGTTTATATAATTGAAATTAACTGAAAGTAGTTCCTTTTTTTTCCTTATTATATTCTTAAAATCGCAAAATTTAGCACAATGACTTCGCATGTACCCCGGTGGTTCCCAGTGATGTTACATAAGACTCCGCTCTGGTATACTGCTTGTGTACAGTTGTGTGACTTCGGGTCGTGGGGAGAAATGTAACGGGAACATGTATAAATATCACTTCAACAGCCTTGCTGTGGAAGCCTGCTTTAATAGCGACGGTGGTAGAGTGGTTGACCTTTTCGTAAAGTTAAGCAACGGTCATCGTGGTAAGTGCCTGGATGGGTAACCCGCGATGGCTTTACATTTTAATTATAAAAAAAAAATACTCGCATATAAATAGACTGGTTCACTAATCTAATCTTCTATTGTAAACTCAAATGAGAGCCAGTCTAGTGACGTACTGCTACGGAAATATCCGAGCGCTGACGGTAAAATACGGCGCATGCGCGATCAAGACGATTAACACGGCGCTTGCACAAGCCCATTTTTTTCACAACCAATATTATCAATTTCACGCCTTTACCAGAATAGCGTTAAATATTTTTCTTTGCGTAGCGTACTCAAAAGGGTTATTCGTAAGCGCTTGGATAGCACGAGATATTGGTGAGTTATTTGTATATAGTGTTGTGAATTGGAGGGATAATTCCATTCTACCGTTCTCCATTCTACCGGACGACAGCAAGCAGTTCACATCTTGCTTTCGATAGTTTATTGTCCCCCGCTTTAGCGAAAGCGTGGGGACTATTATTTCTCATTCGTCAGTCAGTCCGTCCGTCACGCTGTCACAAAAACTTTAACCTTGGTCATAACTTCACATTTTTTACCTTGACCCTGGCGGGGGACCATAATTCTCTGAATTTGCTTGTTATGGTTAATATACCTACAAGATGCATAGAATGAGGTCTAACATTCAAATCTGTCATTGACAAATTGACACAGGTTTCCATACAATGGTTTTTATCTCTTAGTCGTTTCTGGGCGAGACGGATTTCCAAAAAGATTGTCTTACTTCGTAATTCAGATGTTTTATCCATTATATAAACATGTTTATTCAACACGTATTACAGACTGCCATATAACGTACATATACTTCACTGTAACTGCTTCTTGTTCATGGTGGTGTGTCGTGCACAAAATTCTGGCCTGTACCTCAAATGTTAAGGTCACTCGTAGAGGTCAAAGGTCACAATGAGAACTGTTTGATAGGACTGACTTCTCCGGCCCGGACATTGTCAACAGTTTAAGGGTTTGTCGCGACACTTTGCTTGTAAGAGTCAACAGCTTTCATTTCATTTACGTTTTCTAGACCCATTAACTACTATGTCATCACTAAGGTGTTAGAAGGTGATACATTAGGATGATCTTGGTCCTGTTGATTTTAATATCTGCATGTGGATACATGTACTTGATGTATGTACTTTTATTCTGACACAATTGGTATTTAAATTAAACCATGATGACAATTCAGTACACGTCAGTCTCTCTATTGATATTTAACACTGTGTTCAAGTGCGCGTTTACAAGTTGTGGTCACCTGAGCATTGCAATTTATCACATTGTTTAACCTATAAACCTGTACTTTGGAATATTTTTACAATGAGATGACTCGCTCAACTCAGTGCAACCATCACTATACGTTCTAGCGCGAATTAGCAATCAACGCTGAAAGTGTAGCGCATTTGAGCTGGAGATCGAGCATTATTATATATAATATGCCTATATTTGTATCAATTGAACATTTTGGCAAATAGAGGAATTGTTCATTATGAGCATTTTTGTGTTTGTTTTTGCTCACAATGTTTAAAAGCAGGGAGAAAATCCTAAATCTGAAGTGTTTAATATCAGACATCATTAAAACCAACCACCAAACAAATGGATACTTTAGTTTTCTTTCCTTTCTATGATCATTTTGTCTGAAAAAATATTAAAATTCAGAGAAAAAAGATGTTGCATCTGAGAAGTTGGTAGCATGATCTCCATAGAGTTGCAAACATGGGGAATGGAGGAACTTCTGTCTGATCGTTGTCTAAAATAGGTATGCTGCAGAGGCATCAAAACTCACAGGGAAAGTTCATCCATTAGCAAAGGTGTATTAAAGATGACCAAGTTAGACCTGTTACGTTCACCTCTATAACTGCATCAATACCTTCCACATGCAACAAGATTTTTCTTCAATTTTGCATAGCGACTTAGTTCTTGATAGTTTTTAGCTCACCTATACACGAAGTGCAAGGTGAGCTATTGTGATCACATTTTGTCCGGCGTCCGTCCGTCGTGCGTCGTCAACATTTGAGCTTGTTAACGCTCTACAGGCTACATTTTGCATCCAATCTTCTTGAAAATCATCTCCATTAAACCTTGGACAAGTTCGAAACTGGGTCATATGAAGTCAAAAACTAGGTCACTAGGTCAAATTGAAGGGAAATCTTGTTAAAAATGTAGGAGTCGCATTTTTTGCTTCAGCAGCTTGAAATTTGGTCCGAATGTTGAGCTGAATGATATCTAGGCCAAGTCCGAATACGGGTCAAAAAGTTGGTAACTAGGCCAAATTGAAGGGTAATCTTGTTAACACTCTAGAGGCCACATTTTCAACTTGAGCAAGTTGAACCTTTGTCAGAATGTTTGTCTTGATGATAATTAGGTAAAGTTTGAATATGGGTCATATTGGGTCAGAAACTAGGTCACTAGACCAATTGAAGGGAAATCTTGTTAACTCTGTTGAAGCCGCTTTTTTTGGCTACAGCAGCTTGAAATTTTGTCTAAATGATATCTAGGCCAAGTTCGAATATGTCATGCCGGTTTAAAAACTAGGTCACTAGGCCATATTGAAGGGAAATCTTGTTAACACTCTACAGGCCGCACTTTTCGCTTCAGAAGTTTGAAATATTTTGTCAGAATGTTTGTCTTAAAGATATCTAGGTCATGTTTGAATGTGGGTCATATTGGGTCAGAAACTAGGTCACTAGGCCAACTTGTAGAAGACGCATTTTTTGCTACAGCAGCTTGACATTTGATGAGAATGTTTATCTAAATGATATCTAAGCCAAGTTCGTATATGGGTCATGTAGGGTCAAAAACTAGGTCACTAGGCCAAATTGAAGGGAAGTCTTGTTAACACTGTAAAAGCATTTTTTGGCTTCAGCAGCATGACATTTTGTCAGAATGTTTGTCTGAATTATATCTCGGTCAAGTTGGAATATGAGTCATATTGGGTCAGAAACAAGGTCAATAAAGGAAAATATTGTTCAAACTCCGGAGGCGGCATTTTAAACCAGGTTTTCCAAAGGAAAAATCTGGTTATTAGTTTGGCGAAGTCGGCGGGCGGGCGGGCGTCAACTTTCCTTGTCCGGACCATAACTTTGCCATGCATAGAGATATTTTCAAATAACTTGGCACAAACATGCACCATATCAAGACGATGTGCAAAATGCAAAAAAATCTGTATATTCAAGGTCAAGGTCACAGTGATAAGAAATAGACTTTAATTGTACTTTTCTTGTCCGGACCATAACTGTGTAGAGATATTTTTCAAATAACTTGGCACAAATATGAACTATATCAATATGATGTGCCAAATGCAAAACTTTTGTCTGTAGCTTAAGGTCAAGGTCACAGTGATAACAAATAGACATCAGTTGAACTTTTCTTGTCCGGACAATAACTTTTTCATCCATAGAGATATTTCCAAATAGCTTGGAACAGATATACACCATATCAAGACGCTGTGTCATATGCACAATGTCTGATCTGGGTCCGAGGTCATGAAACTTACTCAACTTGAGCATGTTAACATAAGTATTACTATTGTAGTTACACACGTAGATTACAAGGTTAGGAAATTGGCTCGTTGCAAAGTAGATTTCAGTTACATACTAAAAGTAGATTTTGTTTTCCAAACTTTGTCCTCAAGCTAACAGAGCTCAACTTTAGCATCATGCTCAAACTAAAAATGCTTCGTAACCATGGCGACAAACTCCAAACATGGATTTTATTCTCATCGTTGGTTTGTAATTTCACCCTAGTTTGCAATGAGCATATTTCATAAACTTGTAACTCAAGCATCTAACTTCAACAACAATATTGCTATTACATGCTCAAATTGAGTAAGTTTCATAACCTCGGGCCCTGGATCTAGTCTGTTTGCAAAGGCATAAACGCGTTACTGTCAAGTAAAGGGTTAAGGCAGATCACTGATTATCAACCTGGCATTTGGGATCCTAAAATGTGGCTGCTTACAACAAAAGGTTGCTTACTATCTGTTATATATTATATGTTCTTAATAAATGAGGCCATCAACACACGATTGACTGTATTGAACTGACATTTGTTAGATAAAATTGTGATATGTTTAATTGACAAAGTAATTATGATTATTCATCAATAGAAATATTCCCTGTTACTTGAATTACTAGCTTTGATTAACTATTAACAGAAATATTTGACAGATCTGTTAATTCTTAATCAAACACCTTCCATTATAGAAAACCTGGTTTCATGGAATTTCCATGTCTTGTTTAGTTTGAACAAGTTGAAACTTTGTCAGAATGTTGTCTTGATGATGTCTAGTCCATGTTGGAATACGGGTCATATCAGGTAAAGAAATATAGATCACTGGAACAAATGAAGGAAAATCTTGTTAACACTGTAGGGGTTGCATTCAGAATAATTGTCTTGATGTGTTTTACATTGCATAATTAAGATGAGCGAACCATCGCCATCATGGCCCTCTTGTTTTGTGTGGTTTTGCACCAAATTTCAACATTATTTCAGTTACATCATGGAGACAGTTCACTTATTCATGCATCCTGGGTAAACACCCTAGGTTTTGAAATGTGAAATGTGCG
Organism: Serripes groenlandicus; assembly: GCA_031761405.1. Classification (NCBI taxonomy): domain Eukaryota; kingdom Metazoa; phylum Mollusca; class Bivalvia; order Cardiida; family Cardiidae; genus Serripes; species Serripes groenlandicus. Next base: position 13,377,604 of record JASEVX010000005.1, on the reverse strand, counting down.
TCATGCCGGCTATGACTGAGGATCAAACCCAAAACATGCAGTTTGAAATCTCCGACAATAACCACTCGGCCACGACGGATTCCTGTTTCGGAAGAGGCATAGTCTATTTTGAACAAAGCCCCGATGTCATCAGTTGAGAAAAATATTCTGACACAGGGTTTCGACATGCTTAATTCGAAAATGTGGTCTCTTAAGTGTACAAAATATTTTATTTAAATACGGCCTAGCGACCTTGTGATGAACATGTGATAACCAAAAAAAAATTAGCTTACATAAAACCACGACAAAAATTCTAATAAAGTTGCATCGTTCTTGAGCTAAAACGTAGGTCTATCGAGTGCCAACTAGATTTTTCTTAAATTTGGTATGGCCCTATATCAGGACCCATTAAACATTCTGGCAAACTAACATTATTCTACCGTCAAATGATGGAGCTTTACTCAAATGTACCCGCACCAGAGTGCACTTTTATTGAAAACTGCAAGATACTGCTTGTTACTTTGCATGATGTTCTACACGATTACTATAATAAAGACCACTGAATTGTGAATGTCAGTAGTTTTCTATAGTAACACCACCGACGTAATCCCAGCTCAAATTCCAATGCTTCCGCCACGTAAGTCAGGTAAACCAAACAGCAGGTAAAAACAAACTAACATGTCACGTTATTTTGGTTTCCGATGTCAGAAATGTAAACAATGTGTGGGTTTTCTAGTAAAGGTGTTAAAATGAGTGAGGAACCGATTGGCCATCAAATGTTGTGAGCAAAAACTTTTGAAATGTTGACAATTTGTATAGATATATTGAGGAGGGAAGAGAAAACAACGGGGATAAAGAGCACCGTAATGTCATCCATCACATGTTGTCGCTATCAAGGAGTTTACGGATGAAGATCTGCGCATCACGATTAGGGATATCGTTGCCAGATCAGATCAGTTATATATGCAAAAGATGGATAACAAGAGCTGTCCATAAGACAGCGCGCTCGACTATTCCACCGCTTATTAGTTAACGAGATATGGACTCTATAATGTAGTTGCAAGCTAAATTTGAACAAGAATTTCCCAAGTCAAATAATAAAGCGCGATAACTTGTTCATTATGAAAAGTTTTCTTATTTGTTTATTTACATATGGTTCAGAAGGGATGTGTCAAGTTTAAATGCAACTCGTTGATTAGTTACAGAGATATGGACTCTTCATGCAAAACTTAAACCAGAAACGGCCATGATGGACCTGGATCGCTTACCCGAGTTATGCAATAATTTGTTTTTTACCAATCACCATGGCATGAAGCAATCTCATAGAGGGTCACCCAATGAAGATTTCTACAAATGTTTTTGAAATTCGCCCGATTCTTTCAGAAGGGAATGTTTCACTAAAGCCATATAATGCAAAACTGTGCCGACCTTGGCGACCACGTTTTTCGACAAATCAACATGGCTTGAAGGAATCGGTTACAGGTCACCCTAGGAACATTTCTACAAAATTCATGGCGATTTTAAATTTGTCACTATAGCCATATAATGCAAACAAATGTTTTTCGACCAATCCACATGGCTCGTACGAATCTGATCGAGATCACCCAAGGAACATTCCTACAAAATAATTTGGGAATCTGCAAGATACTTTTGGAGAAGATTTTTTAAGTTTTTATTATAGCCATATTATGCAAAACAGCCCGTCCCCTAGCGGTCATGTTTTTCGACCAATTAACATGGCTTGAAGGAATCTGAAAGAAGGTCAAACCCAAGGAACATTCCTACAAAATTATTTGAAAATCAGAGACTTTTGGAAATTTAGATTTTTAAAGTTTTCACTGTAGCCATAACAAAACGGGCAAAACAGCATTGACTCAATGGTTACTGAAAAGATAATGAGGGACATAGGGCGATCACAATAACGCGCCAAGAGCACTTCTTTCTCAGGCGAGCTTAAAATTAACCAACCGCTTTGGGAGAAGAACATTTTTTTCCTTTCAGTATAGCCTTTTCATGGATCAACCAAATAAGGAATTAAGGCGAGGATATTGAGAGAATGCTTTCTGTGAAGTTTCATCCAAATTCACCCACTGGTTAAAGAGATGTTGCCGAAAGGCGATCACCTTGAGCACTTCGTGCTTAGGCGAGCAAAAAAGGGCCATAATTTGCAGGAAAGTTATCAAACTCGATTTTTTAACATAGGTGTGATAGTTGGAAAGCCTTGTAGAAAATGTCAATGCAATACGTCCGGTAGTAACTGGGCTGAACTATGGTTTAATATAATGCAAAACCGTAACCAAGGTGTGAAGCAAACACAGGGCAAATACAATATCTCTTCATTTTCTGTAGCGTAGAGCTAAAAATGTAAACCCCTATTTTACCCAAATTTGGTACAAACCATCTTCATATTACAAATTCTGTAGAACAGGTGGAATGGACCAGACTAAGTTCTTCCTTTAACTAGGATAAGATGGCAAGACCAGCGTTGCAATTTTAGTCTTTTGAAGATGCATCTTTATATCAAAATTATTATAAACTAGAAATACTGTGAGCAAAGCTCACTGAAGAATACCCCCCACTCCCCTCCCAAAGCATCGGATACAATAGTAAAGTTTCTACGGTTAAGGAGGAGTTCCTCGTAACCTCTTAGTTGAATTATCTTCCCTTGGAAGAATCTGAGGAGAAAAATCTTCCTTCATGCATATCTACATATAATGTGTAGCCTTCATATAGTTTTAATCAAATCAACTGAGCCCTTTAGGAGGAGTAGCGCTTACAAGGTATGTGCACAGAAGACCTTCGCAGGTAACCTCTAAGTTGAATTATCTCCCCTTGGAAGAATCTGAGGCGCATGATCTTCCTGCATGCATATCTACATATGTGTAGCCTTCATATAGTTTGAATCAAATCAACTGAGCTCTTTAGGAGGAGTAGCGCTTACAAGGTATGTGCACAGGAGTCCCTCACAGGTAACCTCCAAGTTGAATTATCTCCCCTTGGAAGAATCCGAGGCGCAAGATCTTCCTTCATGCATATCTACATATGTGTAACCTTCATGTAAAGTTTGAACCAAATCCATTGAGCCGTTTCGGAGTAGTGCTTACAAGAAATGTGGACATACGGATAGACAGGGCGATTCCTATATACCCCCCAAACTTTGTTGAAATGTGGAGAATGTGCACAGGAGTCCCTCGCAGGTAACCTCTAAGTTGAATAATCTCCCCTTCGAAGAATCCAAGGCGTATGATCTTCCTTCATGCATATCTACATATGATGTGTAACCTTCATGTAAAGTTTGAACCAAATCCACCAAGCCGTTTAGGAGGAGTAGTGCTTACAAGAAATGTGGAGGTTTGTGCACAGGAGTCCCTCGCAGGTAACCTTCAAGTTGAATTATCTCCCCTTGGAAGAATCTGAGGCGTCTGATCTTCATTCATGCATATCTATCCTTCATGTAAAGTTTGAACCAAATCCATTGAGCCGTTTCGGAGGAGTAGTGCTTACAAGAAATGTGGACAGACAGACGGGGTGATTCCTATATACCCCCTCAAACTTTGTTTGGGGGGGGGTATAATAAAATTCGCATTTGCTCGCATTATCAAAATAAACGGAGGGCGCCAATCAGGGGTTAAATGCCAAAACATAGACACAAAGAAATGCTTCTCGTAGATTATCTATCTACATACCAAGTACAGTTTTACATAGCGAATTAAGAGAGAACCCCAAGGGATTTAACTCAAAATAAAGGCACACTGAAGTAAGTTTCCTTGTATTTGTTCCTCTTTTCATTATGACTATCTTTGTTGCAAGTAAGAAGTAAATCCCTTAAACAGAAACCAGGTTAAGATCAACTAGAACTATCACTGAAGATGATGAATACCCCCTTAACAGCACCTTGACCTACACCATAAGTAAAAGGGTCATAACTCTGTAAAATAATATGCAATTGTAACCCCTTCAGGGATAGGCACATCTCATATGGCTTTCGACCAACGGACACCTATATAACCGCTCTTCTTCGAAGTGGGTATCATTAAGCATGTAGACGACAAGTGATACAGAAATTACAATAAGGAATAGTAAATAAAGAAACTTGTATTTTTTTCTTCAGTTTATTTATACAGACAGCTACAGAATAATTTATCGCTTTCCACCAACTCTTGGGCCCTTAGACTGTACCACTTTAGCAGCTTTATGTTGTGATTTATTTTGCTTGCTTGTTGCACTCTGAAAAAAGAACAAGGATAACAATATTTAACCTTTGGACAAAATAAACAATTTCTTCTTTTCAGCAATGTTTTCATTCATTCGCCTTTTTCCAAGATTAACCACATCTGTAGTAAAAAACTTAGGAAAAAATTGCTAACATGCTTTTTATTCAAACATTAAACTCCTATTTATCGAGATTATCCATAGTTTTGCCCATGTGGTTTACAAAGTCATGTGCTACAAATCTGATGTGTTGGAAAGTCCAATAGGTTAATCCTCATTTCAATTTTCCAGATTTTACAATTGTTATCATTTATAAGCTATGTTTAACACTTTCCCACATACAACACAGTTTATGAGATTCGATGTAAAAATGTGGACACAAATATTAACAAGTAGATTGTTGACAAAAGATGAGACGGAAAAAGTTGATCACAATAGCAATGAAAATTTACATTCCTCATAAAAAGTTAATTGTTTTCCCGATACAGACAACCTTTGTTGTACGTACTCGCAGATGACAATTTTTTAGAATTGAAAAGCTGTCTTTTATGATTAACTTTTCCAACCAACTAACTAATCCTAGAAATATATTCACTTGAATGTTTTCAAACTATTTACAATCTATCAGAAACACATCCCAGCATAACAAAATCATGTATCCACAATAAGTTTCTTACCTTAACTGCTTTCTTGGCGGCATCCTTAGCCTTATTCTTCTCCTTAGCAGCTCTGAAATAGTAATTGACATAATAAATTGATTGATTGATGCTTTAAGCAACTTTCAACATTTTTCCGTTTTATTCCGACGTTTCCGAGCTAAGTTACCAGTACTACTAGCCCTGGGCATTTATCCCGACGCCAGCCAGTCGGTCATAATGCTAACCATGCAACAGTAAGTGCCAAGGAGGGCAGCCATTACTATCATTTTTAAAGTCATTGTTATGACCAGGCTGAGGATCAAACCTGGGACCTTCTGCGCTGGAGGCAGTGCATAATAATAATAAGAGGGCCAAAATGGTCCTAAATCGATTACTTGAATTTGATCAGGAGTGCAAATGAACCTGCAAGGAGTGGACTCTACGATAAGTCATACTACTATTTCTTTAACAAAGGCCATTTGTATCTTGAAATCAAACAAGAACTTTAATAAGAATGGAATTATAAAGTTTTGTCATTTTGCGCCTTTCTTGATGCCGCCTTGCTGCCTTGTTTTGCAACGAAATCAATATTGCTTGAACAGTTTTTGTAGAGGGTCACTCATAATCTACTCGGTAAAATAACATGCAATTGTAACCCCTTTAGGATATGCACATCTCATCTTGGTATAGAAGCTTCATGTAAAAATTTATTGAATTCCACCTAGCGGTTTGTAAGAAATAGGCCGGACAAAATTTGGCTTCCAACCGACAGACATACAGTCCGACACATTGACTCGATAATTGACACAGGCACGATCACCAGAGTTCTTATTGTGTGTACCAGACATCACCTCTTTTTGTAGGGAATGTAAATAACGGAATTTTAACTTGATTAAGCTAATTGGATTAAAAGTTTGCCTATTCCGATTATGGTCTTTCTTTCAAATACTGTTAATTAATTAATTAGGTCGGACGTTTTCTTTATCTTTTAAAAATATTTAGACGACGAGAAATACCGATTATCACTTCGGTAACTATAAAATTCAGACGTTTTCTTGATCTTTTAAAAATCATTATACGGATTATCTAATTGTTCAAACAATTGAATGGAAAAGGTGAGTGTTTTCAAACCAACCAATAGAATAATGTTTGCAGTCTTGCACCCAAGGAAAATTTCTGCCAAATCATCTGCAAATCAGACAAAACGGACACCAGTCGAGGATTTTTTAAATGTTATCATTTTAGTCCGTTTCTGCTGCCACTATGGTTGGGGGGACATGTTTATCAATCAATTCCAAAGTCTTTGAACACCTCTTGTTGTGGGTCACTTAGTAACATTTTTGCATTATGGGTGCCGTACAGATAATCAGGGTCCCAGCTAAGTGTAGGCCTTTATAGAACTTAATCATTAAAGTACTTGTCTATTATGAGAAGCATATTTTCCTATTGTATAAATTTAAATAAAATATCTTGGTACTCATGTTTTAATCTGGAAGTATGCTTAAATCCTTTCCAACATACAGCAAATTTTCAGCAGATGACTGAAACCATCTACACAAAATTACAGTAAATCTCTTATTTTATGGAAAACTTTATTATTGAAAACGTTGTGACAAAGCGCAAGACATGTCTATATATAATTGGAAAGGGTTACTTTTTTCCCTACTACACATGGCAGTAAAATCAATACTTTTGATTAATCTCAGTCAGCATATTTATTGCAATAACACACTAAGAATTGGATTATTTTAACAAGTTTGAAATTGACCAAGTGGTTCAAGAGATGGATAGAAATTGTTGACGACAACACTAGACACAATTAATGAATTATCGCTTTGTGTTCAAGTGAAAATTAAAATTCACTATGTTACCTCCAGCTGTGTCAAACAAGAAGACAAATGTCACATTTTTTAAATTTCGATCACATTGACATTATGGGGCCAAACTTAATATTTTCAGAAAAGAATTTCTTTCAGTTGCATTTGTCTTAAGTTTTTAATAATTATCTGCCAATGTGACAGTGAGCCAGTCAATCTTAACTTGTCAAACTTCGTCAGGACTTATTTAAATTTTGTCGGACATGTCTCACAACTTTCAGGACGTCTGATTTAGACCTGTAATTACCGTATAGCTTGTTCTCTCTGAGCCTTCCTCACTTCAGGCTTCTGGTTTCTCTTTGCCATGATATCATTGAGAGTAGCTCCTGTGATGGCTCTCTGGAACTTTGTGGTTCTGCGAGTTCTCCTCTTTGTAATTTCTTCAGAGATTCCCTTCTTGTGCTTCCTTCTGTAAAGGACAGTCCAACTGATGTTTCGGGGATTTCTCTTCATCATGTGAGAGGCTTCTGTTTTAGAGCTAATAAACTGGAACACCTTGAAAAATTAAGCAAAATCTTTGTCAGATGCCGAGCTAAGGAAGAGTAACCAAGTCTGCTTCATTTAACCGCGTGTTAGGGGTTGCTCAAAAGAATTGTATTATTAAGACATGGCTTGGAGATAAAAAAAAAAAGTAAAAATATATAAAGAACTCTTTATAAGTTGAACAAAAAGTTATATCGGGGGTCGCAGAAAAACATTTCTTATTTCAACCTTAATATTTTTGTCATAGATATGGAGCAGTGATATTACCCCTATAAGTGATACTGCTTAACGGACCTGTTCACAATCCAGGCAAATAGCTGGAGATATATATGATATAGGCACACCAAAGTCAAAGCCATTGACACAATATTATATTGTTGACAGCATTGTGCCTCCATAGCATATGCCAAATGCTGTAAGTGATTTAAATTACAAATTATGTACTGAGAGCCAATTGCTCGTCATTTACCAAAACATCCATCAAGTTCAACCTTTGCTTGTCACATCACACTTGATTACCTTTTACATGCGGTGTAGTGGTACTCAGGTTCGTGAGGTCTTCGGTTCATTTGAAAGCAACTTCAAACCAAAGATTTTAACAATGGTAGTAAAGGCTTTCCTTCTTGGCGATAAGAATTGCGGAGTAAGCATAACAACACGCTCATGTATTGCCCTAACTGTTAACTTACTCAGAAAAGCCGTGATTTAACTGAACAATTTATAAAATCGGCGCAAAACATACAAATGGTTTCACTTACACAGTACAAATTCTGCTTTACAACGAATTTGAACAAGTGTTTGCTTCCGTGTATAAAGAAACGTATACAGGATGCTTCTGAGAACACATAGCAGTAAAAGAGTAACATTCAATAAACAAAAAGTAGATGTTAACGTACCCGTCCGTCGACTTTGACAACTTTCTTGCCATGACCAGGGTATATTTTGAACCCACTGAACGAACACAGTTCGATCCTGTAATGAAAATAAGACTTAAGTCACATATGTAAATAAATGTTGAACATGTTGACACAAAATATATTACGATTCGATTTTCAAATGTCAAGATGAACCGAGATTTCTATATATTTCACAACTATTTACACTCACTTCATGATTGCAACCGGAAAAGGAAGTTAATCTCTGGGATAGGCTTAAACTCCGTTCAAACTGATATCGTTGTCGTCCTATATTCACTTTTATAGCTTTAGAACTAATATACTGCTATTCACGTCTCTGCCTCCATGTACGTTAGTTTTTATGTAATATTAGGGACGTAGCTAAGATCTTATCTACGTCCCTGATAATATATAAATAAAAAATGAATATGTGAAAGCTAATTTCGGCCACATGCATTTAACAAATTATAATATATTATGCCATGAGAATACGTTACTGCTTTACACTTTCACATATACAACAAATCTGCAACATCTAAGCACAGCGTATACATACATATGTCTCTGATCTAAGCAAATATACTCATGAGAAAATTTCTCCTTTTGTCACGATGTTTTCAAATGTCGTCTGCTGCAGATGCGTCAACAAGCTTCTACAAATGGGAAAGGGTTTAAACAACATTCACATGCTACATAAGGGGTCAGGACCTAATTGAAAAAGTAAAATATGGAATGTAAAGTATCATGTCGAGGACTTTGGATTACAATTTAAAATTGTCTATAATTCTGATACATATTGCATCTTTTTACCCTTTCCCACACACGACATATTTGCAGCAGACGATTTTGAAAACACCTGTAGCAAAGATATATGCACAATTCACAATGAATGCATATATATGAGCCGTTCCACCAGTAAACCAACATTATGGACCATGCGTAATGTATCGATCCAGATAAGCCTGCGCAGTCCGCGCTGCCTAATCCGGGCCTACACATTCCGTCTCAGGGGGATATAGGTATAGAGTAATAATTCATGAAGCAGAAGATCCACAGGAGGCGAAAAGTATCTCTGTCCACGTTAGCCGGCGCGGCATGCTTAGACTGATCCTGGTCGATACTGCATACAAACACATGATCCATTTATCTATATATTGACACTGACTCCAAGATAATTGAGAAATGATCGGGACGGAGATATGGCGGAAGGAAAGGAAATAAATGGGGTTATCAGTTGATGGAGATAAAGAGAATGCAAAGGAGGAATGACGGACAGATTATTGACAATGATGGGGATGGGGGAGAGATACGGGAAACTTTTGGGGGATGAGCTAAGAAGGAAGGCATTATTGGACTCAGCTATAGACAAAGTACTTCGATGGGTGGGAGTCAAAAAGGAATAGAATGAGCATGGAAGTATGAAAGTGATGGGTGGGTGGATAGAATACAGTAGTGGATGGGATGAATGGATGGATGGGGGTTTCTCATTGTAGCCAAAGAAGGACGTGACGTCATTTCCGTTACAATTCATCTTGGCGTAACGTCAATGGAGCGACGTCGTTTCCCGCAAAAAAAGTGGTATCAACATGAAAGACCCCAAATTCCTATACATGACCTATTGACTCACTTATTCAAAGTATAATTATTTATCAAACATTGTGGAAAAAGATAACTTTCTCATAAGGAACAATTGTTCTTTTGGCGACAACCTTTTCCTAAATCGTCTGTTGCAAAGGCCTCAGAAACCGTCTCTAATAGGGAAAGCTACATAATTTGTTCCAGTCATATTAACTGGTTGAAAAAGGCAGTCGCCAGGTGGCATCAGAAAAGGGCTGATCTATTTGCTTCTTTACCATAATGCAGGTGATCGATTAAGGATCATCTTGGCCCTCATGTTTTAACCTCGTTCATTATAAATGTATTCCTTGATTTTCTGAAAGTCTTTACTTTATAATTTTCTGTTCGTAATAATAGACGACAGCAATACGAATTCCAAATATGTTTTGATAATGCAAGAAACAAGACATTAACATTATTATTGTCTAGTCAATTACTAATAAATCCTTTTTTATGGCCAAAGTATGCTCTTTAATTTTTGTCTATAATTTACTTGCGTTTTTTCGTAAATAGGTGGCACCTATAGATATATTAACGTGAAATGAAGATGTCGACGTCAAAAATGTTGACGGCGCAAGCAACTACTCTTTCGTGCTATTCAAAACAATTCTCCCTTAAATTTGTGTATTAAAATTTATCTATACCAAGTCTATAGTGGTTACCTAATACAGGGACGAAAATAAGAATTATCTACGTCCAAGCCTTAAATCTTCTTCTTTGCGTTCACGCGTCTACACTGTCACTCCGGCAACATAGATGAAGGATGTCGTCTTCTTCAGGTCCCCCATCTTGCCGTTCAGCTTTCTCTACATACTAGCTTGTATTGGCCACCCATGTTTTCATTTTAGCTCTAGCAGCGGACATTGCTGTAGTTAATGCTCTGCAGTATGTTGTATCATAACACATGATCATTGAGGTGATGGGGACAGCTTGAACTTTGAATGCATAACGCCTGTTGTGTCCTGTGCGTAGCCTGAATATGATGAATTGTTCATGCCTGTCTAGGAGATGATAGTCATCATTTGCTTGTCTATGTTTCATCAGTGTCTCGATCACCGTGACCTTCTCCTCATGGGTGATGTTAATAAGTGGCTGGTCACCTTTTGCTAAAAGTTTTGCAATTGTGTCTGCTTTCCCGTTTACAGGCATCCAACAGTCAGCTGGAATCCAATGGAGAGCCAAGCGTCTGGTTTGGCATAGCTGATCTAATGTTCTGAAAGCGAAAGCGGTTTAGGACTGACAGAGCACCAGTTAGGAGTACAACCTGCGAACAGTCTTCTGGCGACTCTTCAATTACTGTGAAGGGTTGGCACGATGGCCTCAACCTTTGCCTTGTAATTTGTACAGTGCTTCCCAGTTGCCACACTGATCGTTTCTGTTCTTCCAGATGAAAAACAGCTCCCCCATTTTGGATAGCAGCTGTTGCTGATCCGTCTTTGTATGCATGTGTCCATGTTTCTGGTGTATACTCATCTGATATCATGGGGAGGGACTTCTTGGTTGTGTCATCTGTTACACACAAATCGAGCTGTGGAAAAGTAGCAACGGATGTGTATGTTGGACAGTTCTTGGTTTTCCTGATGTAACTGGGTCTGACCTGTCAAGATATTTTATGGACCGTCCTAGTTTGACAGCATTTGCTTTCGCGAGCCTCTTAGCTTCATGAACAAAGCTTGTTCACTGCAGACGGTTCTTGGTAGGACCCTCTGTTTTCTGTCGCACGTGGTGAATTGGCAATATCTGGTAGTCCTACGTGCTGGCCTGTGTCAGTGCCTTGGCATCTCTCCTGTAACTGAGAAGTAGTATCTTCCCTAACCTTTACCTAACCTTTATTGGAGTTGACTTCACGGCTCTTGTGATGCTGACACGTAAGGCTTGGTTTTGAACCTTATCGAGCGCATTTTGAGTGGTCTTAGTAGTAGACATCCATGCTGGGGATCCATAATCTAGATGGTGCCTGACTGTGCCCTGAAATACTGTCTCGTATAATAAAACGGTTATTAACTTACTAATTATGATCTAGTTGCGGACGGATTACACTCCTTACTCTTACTGATGTGACTCGAGAAAATCCGGCACCCTTGATCATAATAAATGTCTTCTTTGTGTTAATAAACATTTTAGCATGCGAATTCTTCCAAGGGGCGATCAAGCACTCAGGGGTCTCACAGCTACCCTCTCCGCTACAAAAGGCAATACTCGGTCCTGTGATGTTATTTTATATTTATAAACTGAATAATTAAATATTAGAAGAAACAATACAGAAACTGTATTAATTAATAATGAATTTGTCTGCTTTTTCTTCAACAAAGGGCCTGTTTGAGAGTTCATCCTTTTCTTACGATGTTTTTTTTATTATATCATAATGACACATGAGACAATATTACGTATACGTATATTATTGTTCTTGACTTTAAATGATTAATGATTTTGAGAAGAAATAATGTAGGAAACGTTTAAATTGCGTATAATCTCTCCATTTCTTACAATATTACTTTATTTCAATGTATCATATTTCAAATCGCCCTTTTAGTTGAAACAATAGTAGCCCACAATGTTTGTTTTCTCATGGAACGGCTCATATCTATTTTCACAATTCGAAGAGTTCCGTTACGCCCGTTTGGAAATTACAAAGTTCAACTTAAAACTGCTCGTCCTAAGTGGATTAAATTCTTGATCTGCGCATGTGGTTGGGTTTTGGCTGGGAAGCATGGTACTTATCGTACTTTAATTATAAAATAAGATTCGGCCAATACAATTTCATTTAACAATTTCCATTAACCAATCATATAACGTCTTTTAAAACAGCGGGAAGATGGCGGACGAAGGTTTGTTTTGGAACAAGACCAGTCATGTTTATTTGTTAAAAATAAGTTTTGTGTAAACAATTGACCTGATTTTTATCTCCCATAGCTCAAATTAAATGCGCTCAATGGAATATTGATTTGAGTAGGGTTCAAACCCAGAATGAAAATGTGAATAACGCAAAAATATCTAGGTTGCTAATGTAAACTAAACTAGGAAATATGAATAACTTAACTACTCCCAGCATGAAAGGTAATATTCACTATTTTCTTCAGGTCCTTTGGGGGATGACATATCTTGTTCTTTTTTCTTATGTTTTTAATCAAATAATGACATGATCTGTTGCTACACATAGCAAAAAAAGATGCACTCAGTATTATAAATGGACAACCCCTGTTGAGTTGAATGATTTGACTGACCAGACTGCACACAGATTGCAAAATCCCATAGCTCGTGTTTTCCTGTGGTGTGGCTCAGTATGACAAGTAGCGAGTAGCGAGTAATTTGATTATAAAAAAATCAAATGCCAATTAAATGATTTTTTTAACACCTTTTTAAAGTGGATGACTTGTATTGCATATATACATGCATTAAATGATCAACTTAAGCTTATTTATTTACATTAAATGTGAAGTAAACTCTTACAACTTATTAATTAATTAATTATCTTCTGTGTCTGCTCCCTAAATACTTATGAGTTAACCAGAACTCATGACAAGTGCTTGAAGCGGTCCCAAAATATACATCCAACTCTTTTGTGGTAATAAAGATGAGGACCTATTTTTTATCATGAGGCTGGTCCTAGATCTCTGAGTCAGTGATTAGTAAATCGAGGGTTTCATGCAAAATGGTTGTAACTTCATCTTGTTCAAGATGTAGTTACAACCCGTTACCGTTTTGCATGAAACCATCGAAATGTTTGATGGAACTGGACATATGGAAGCATAATGCCATAGTTATTGGTGTGTGGTTATATATAAAAATTACTGGTCAAGAACATAGTTCATTTCTATTTTCCTTATTTAACGGCCTATTTTTTTCTGTGGGATTATGTATGAAGAAGTGCACTTTCTGAGTTAAATCTACTTCTTTCTGTATTTGATTATGAGATCACTTTGAAAACACCTTGTCAAAATATGGAAAACCTTTATGAACTAAAGGGTAATTATTGGTAATTGAATAGAGAAAGAAAATATTGAAGCAAAAGGAGAACTTAATGAGCAATTTCCCCTTTTGTCACAGTGTTTTCAAAAGTTCTCTGCTGCAGATGCTTAAAAATACATCTGTTTGTGGGAAAAGGATAACTGGAACAGTTCATTCCAATAATTAAGAATTGTCATCTCTGCTTGTTACTTCCCTTGACAGAATGATTGGTATAATTATATAATATATCTCAACATTTTCTCTGAAATTGGTATATTAAAGCCTTAGATGCAAGTGCAGAAGCTGGACAAGGAAAGCAATGTTGAAAAGGGAGGATTTTTCTTTCATTGTATCAAAATGTTGCTTCAAATCGTAATATACAGTTATGTCTTTTCTTATGAATATGTTTTTTAAGAAAACAAACTTCTCTTCAAATATCAAGTCTTTGTACAGTCTAACTGTATGACTATAACAGTGGATTTGTTTACAATGTCCTAGTGTTAAGTTATTGACCTTTTCTGATGATTTATTTGAGACAGAATTTAAAAATAGCATTGATTTATGTCTCTGTGAAAATAAGCTTCTTTTTACACTCTGACTCAGTTCTCCAAAAACACATCATGGATTAAATTACTACATTAACCTCTCACCTAATTTTCTCATTGAAATGCATGAATTTACGTCACACTTTTTGGAATAAAGTAGCAGTGATCAAGTTCAATTAGAAAATATGGCCCTGTGCCAGCAAAATTGTAAATACAGACTTGGGTATTTGCCAGGTGAATCGTGACAAGATGCATTCAATATTGCGATTATATTTTTTTAAAATTCAACATTTCATTTGAATTTAAAGGACTGTTTGGTTATAAAAGACATTTTTAAAGTAGTGTACAAGTAGTGTTATTATGAATGTGACAATTATACAAATGACTATAGTTAAACTTGCAAAATACAATAGACAATAACAAAGGGAAAATTTGAAATACTTCTTTGTATTTTTCTCTATTATGAGACTTAAACAAAAGCGTAAGTAGGGTTTAAAAATGATACTGATATTTTTATCTATGATTACATTATTTCATTTTGAGACTATATTTGTATTGTATTTAATGTGTTATGTATTTGATTAATATTTATATGTTTTTTAAAATATTGAACTACTTTTAATTGTTTTACATTTGACACAAATGAAATGATAACAAAACAAATAATATGGAATCTTTGAATATAATTTTTTTATATACGTGTTGTATTACTATATCTAACCCTTTCCCGTATACAACAAATCTTCAAAAGAGAATTAAAGCGCTGCAATTTCTGTTTTTTTCACAATGTTTTTTAAAAGTTGTCTGCTGCAGCTGCAGATTTGTTGTATGTGAGAAAGAGTTAAATCCTATGTTGTGGTTATATTCTAAAGAATCGTCTCACTGAGACAATTTGTCTTGAGTACCACACTATAGGGATTGTGTAATAAGACTAAGAGAGATACTAGTGGGCAATGATCTGTTAATTCGTTCTTATCAGGACTTCTGGTTATGGCTAGTCCATTGTCAGACTCCTAGTTAGTTAGGAGTAAATATATATTTTCACAAATATTGATCTTTTATTAACCCATTCCCACTGACAACAACTCTGCAGCAAATGACTGAGCCCATCTGGGCAAAATGTGGAAATTTCTCTTTATATCATATGAAAGCATAACTATTGTATACTAGAGTTGAAAACATTGTGACCAATGGAGAACTATATCATTAGGAGCAATTGCTTTTAACCACGCAAAGTAATTTCAATAGTTGTCTGCTGCAGAGGCATCAGAATGTGTCTCTGTGTGGCAAAGGGTTAAGCATTTTAACCCTATATTGTTGTTTTCAAAATAATCATCTCACAATATGGATTTTAGAAGAAGATTTACACCTCTTATCTGTAGCTCTGAATTGTACTTGGTGACTGTCAGATCATGTATTTTTAATGAGCTCACCCCTTTTATCATGAAAAGTTTTTACAAGGTCTGTATATAATTAGAAGATTAATGTCTGAATAAAGAGGCCAAGTTTATTCCCTTTTTCTCTTATGACAAATCTGCAGTAAATGAATTTGAAAGCATGTAGTCTTAATGATTGAACATTTCCATAAATGTTGAAACAGTTGTTGAAAATGTTTTGGTAAAAAGGAGAAATTTCTCCTTTTGCCACAATGTTTCTTAAAGTGTTCTGCTACAGATGTTTCAACATGTGTCTGCATGTAGGAACCAGTAAATCCTTTATCTCATAGATCATTAAAGCCATGACAAGTTAAATAGCTGATATTCAGAAGGTATATAGTCAGGGGTCGTGAGTTTGAATCCAATGATTGACAAAAAGCCATTATGACCAATAGTATTTGTTTATATGATCCACCAGGAAGCCATCATGGCTAAATGGTTAGTGTCACTGTGATGTGGGACTTGGCATCCTAAGTATAATCTCCAATCATGGCATACATTCTCTATTTATATGTAATTTTAAAGAAATAACTATAGAATAGATTTGAAAACAATGTGGCAAATGGAGAAAATTGTTCATAATGCTTAATTAAGTCATCTGCTGTAGATGAATCCTTCTTTGGATAGAATTTCAAGCACACAAAGTTGTTAATTCAGGGGTTTGTGAGACTGCCTTGGTGATGAAGTGGAAGTGAGTTCGCTTCGGGTGTGGGAGGTTGCGGGTTCCATCTACAGCAGGGTCATTGATTGATCGGGGTTTAATGCCGTTTTTAACAATTTCTCAGTCATATCACGGCGGCCAGTTCACCTACTCATGTATTTCCTGGTTTTCACACACCTGTTACTGAGTACTCCACACAACAATCTTTCCAAGCAACTGGCTGCTTTTCCACATAGACGTAGCCCTACAGCAGGGTCATACCAAAGACTTTAAAAATGGAAGTAATAGCTGCCCTCCTTGGAGCTCAGGGTTGCAGGGTTAGCATTACGACTGACTGGCTGGTGTCAGGATAAATGGACCAGTAGTAAATGCCATGATATACCTGAAAAATGGTTGAAAGCGGCTTAAAGCACCAAACAATCAATCAATCAGGGGTCTCGAGTTTGAATCTTCTCACAGTCAACATACTGTCCAAAGATTCACAAAAGTATAATCTTGCTAGTTTTATTTGTGGCTCTCTAAATCCAATACTTACAGAATATTCATGAGCTACCTTAGCCTCCTTTTAAAATAAGAATAATTAAGATGGATATTATTCAGAGGTTAGAAGTTTCTCTTGCATTTTTAGCTCTCCTGTCTGAGCACGAAATGCTCAAGTTGAGCTATTGTGATGACTCTGTGTCTGACTTCATCAACAATTTATTTAAACATCATCTCCAGACTGTCTTATAACACTGGACCATTTCAGCCAAGTTTCACAGGAATGTTCCATTATTGTTCCTTTTTAACCCTTTCCATGATACTATAAATCTGCATCAGATTATTATACCCCCATCAAACAGGACAAATGCAATTTTCCAAATATAATAATCATTAAGCTTAAAAACGCCGGCATATTGGTTGGCAAATATTGATGTGGTAGATCATGACAAAAATCATTTATGAACCTGTCCCTACCTGGGACCAGGTTGTTTTAGACATTTTTCTGTGGAAATTATTGCCTGAATCCAGCAAGGGGGTAAAACGCCGTTGCACACCTTCTCATTATTATTACGGTATGTGGATGTATAGAGGGGCTATTTATAGTAACATATGCGGGATTCCACAAATTACCATTACGATCATTTTTATCATAGCGTATAGACAATATAGGGAGACTTTTTGAGTATTTTAACGAGGTATTGTGTGATTTTTCGCATTTTTTGCTGTAATAGAAAATCAGACAACTGTGTTAACACTCTGGAAGCCGTGCTTTTAACGTGAACATGTTGAAACTTAACTAGAATATTTGTCTTGATGATATCTACGCTAAGTAAAAATATGGGTCATGTCCAGTCAAAAACTAGGTCTTTAGGCCATATTTGAGAAAAATCTTGTTAACACTAGAGGGAATCCGCTGTGGTCGAGTGGTTAGCGTCGGGGATTTCGAAACCGGGTGTCCCGGGTTCGATCCCCAGTCGCGGCACTACAGTCATGGTGGAGTGCCCTTGGGCAAGGCACATTTTCTAGCCTAGTACTGGTTTGTTTACCCAGTGATCATGAATAATTAAATTTAATTGCGCGCTAAATGACCTTAGCTGTCGATGCGCCTTAAAACAATATACATTCATTCATTCAATTAACACTAGAGACCACCTTTTTAGATCACCTAGAGCCAAAGGCTCAAGGTGAGCTTTTCTGATCACCGTCATTAACTTTTAGCTTTGAACATCATCTCCTCCTTAACCACAGGACCAATTTTAACCAAACGTCACAGGAATGTTCCATTGAGAACTCTGGTTGCCACGGCAACAAAAAAGGGGAAATTAACCAAAACTTAAAAAATCTTCTTGTCTGAAAGTAGAAAACCCCATGCCTTTCATATTTGGTATGTAGCATCATCTAGTGGACCTCTATCAAGATTGTTCAAATTATAGCCCTGGGGTAAAAAATGGCCCCTCCCCGGAGCTCACTTGTTTTACACAGACTTATAGGGAAAGAACTTGTTAGCTCCACTGGCTGAAATCCAGTCGAGCTTATGTCATGGCGAATTGTCCGTCGTGCGTGCGTGCGTGCGTAAACTTTTTCCTTTAAACGACTTCTTCTCACTAACCACTTGGCCAATTTGGTTGAAACTTCATAGGAAGCATCCTCTCAATGTCCTCTCTTAAATTCCTTCAATTTTTTTTGATCCATCCATAATTCTGGTTTCCATGGCAACCAAAAGAAAAAAATAGTGAAAACTTAAAAAATCTTCTTCTCTGAAAGTGTCTGGCCGATTTTCAAATAATTTTGTAGAAATGTTCCTTGGGTGACCCTTTATTAGATTCCTTCAAGAAATGTTGATTGGTCGAAAAACATGGTCGCCAGAGGGCGGGGCTATTTTGCCTTATATGACCATAGTGAAAACTTAAAAAATCTTCTCCGAAAGTGTTCTGCCGATTTTCAAATAATTTTGTAGAAATGTTCATTGGGTGACCCTCTATCAGATTCCTTCAAGCCATGTTGATTGGTCGAAAAATATGGACGCCAGAGGGCGGGACTATTTTGCTATGACCATAGTGAAAATTTAAAAAATCTTCTTCTCCGAAAGTGTTGAGCAGATTTTCAAATAATTTTGTAGAAATGTTCTTTGGGTGACCCTCTATCAGATTCCTTCAAGCCATGTTGATTGGTTCAAAAATATGGCCGCCATGGGGTGGGGCTATTTTGCCTTATATGGTTATGTGAAAACTTAAAAAATCTTCTCCTCCGAAAGTGTCAGGCCGATTTTCAAATAATTTTGCAGAAACAATCCTTGGGTGACACTCTACAAGATTCCTTTAAGCCATGGTGGTTGGTAAAAAATATGGCCACTAGGGGGCAGGGCTGTTTGGAGATTTGATTTTTGCCTTATGGCCGTGGAGCGATACTGGCCCTCTTGGGCCTCTTGTTTTACATAATATTATACTTGTATAGGCAAAAACTTTAAAAACAATCTTGTCTAAAAGTTGATATTTGAAATCTAATTTTATCTAGTGGACCACTACCAAGATTGGTCAAATTATAGCCCTAGTGTCAAAAATGGCCCCACCCTGGGGATCACTTGTTTAACATAGACTCGATTAGGTAAACACTTTAAAAATATTCAGGTGATCGATTTAGGGCCATCTTGGCCCTCTTGTTTACTTGAGCAGCTTAAAACGTTGTCAGAAAGTTTGTCTTGATGATATCTAAACCAGGTTCGAATAAGGGTCATATCAGTTCAAAAACTAGGTCACTAGGCCAAATTTAAGGAAAATCTTGTTAACACTCTGGAAGCTGCATTTTGGCTTGAGCATGTTGAAACTTTGTCAGAATATTTGTCTTGATGATATCTAGGCTAAGTTCGAATATGGGTCAGGTCAGGTCGAAAAGTATCTTGTTAACACTCAAGAGATCACATTTTTGACTTGAGCAAATCAAAATGTTGTCAAAATGTTTGCCTTGATGATATCTAGGACAAGTTTGAATATGGGTCATGTTGGGTCATAAACTAGGGCACAAGGTCAAATTGAAGGAAAATCTTGTTAACACTCTGGAAGGTGCATTTTGAACCCTTTCACAAAAAATATGCAGCAGACAATTTGAAAACATTTAGGGGCAAGTATGGAAAATCTCTATAAATGAAAACATAATATATAATAGAAAACTTTCGGACAAAAGGAGAAATGACAGTATGCGGTTGAAAAAATAAAGGCAAAAGAAGAACATGCGCAATGTAAGCAATTTCATCTTTTGCCAGATTGCTGTCAAAAGATGTTTTATTTAAATGCATAAACTATTTCTGACGCTTCTGCAGCAGACAACGTTTTTAAAAGGTTGTGACAAAAGAAGAAATTGCTCAAAACAAGCAATTTCTCTTTTCGTCACAATGTTTTAAACACTTAAATAATTAAAGTGTCATTCATAGAAATTTTCCGCATTCTTGCCTTTATCATGTCAAAGTCAACTGCTGCATATTTGTTGTATGGGGGTCATCATGAGGGAAAGGTATGGTAAAAAAAAAAGGTAAAAAGAAAGATAATTCCAGGTATATTACAGTATCAGAAACATGCCCTACTTGTGTGTCTGGAGCCCAAAGCAGGTAATTGAAAAGCCCCCCAGGGAGTTTCCTTTATTTTCCAATTTAATCAAAGATGATATCGCACTATTGAACTTCTGCCTTACTTAACCCTTTCCAACATGCAACACATCTTCAGCAGACCACTTTGAAAAGATCTAGATAAAATAATGGAAATACTAAATTATTAGTTATACAACGTAGTTATGAACATATAATTATTGAATAGAGTTAAAAACATTGGCAAATATAGAAATTGCTCATTATGAAAAGTGTTCTGCTGTAGATGCCACCAAATGCATCTGCAAGTTGGTTATATGCTAGTGAGGTGTAAACCTTCACAATTTTATTAGGAAACAATTATTATTATATCTGAAAATTGGAGAATTTCAACTTTTTTCAACTACATTATGATTTTTGAAGTTGTCTGCTATAGTTCTGTCAAAAATCATCATTAGGATTAATTGCATTTTGATCTTGGTTGGCCCTTATTTCAAAAAGGGTTATATCCCACCGAGAGGTTTACGATCTGTATAAATACAAGTATTGACAACTGGCAAATATAATGTGACACATGGCACATGGATTTATTTCACATCTGGGCCATATTCTCAGACTTCTAGTCTAGTAATTCTTTCCCACTCATTCCAGTTGCATTTTTACAAATGATTCTCTCATTGACATGTCATGTCAGGCCTAACCCCGCCACTTGGGCAAGTAATCTGTATCCCTTTCCCACATACAACAAATCTGCAGCAGACGACTTTGAAAACAGAATGACAAAAAATTGAAAAATCTCCATAAAAGATAGCTTAATTGTTAAATAAAGTTGAAAACATTGTGGCCGCAATAACTTCAAAAGTCGTCTGCTGCTATTGCGTCAAAATGTGTCTGCAGGTGGGAAAGGGTGAAAATATCTCTACAAAGGTCTTATTTCTCATAATGAAAAATTTCTGCTTTTGACACAATGTTTTCAAAAGTCTTCAGCAGATATATAAAATGAGTCTACATGTCTGAGAAAGGATATATACTCTGGTAGCGTTATACTCATTGCCCATTGAGCTATTGCATATTTTATTAATTTAACATGTAATCAGCAGTTAACTATCAGTTTACTTGGAAAAACTACCATGTTTATTCACTGGATCCGCCATACAACAACAGTTAATTTAACTCTTTCCCACATACAGAAAATCTGCAGCAGACGACTTTGAAACCATCTAGAGAAAAAAAGGAAATATCTAAGTTTCATTATTGAGAAAAGTTGAATTTTGTTTTGTCTGCTGCAGATGTGTCAGAAAGCGTCTGTATCCCACATACAGCCATTTTTTGATGCCTTTGCAGCAGATGCTTTATAAAAACATTTTGAAAATGGAGAATTTTCACATTATAACAATTTTGTCACAATGTTTTCAATAGTCTGCTGCAGAGGTGTCAATATTGATTCATTTAGTGTTCCAAGTATGACTTTCCCAAATTTCAAAACATGTGGAAAAAAAAAAGAAAACCTTGAGAATTTTCATAAAAGCATAATGCTGCTCAGTGCTCTCTATCTGGTAATTATAATGCAGTTGGTTTAAACAATATTTTATTTAGTAATTTCCGAAATTCAATTCATAAATATAATATTATGTTCTAGGATGGAAATGAAATCTACAGCTTATTAGCTCTACTGGCCAAAGGCCAGAAGGGCTTATGTCGTGGCGATTTGTCCGGCGTGCGTGCGTCCGTCCGTAAACAATTTCTTGTTAACACGATACAGTCTTCAACTAAACTTATACAGTAGTTAAATATCCATGAGAGCTCGGTTCCTTTCGAAAACCAGCCAGATCCGCCCATGCATGACTGGATTATGGCCCTTGAAATGGTCAAAATTGCTATAAAAGAGCTTATACAGTAGTTAGATATCCATGAGAGCTCGGTTCCTTCCATAAAACCAGCCAGACTGGATTATGGCCCTTGAAATTGTTCAAATTGCTATAATTGAGCATGTGAACACAATAGAGGCTCTATTTACTATCTGATCTTCACCAAACTTAGATAGTAGTTAAATATTGATGAGAGCTTGGTTCCTTTTGAAAACCAGCCAGATCCGGCAAGACTGGATTATGGCCCATGAAATTGTAAAAATTGCTATAATACAGCTTGTGAACACAAAAAAGCCTCCATTTACTATCCGATCTTCATCATACATACATGCTCTGGATTGAAAATGAGCAAAGAACCATACCAGTAGAGCATAGGCCCTCATGGGCTTCTTGTTTGAAATCTCTCCCTTATAATAAACAGTTGATTTCCTGATCCAGACATCTTGTATTGTAACTATAGAGACCTGAACTGCTCTGATTGAGCATACCTTCATAAGCTTTAGAGCTTCTATGGACAAACGTGGATGCTTTAATCACTCACAGTAGCAGGAATCCGCTGTGGTCGAGTGGTTAGCGTCGGGGATTTCGAAACCGGGTGTCCCGGGTTTGATCCCCAGTCGCGGCACTACGGTCATGGTGGAGTGCCCTTGGTCAAGGCACATTTTCTAGCCTAGTACTGGTTTGTTTACCCAGGGATCATGAATAATTAAATTTAATTGCGCGCTAAATGACCTTAGCTGTCGATGCGCCATAAAACAATATACATTCATTCATTCACTCACAGTAGCAACCTGTTTTGTAGTAAAAACCTACTTTGTAATAACAATTTCAAACTTGGAATTTAACTGGTTTTCAGCTCATCTGAGCCAGAGGCTCAAAGTGATTTATTGTGACTGGTCTTCGTCCGTCGGCGTGTAGGCTGTCGGCCGTCAACATTTAATTGAAAGGGGCTTGTTTTCCCTATATGTATAAATGGTAAAAACTTTAAAAATCTACTTGTCCAAAAATACTGGCCAGATTTAAAAATAATTTGGCACCGGTGTTCCTATGGTGACCCTTTACCAAGATTGTTCAAATTATTCCAATCCGTTAAAAAACATGGCTGCCAGGGGGTTGGGGCTTGATTTCTTTGTATGAATTTATATTGGAAACATCTTGTCAAAAGTATAGGACTGATTTTGAAATAACTTGGCACAAGTGTTCCTTGGGTGACCATTTACCAAGTTTTATTAAATCAGGTGAGCGATCCAGGGCCATCATGGCCCTCTTGTTTTTTTTAAAACAGTGTTTGGAGCAGTCAGAATTATGAGAAATCAAGTGCTTTCTCCTTTTCCATCATTACGAAAGGAATCACTTTAATAATAAGTTTAACTGTTTTGAAGATCATAATAACGGTTTTAGAACATGAAATAAGCTCCTAATCCTAATTTATACTCCCCCAATCCATCAATCAACCTTGGTTTTAACCCTTTCTAACATATAAATGCTTTTTGACACCTCTGTAGTAGATAATTTTAAAAAAATTGTGACAAAGCCAAAATGGAAAATTGCTCAAAACAACCAATTTCACCATTTGTCACAATGTTTTCACCTTTTTCTGTAATAATGTCTTCATTTTTCTTCCATGTTTTTGCCTAGATGTTTTTTAAAGTTGTTTGCTTATTTTATTTTCAAATATGAGGAAGGGTTAACCTGATTGCTTCAGATTTAGAAATAGATCTGACACAGTTACAACAAAAGAAGAATTGGCTACTTATAAATGGGATTCCATTACTTAATGACACAATAGATCTATGGTGACTTGTACCATTCCTATAATACTTATACCTTTTCCTCATACACAGGCATTTTGATACCCCTGCAGAAGACACAATTTGAAAACATTGGGACAAAAGGTGAACTTAATCTTATAATTAGCAATTTCTTCTTTTTCCACAATGTTTTCAACCTTTTTTTTTACAATGATTTTTCATATTTTTGCCACAATGTCATCTGCTGCAGGTTGTTTTCATGTGGGTAAAGGTAACATAGCAATAGACACAACAATGTGGTGAACCCTTTCCCTCATACAACTATTAAAAAAATGGAAAATCTCTATAATTGAATGGATAACCTATGACAAAAAGTGAAAAACATTGTGGCAAAAGGAGAAATTGCACGTTTTGTGCAATTTCTTCCTTTGTCACTATGTTTTCAAAAATCCGTCTGCTGCAGAGGCGTCAGAAAGCGTCTATATCAGGGAAAGGGATAGTATATAACAGTTAGATTCAACTTTGAAAACATCAGAATTTTTTAATATATATATACAAAAAAAGTTGAAAAACAATTACAGGTAAGACAGAGTTGAAAATATTATAGGAAAGGAAGGAATTTATTTAATTATAGAAATTCTCCTTTTCCACATTATTTTGAAATGTCTTGTGCTGAATAGATGCCGAATATTTGTTTGTATCATGAAATCTGTTACGACCTATCTTTATTGTTTTGAATTGAGACCACTCCTAGATCCTTCTTATTCCTTAATGGAATTACGTGTAACTCATAAATTGTTTACATATTATTGTTTCAGAAATGAATGATATCAGCTCTATGGAAGATGACTTTGCATATCATTGTGAAAAATAGGTTAATTGCTTAAATATAGTTTCTTCTTTTTCTACCAAGTTTTCAACTGTAATTCAAAATAGTTTGACTCATAGTTTGAAAGCAGGTGACTTTAAAATATCCTATTGAGTAAATGATTAACCCTTTCCCTCATACAACAATTCTGCAGCAGATGACTTTGAACATATTTTGTCAAAAAATAGAAAATAATTGAATGGATAACCTATGACTGAAAGTGGAAAACATTGTGGCAAAAGGAGAAATTGCTTGTTTTGAGCTATTTCTTGTTTTGTCACTATGTTTTCAAAAAGCTGTCTGCTGCAGAGGCATCAGAAAGTGTCTATATGAGGGAAAGGGTTAAGTACTAGTGCTCGAGATTGACCAATAACAGTAAAGGAAATATATACCATATCAATATAACTTTTCTTATTACATTTTTCACTTAATTGAAAACGAGGGTGTGGATAAAAAGAGAAAAGGACTTGTTTTCCTAAGTCAGGTATAATGCAGAGGTGTGAGAATTTTTCTGTACCAGGTACTGGATTAACCTTTCCCACATACAACAAATCTGCAGCAGAAAACTTTGAGAACATCTAGTCAAAAGTATAGAATATCTCTATAAATGAAAGTAATATTTCTGAAAGAGTTTGAAAACATCGTGGCAAAAGGAGAAATTGCTCATCATCAGCAATTTCTCCTTTTTCCATAATGTTTTTAAAAGTCGTCTGCTGCAGTGGCGTCAGAAAGCGTCTACATGTGGGAACAGGTTAATGGTATTCAGGACCATGCATAGAGAATTACGTTTGAAATTGAACAATTAAACAGAAACACTTCAATCTTTGTTAAAATGGCATGCTAGTCATTCTGAGAGATCTCTACTTAACCCTTTTCCTCATATAAACACTTTCTGACGCCTCTGCAGCAGACAGCTTTTAGAAAACATAGTGACAATTTATTTTATTTATTTATTGGGGTTTTACGCCGCTTTCAACATTATTTCAGTTATATCACGGCGACAGTTCACTTATTCATGATCCCTGGGTAAACAAACCAGTACTAGGCTAGGAAATGTGCCTTGCCCAAGGGCACTCGACCATGACCGTAGTGCCGCGACTGGGAATCGAACCCGGGACACCCGGTT
The DNA here is from genome assembly GCA_031761405.1 of Serripes groenlandicus. NCBI lineage: Eukaryota > Metazoa > Mollusca > Bivalvia > Cardiida > Cardiidae > Serripes > Serripes groenlandicus. Next base: position 13,351,639 of record JASEVX010000005.1, on the reverse strand, counting down.
TCGAAATCCCCGATGCTAACCACTCGACCACAGCGGATTCCCATAGTGACAAAAGAAGAAATTGCACAAAACATGCAATTTCTCCTTTTGCCACAATGTTTTCCACTTTTTGTCATAGGTTATCCATTCAATTATGGAGATTTTCTATGTTTTGACAAAATATGTTCAAAGTCGTCTGCTGCAGAACTGTTGTATGAGAGAAAGGGTTAACCCTTTCCCTCATATAGACGCTTTCTGACGCCTCTGCAGCAGATGGCTTTTTGAAAACATAGTGACAAAAGAAGAAATTGTACAAAACGTGCAATTTCTCCTTTTGCCACAATGTTTTCCACTTTTAGTCATAGGTTATCCATTCAATTATAGAGATTTTCTATATTTTGACAAAATACGTTCAAAGTCGTCTGCTGCAGAATTGTCGTATGAGAGAAAGGGTTAAGCTTTTAACAGTGTTATTAAGGCTGTTAACCCTGTCCCACATATATGACAATGCTTCAGCAGATAACTTAAATATCTAGATGAAAATCTGAAAAATCTCTATTAGAGAAAGTTAAATGATTGAATAGAGTTGAAAACATTGTGACAAAAAGGGAAGTTGCTCATTATATTTCTCCTTTTGCATCATTGTTTTCAAAAGTCATATGTTGCAAATTTGTTAAAGTGCGTGCAGGTGGGAAAGGGTTAAGTAATTATATTTGTGTGTGTTTTTAAATGTTACTTACAACTATTTGTATAATAATAAAGATAATAAAAACGGTAAAGACTAAATATTTATAGAGACTGCATTATAAGTTGAGCAATTCATCGTTGTGTTTGACTGGCTTGACAGGGTGACATCAAGTCTAAAGGATCACTTGTTCATTCTCTGTCATACTTATAGTAAAAAATGAATGGTGCCATGTGTAATAATAAGCAAGGTTTCTGTAAAATGAAATTTTATATAATTATTTTATAGAGTTGAAAATATTGTGTCGCAAGGAAAAATAACTCATAAACCTTTGTGAATATTGTAGATCCAGAGCAGACTGATCATTGTCTCTGAGCAGTCTGATACAAATCTACTCTTATTGAAAATGCTGACTTGAATCTTTTCACATGAATTCATTAATTAAAAGCTTTTTCAAAGAAAAAAGAAATCCATAGGGAAATTGAATATGTCTGGTTACAATAATGTTATAATTTATTGATTGAGGTTTGATTTGATAATTTTCCAGAGATGGATGGGAGCCTGTTAGACCTGTCCGACAGAGGTCTGACAAAACTAGAGATTCCGGGAGGGGACAAAACCACTGCTGTGATAGCGGACAGAAACAGTATCACCCGAATAGAAAATCAAGAGGAATATTCCAACATAAGACAGGTACATATATAATGTAAAATTGCGCTATATGTATTATGCAGATCGCAATATTCCCTATTCAATAAGTAATTGTCAGATCTGTGTTCAATCTTGATTAAGACAAATTGTTACTATAGTGACATCACCCAATATTCAGTATTTCTAAATGTATATGTTTTTGAAACATGACGTCCATTGTCTTTAATTTTAAAACAAGTACCAAATGACAAATCATCATTCCTGCCATCATCTGACATGAATTTGGTGTCGTCATTTTTAATTCTGACATCAGAAAAATAAACATCTGGTATGTTTTTTAAGAACAGATGTTAAAATGGGTGAAGAACAGAGATTTGCCATTAAATTCTGTGTTCAGAATAGAATTTTCATGTAAAAATCATGGACATATTGAATAATGTCTATGGTGAAACTGCAGTGAATCACTGGGGATGTTATACGTAGCAGTCGTACGAAATTCATAATGTCATCACACATTGTTGTCGGCAGAGTGCTGCTTCATAAAAAAGCTTCAGCCGTCCAGTCATCTAGATTTAACATACTAACAGAATCATTAAGACATTGTTTTCTAGATTCAATGCTTGTACATTGTATGAAGTGTATTTTATTAAATGGAGAATATTTTGAAAAGCAATGAGCTAATTTTCACAGAGCAGTTATCATGCACAAGTTCGTTGACAGATTAGCTATATAGGACCATCATGGTCCTCTTGTTCATTTGACCCTCTTGACAAATCATCAGAAATCAATATTGTCTTAACTGATTCTAGGTCAACTTTGAAACTGGGTTATGTAAGGTCTTAAACTATGTTACATTGTGCAAGTTAAGAAAAATTGTATGAACACATTTTTAACCCAATATCAATGAATGCTCCCATTTTTTTTTAGGGCAGCACATAGTCACTGCTTTGTTTGTCCATCCCAGTTTGTCCAGGTTGTTTCTCAGCAATTCAATGAAACTTTATGGGAAGCTTCACTAACAAGAGGAGATGTGCATATTATCAACACATTCCGCTTCACAGAGTTATCTCCCTTTTAATTTATGTCCATCCTTGTTTTGACCGGATGATTTCTCAGCAACCACCGACTTGAATTCAATGAAACTTTATGGGAAGCTTCACTAATAAGAGGAGATATTTCACTATAAAGAGAAAATGTGCATGTTATCAACATGTTACCTCTGAATGATCTTTCACAGAATTAAGGCCCTTTGAATTTCTGTTCATCCTGCTTTTGACTGGACTATTTCTCAGCAACCACCGACTAGAATTCAATGAATCTTTATGGGAAGCTTCACTAACAAGAGGAGATATATTACTTGGCAAACATCAGTTGGAATTCAATGATACTTAAAAAAGAGAAGCTTCACTATAAAGAGAAAATGACCATGTTTTATCAACATGTTCTTTCACAGAATTAAGGCCCTTTGATGTTCTGTCCATCCTGCTTTTGACCGGACTATTTCTCAGCAACCATTGATTTGAATTCAATGAAACTTTATTGAAAGCTTCATTAACAAGAAGAGATATTTTACTCAGAAAACACAATTTGGAATTCAATGATACTATAAAAGAGAAAATGTGCATGTTATCAACATGTTATCTCTGAATGATCTTTCACCGAATTATGGCCCTTTTAATTTCTATAACTTTTGATATATAACTATTCGTTTCCAGGCTATTTCTCAGCAATTACATGTTTGAATTTAAGGGTATTATTAACAAGAGGAGATTTGCATTTTATAACTGTTTCCTCTTTTGTACACGCATTTCTTACTAGTTACTTACTTCTGACCAATTGATTTTGTCACAAAAAGTATATCGTGTCACCCTTCCTGTGTTCTCGCTAGGCTTCAGCGAGCATCCATCAGTTCCACTGAAAACTTTTTTTTGTCATCAGATATTGATCAAGTTTGAAACTGAGTCACATGTGGTTAAAAGCTAGGTCACTTTCTCAGATTTAAGCAAAACTTTGTCACATTTTTATTCCAGTCTTTATTAAGAAAGTTCATCAGCACATTTTTCGCCCTCAAATTTCTGTCAAAGTCAAAAATTGGTCATGTGAGATCGAAAAACTATTGTCATGAGGTCGAAGTGAAGAAAATAAATTGATAAAGTGAATTATTTTTTCAATTACATCTACGTGGTGCCTCTCAGTTTATTTTTACAATACAACAGAAGTACAACAAGTATAATCAATTACAATTAAAAGAATTTCCCACTTGATGCCTGTAATAAAAAGTAACCACCAATAGATCTAGTTGATTTAATTTTTTTCTTGCTTTAAATTCTAGATAGTGCACCTTATATACAACATTTCAATGGTTAACCCTTTCCCACATACATATGCTTTCTGATGCCTCTGCAGCAGAAGACTTTTGAAAACATTGTGACAAAAGAAGAAATTGTGACAAAAGAAGAAATTGCTCAAAATGAGCAATTTCTTCTTTTGACACAATGTTTTCAACTCCTTTGAATGATTAAACTTTTCCCTTTTAAAGATATAACATAATCTTGCCCATATGATATCACTGTCATCTGCTGAAAATTTGTTGTATGTGGGAAAGGGTTTAAATACTAGGTCAAAACTCGCATTATACAGCTTAAGCAGTAAAAGCATACTGAACTGAACGAGGTAAATGGATTTCAAAAAGGATGGACAGTATTCATTGAAAGGAAGAATGATATTTTCTTAACCCTTTCCCTCATATAGATGCTTTCTGACAGACAGCTTTTTGAAAACATTGTGACAAAAGAAGAAATTGCTCAAACGAGAAATTTCTCCATTTGCCAAAATGTTTTCCACTTTAAGTCATGGGTTATCCTTTCAATTATAGAGATTTTCCATCTTTTGACAAAATATGTTTAAATTCGTCTGCTGCAGAATTGTCTAATGAGGGAAAGGGCCCTTTCCCACATACAGGAAATATGCAGCAGACGACTGTAAAAATGTCTACTCAAAAATGTGGAAAATCTCTAGAAATTGTAGGTATAATAACTGAAATAAATTAAAAACATTGTGGCAGAAGGAAAAATTGCTCCTTTTGAGCAATTTCTCATTTTGTCACGATGTTTTCATAAGTTGTCTGCTGCAGATGCGTCAAAATGCGTCTATAGTTGGGAAACAGTTAAATCAAAGCTTGTGCACATCTAGAGTAAGAGTCAATATCTCAACAGTTCCCGCCTTTAATTCACATGGAGGACTTAGGTTTGATCCAAAAGGTGCTATGTTGCATAATATATTATGGCAATATAGAAACTTCCTCCATCATAATCATTAATTTGTTACAATCCATTTCACCTTTCACCTTTTACCTCAGTGTTTTCAGGTCGGCTTGAGTCAACAAAACATATTTCTCTGAGGAAACATGTGTACAATAATGTAGACAGTATTTGATATCTCTGCTGCAGACAACTTTCTAATCTATTGTGGGAAAAGGAGAGGAGAAATAACCCCAAAACAGGTTTTTTTCTTTGTATCCCGTCATTGGATTCAACTATGTATTAACCCTTTCCCTCATACAACAATTCTGCAGCAGACGACTTTGAACAGATTTTATCAAAAAATCGAAAATCTTTATAATTGAATGGATAACCTATGACAAAAGGTGGAAAACATTGTGTCAAAAGGAGAAATTGCACGTTTTGTGCAATTTCTTCTTTTGTCACTATGTTTTCAAATAGCCGTCTGCTGCAGAGGCGTCAGAAAGCGTCTATATGAGGGAAAGGGTTAACCTTTGAAAACATGGTGTACGTCATATTGAGTAATTATTTTTCTTTTAGCCACAAGGTTTTCAATTGTTTTGAAAAAATAAACTTCCTTATAGAGTATTTCAATATTTTTGTCTAGAAACTCATATGTGCTGCAGTTTTGTTGTTTGCGGGCAAGGGTTAAAATGACACTACTAGTAACTACTTCTGTAGTTGATATAATTTTTACTTGGACCATTTCAAAGCAGTTGACTCCTCCTTGTGCACGTAAGGTTACTTTGTTTGTTTGTTTGTTTGGAGTTTAACGCCGCTTTCAACAGCTTTGGTCATATCACGGCGGTCAGTGCACCTACCCATGTTTTCCTGGCTTTCCCACACCAGTACTTACACAACATTCTTTCGAAGCCACTGACTACTTTCTCACATAGATCAGAGGTGAGAGGCAATGGAAAACATCGCCCGAAAGAATGTCGCCCGTAAGGTTACTAAACTAAGGTAACAACTAAAAGGGTTGTTATTTGTTTTGATGAAATATTAATGCCGATCAAATCAGTTGTAATTAGATACTTATTCCAAGAATAGCTTCTTAACCCTTTCCCACATACAACAAGTCTGCAGCAGACTTTGAATACATTAAGGCGAAAATATGTAAAATCTCTTTAAAAACGAGCAATTTCTACATTTGCCACAATGTTTTCAACTCTATTTAATAAATATTGAATATTTTTCACGTTTTTGTCAATATGTTTTGAAAGTCGTCTGCTGCAGCAGTATTGTAAGTGGGAAAGTGTTAACCCTTTCCCTCATATAGACGCTTTCTGACGCCTCTGCAGCAGATGGCTTTTTGAAAACATAGTGATAAAAGAAGAAATTGCTCAAAACGAGCAATTTCTCCTTTTGCCACAATGTTTTCCACTTTTAGTCATAGGTTATCCATTCAATTAAAGAGATTTTCTATTTTTTGACAAAATATGTTCAAAACACGTTAGCTGCAGAATTGTTGTGGGTTAAAAGTATAGGGAAAGTATATTTATTGAATATGGTTGAAAACAGTGTGGCAAAAAGAGAAGAAAAAAATATGAGCAATTTCTTCTTCTGCCACAATGTTTCCAAAAGCCATCTGCTGCATTGGCAATAGAATTTTGCGTCTGTATGTCCAAAAATATTAACGCTATGTATTCAAACTGTATTTCAATACATCCAAAGAAGAATCTGCCATGACCAAGTGGTAAGTATGAGGTTTCAAGTGGGTGGAAGGTATATTTCCTAGCCTGGCATTGTGATACGACTGCCCCTACTAATTTACACTGGATTTTCTTTGATGTTTTCAATATTGAATTGTCAGTAAAAGCATAACTTTGAACCTTTTGGCTTAGAATCTGATATTCAGGACTTATAATAAAAGACAACACTGAAAACATAAAAGTTTAAAATGAGTTTTCTCTACTGCATGATCAAAATGATGCTTGCAATTTGACATGAGCAACAATTTATTTTCCTCAAATATTTTAACCCTTTCCCACATGCAGACGCATGCTCTGAGGCAGACAAATTTAAAAATATCTTGGCAAAAATGTAAAATTCTCCTTTTTGTGTTTTCAAAAAATGAGATGTGCAGAATAATGTTGGAATGGGCTAAATGGAGTCAGCTCTTAAATATCAAGGTAAATGGTTATCACATGCATTTTGGAATCTGCTGTAGGAAAGTGGTAAGCGTTGGGGATTTGAAACCACGAGTCTCGGGGTGCGATCCCAATTCGCGGAATGATGGTCATGGTTAAGTGCCCTTGGGCAAGGCACATTTCCTAGCCTAGTACTGGTTTGTTTACCTAGGGATCATGAATATGTGACCTGTTGCTGTGATATAACTGAAATGATTTTGAAAACGGTGTTAAACCCCAATAAAAAATCACATGCAGACACATTATCATGTGCCTCTGTAGCAGACAACTTTTGAAATCATTAATGCTAAAGGAGAAGTTGCTGATAATGAGCAATTTATACTATTGCCATAATGTTTTCAACTCTTTCCAATAATAAAACTTCCCTCATAAAATTGCCTAGATTTTTCAGTTATCTACTGCAGATTTGATGTAGGCGGGAAATGGTTAATGGGCAAATTAATCACATCCATCAGTGTTTGTGTTTATTGAAGTAGTTATTTCCATGCAGGAGACATTTTCTGTAATGGCTGTCAGTTCTTTGACCTGGAAAAACCTATCAATCTTTACAAACAGTGTAGAACAGGATCAGTCTGTATAAGAGTAGTTGTCCGGGTTGATCCTTTAACCCTTTCCCACATACAACAATTCTGCAGCAGACGACTTTGAACATATTTTGTCAAAAAATAGAAAATCTCTATAATTGAAAGGATAACCTATGACTAAAAGCGGAAAACATTGTGACAAAAGGAGAAATTTGCTCGTTTTGAGCAATTTCTTCATTTGTCACTATGTTTTCAAAAGGCTACAGAGGCATCAGAATGCGTCTATATGAGGGAAAGGGTTAACCCTTTCCAAGATACCAAGACTGGTGATACAGCAGGCATTTTTTGGAAATGGAGAAATTGCTCAAAACAAGCAGTTTCCCCTTTTCTCAGAGTGTTTTCAATTTCAAATTTTCTAGTGGTACATTTTTATCCATACAGTGTTTCCAGACAAGTTCACAGCTATTTTAATAGCATAACAGATAGATTTTTATTGCGCTATGTCTATGAGCAAAATTTCTCCTTCGTCACAATGTCTTCCAAATGTCATCTCATGCAAATGTGTGAAAATGCGCCTGCATGGTGAAAAATGGTTAGATAAAGGGTGAAATGCAGGCTATTTGGAATTACAAGACTATAACTGCTCAGAAAATTGATGAAAACTCCATAAATAGTTGTTCCTATCCTTAACATTTTTGGCAAATATAGTTATTAGACAACAAACCCTGACCTGATCTGGACAAAGATCTAAACTGTTGAGATGAGTATTTTTCACATTTTCTGGTACAAATACACGCATATTGTTAACCCTTTCCCTACGCTTTCTGACGCCTCTGCAGCAGACGGGTTTTTGAAAACATAGTGACAAAAGAAGAAATTGCACAAAACGTGTTTTCCACTTTTAGTCATACGTTATCCATTCAATTATGGAGATTTTCTATGTTTTGACAAAATATGTTCAAAGTCGTCTGCTGCAGAATTGTCGTATGAGGGAAAGGGTTAACACAAATACACCATGACTGATTATAATTAATAACGTTACCAAATATGGTAGAAAGACGTCATTGAAGTATGATTTGACGTCATACAAAATTAGATAGTGGTGCGTTATTCATAAATATGCTAATGCTCCTTGTTGAAAAATACAGATTTATCACTGGTGCAACACATTATTGCCTGTTTATTTTCATTAATTTTGTCATCCTATGAAATGAAATTACACATAGTGGGATACATGTGTAAACCCTTTCCAGCATACAACAAATCTGCAGCAGACGAAATTGAGAACACGGTGACAAAAACCTGAGAAATCTCCATAAAATATAACTTAATTGATAAATAAAGTTGAAAACATTGCAGCCAAAGGAGAAATTGCTCATGATGAGCAATTTCACCTTTGACAACAATGTTTTCAAAAGTCATTCGCTGCTATTGCATCAAAATGTGTCTGCAGGTGGGAAAGGTATAAATCCCACCTTTCCAACAGCGACAAATCTTCTGCAGATAACTAGGAAAATATCTAGGCAATATTTTGAAAATTTTCTAAATGAAAAAAATATCTTTTGAAAAGAGTTGAAAATATTTTGGGAAAGAGAGAAATTGCTCATTATAATCAGTTCTCCTTTTGGCATAATGTTTTCAAAAGTCTTCTTCTGCAGAAGCATCTAGCTGGATGTTAAACAGGACTGATTAACATATTTTTAATTTGAAGTTAATAAATACCTGATTGTAATATGTCTTTGCACACATGTCGGGATCCGGTTAAAATTGTCAGTTTTGTTTTAGTTATATATTTAGTTCAAGCGTTCCCACATGCATAATGCATTTTTTGCCTCGGCGTCGGCGTCAGCATTGGTGTCACACCCTGTTCAACCTTTTTGTACCACCTCACTTTTGTTCAAAACCATTGCAGATATTGCTTTGAAACTTACAATGCATGTTAACCATCATTACATTCATCAGCAGACAAGACAATAACTCGGTCAATGTTTTTGTAAGAATTACAGTTCTTTTTCGACTTAGATATTTTTTTCAGTTTTTCGTATCACTCGCTTTTTTAGATCACCTTAGCCGAAGGCTGAAGGTGAGCTATTCTGATCACTTTTTGTCCGTCGTCCGTCGTCCGTCGTCCGTCGTCCGTCGTCCGTCCGGTGTTAACTTTTAGCTTTAAACATCAACTCCTCCCAAACTCCAAGGACAATTTTCGTGAAACATCACAGGACTGTTCCTCTGGTTGGCCTCTTTCAAAGTTGTTCAAAGATTTAAATTCCATTGAGAACTTTGGTTGCTGCGGCATCAGAAAGGGGACAAAATGTCCAAACTTTGAAAATCTTCTCCTCCGATTCTGCCTGTCAGATTCAAATATAATTTGGTAGAAATGTTCCTTGGGTGACCCTCTATAAAAATTGTTCAAGCCATACTGATTAGTCGAAAAACATGGCAGTCAGGCGGCATCAAAAAAGGGGCAAAATGACAATACTTTAATAAAGTATCCTTATAAAAGTGCTTGTCTGATTTAAAGATAGTTTTGTAGAAATGTTCTTTCATTGATCATCTACATACTTTGTCAAGCCATATTGATTTGTTGAAAGGCATAGCAACCAAGCAGCATCAGAAAAGGAGTAAAATTAACTTTTTGCTTCAAATGACATATGGTTATTAGATTGATGGTCTAAGGGAGGTAACACTTGGCAGAGTATTATGCAAGGGCAATCTCCTTCGCAGAGTTGTCGTTCCTTACACTCACCATACACTATCAATCAGGTGATCGATTTAATGTCCATACTTTAAAAATCTTCTCCTCCGAATCTGCCTGTCAGATTCAAATATAATTTGGTAGAAATGTTCCTTGGGTGACCCTCTATAAAATGTGTTCAAGCCATACTGATTGGTCGAAAAACATGGCAGTCAGGCGGCATCAGAAAAGGGGCAAAATGACAAAATTTGAAAATTCCATTTTTTATGAAAGTGTTTGTCTGATTTTAAGAAAATATAATACGAATCTTACTGTAATGATCCTCTATTTAATTTATTTAAGCCGTTTTGATTGGTTACACAATCATATCAACCAGGCGTCGTCACAAAAAGGGTAAATTGAACTTTTAGCTACAAATGACAACCAACTCCTACCATTCCAATAGACCAATTTCCACAAAACATCACAAGAATGTTCCTTTGGTGGTCCTCTTTCAAAATTGTTCAAAGATTTAAATTCCATTGATAACTTTGGTTGCTGCGGCATCAGAAAGTGAGAAAAATACCCAAATTTTAAAATCCTTTTTCTCCATAATCTACTTTGCGATTGCAAGATAATTTGGTAGAAATGTTCCTTAAGTGACCCTCTAAATAAACTGTTGAAGCCATATTGATTTCGTTGAAAAACAGGGCAACAAGGCGGCATCAGGAAAGGTGCAAAATGACAAAAACTTTATAATTCCATTCTTATTAAAGTTCTTGTTAGATTTCAAGATATAAATGGCCTTTACTGATAAGCTGTTTCTTGAGAAGTGTCCACTCCTTTGCAGTTTCATTTGCATTCCCTGATAAAATTTTCCAAGATATTTGCAGTTAAATATTTGCTACTAATTTACTATCAATTAGGTGATCGATTTAGGGCCATCTTGGCCCTCTTGTTTAAAAAACCATTAGAGATACATTTATTCCTTTGAAACTTATAATACTTGTTCAGCATCATGACCCCCATCAACAGGCAAGAGTACATAACTCTGTCAATGTTTTTGTAAGAATTATGGCCCTTTTTCGACTTAGAATTTTGGTTAAGTTTTTTGTACTATAGTGACTCCACTTTTTTTCCAAACCATTAGAGATATAGCTTATACACTTTCAATACTTAATTTACTACCATAACCTTTATCAACAGACAAGAGTACTTACACAAATCTGTGAAGGTTTTTGTCAGGAAAATAGCCCTTTCTTTAATTAGAAAATACATTGAATCTGGGTAACATCAAATTATTGACTTAACCCTTCAGGAAATTGCCTTTAAACTTGGAATATTGTTTACCATCATGACCCCCATCTATAGACAAGAGAATATAACTCTGCCGAGGATTTTTGTTTTGCCTTTTACTGCAAAAGGTTTTGTTTTATTGTCAAGCACTAAAAAGTCGAGGGCGCTTTCTACGGAGAGCTCTTGTTGATTTACTTGCTGCATGTTTTTAAAATATGGTGACAAAAGATTTTTGTATGTTGTAAAGAGTTCAGTGTTTTCCTGATAAGAGTAATTTGTAGTGTTTTCTGCATGAAAATATCTGAGAACTAAAATGTGACAAATGGATACTTGGATGCATAAAATTTGAGTTGAAAACATTGTATGAAGAAAAGAAACTGCATTTTATTTAGTATTAATATTTTACAATCATGGAGCCTTTGTAAACAAATTTGTTTATTTGCAATTAAATGAAAGTGATATATATTTTAGCATTGAAAGTTTAACCCTTACCAACATTTGACAACTCTGCAGCAGACGACTTTGAAAACATACACAAACAAAATTGGAAACACCCTTTAAATGAAAGTACAATCATTGAATAGACTTGAAAACATGGTGACAAAAGAAGAAATTGTTCGTTTTGAGCAATTTCTTCTTTTGTCGCCATGTTTTCAAAAAGTTGTCTGCTGCAGAGGCTTCAGAAAGCGTCTATATGAGGGAAATGGTTACGGTCACCTGCTGCAGATGGTTTCAAATGCATCTTTATGTTGGGAAGGGTTTTAGAGTAAAAGACTTAAATGGGTATTCAAACTGCAACATCTTGACAATAAGCAGTAATGTAATTCAGTCAAAGTAACTTAACCCTTTCCCATACGCAGACATATTTTGAAACATCTGCAGCAGAGGACTTTGAAAACATTGTGGAAAAAGAAATGTTGAGCAATTTCTGTTGCAGCCACAATGTGTTTAATATTATTTTCATTTATTGTATGTCGGAAAGAGCTATATCAATATAATAAATCTGTTATTCATTTGTGTTTTCAGTTATCATTAAAGAGTAACAGACTTGTCCACATGAATGGAGTATGCAAACTTCACCATCTGACTGTACTTAACCTGCCACAGAACAGTATCATTGCTATAGAAGGTAGGTTTAGATTCCAATTGTGTTTTAAACCCTCTCAACCATTCTACTTTTGAAAATGTCTGAATCTATACTGTATGCAGGTTATTAGTCAAAAGCTGTAATTTGATTGCTGAACACCCCTAACATCATCTCTGACAACATTTCTGTTAGTTTAACCCTTTCCGACAAAAAAAAAATCTGCAGTCAATAACTTTGAAAACATTCAAGCAAAACTATAGAAAATTTCTACTAAAGAAGTAGTATTATTGAATAGAGTTGAACATATTGTGGCAAAAGGGGAAATTACTCATTAGCAATTTCTCCTTTTGCCGCAATGTTTTCAAAAGTCCTCTGCTGCATAGACGTAAGAAAGCGTGTGGGAAAGGGTTAATCAAAATGCAACCCTGATAGGTTGTGGCAGCTTTTACTAAGCATGGCTTATTATGTTTTTGATGTTTTGTGTATTCTTTCAACAAACATTTAGTCTTACTTTATAGATATTTCATAAATTCAGATTAGTTGGGCAGCTTTTACTTAGCATGGCTCATTTTGTTTTTGATGTTTTGTGTATTCTTTGAAAAAACATTTAGTCACACTTGAAAGATATTTCCTTGATTCAGATTAGTTTTAATGCTTCTGCGCAGTTGGCATTTGATATCACTTCTGAAAGTGATCAATTGTCAATGATATAACTCTTGTTCCGCAAATATAAAGGCTGTCCATGAAAATGTTGTTTGCAGAGGTCATTTATAAAACAGGTATTTATTGATCAATACTTCCACATCAGACAATAATTTGTAACAGACACTCTCATTAACCCTTTCTCACATACAACAAATCTACAGAAGACCAATTTAAAAACATCTCTGTAAATGTAAGTATATATGTATATTGAAAAACACTTTAAAAGATTGTGGCAAAAGGAGAATGCTCGTTATGAGCCACTTTTTCTTTTGTCAAAATGTTTTCAAAATAAGTCAGCTGCAGAGGGGTCAGAAAGCAGCCGCATGTGGGTTATTGTTATATAAATAAATATCTATCTCTTTGCCCGATAGATATATATAATGTCGTAGGTTATGATAACAACAGTTATTCTGTAGCCATGAAAAGGATGCATAAATTTGAAAATGTGTTGAAAACATTGTGGGAAATAGAGAAGTTGCACATATTGAGCAATTTCTGCTCTTGACCTATCTTTCAATTAAAAGCAATTTCCCCCATTTGCCACCATGTTTTTAAAAGTCCTCTGCTTTTTTAGTTTAAACTTATTTATTTTACATCGATTGCGAAACAAGCCTTTGGCTTAGATTAATCACTCTCGATGTCTGCTTCCTGGAGACTTAACCAGTACTCGCGCCGTTTGTGTGGAAAAATTCCAAAGTCAGGACCCGCTCATCACGGGACTCGAACCAGGGACCTTTGATACGAGAGGCCGACGCTCTACCTCTGCACCACTGTCTTCCACGCTGCAGAGGCTTCAGGAAGCTTATGTATGTGGAAAAGGGATAATCAATATTCAACATGATTATATGTATTTATACTCATTTCCCAGAGATGAATCGTATTGAGCAATTCCTTCTTAATTTATCCACACTGTTTTCTGGTAACGTCAATTGGTTTGAAGGCTACACAAGCCATCTGTATCAGGGAAACACAGGTTTGTTAACCCTTTACCTCATATAGACACTTTCTGACGCCTCTGCAGCAGACAGCTTTTTGAAAACATAGTGACAAAAGAAGAAATTGCACAAAACGTGCAATTTCTTCTTTTGCCACAATGTTTCCCACTTTTTGTCATAGGTTATCCATTCAATTATGGAGATTTTCTATGGTTTGACAAAATACATTCAAAGTCGTCTGCTGCAGAATTGTCGTATGAGGGAAAGGGTTAAATGCCACGAAAAGAATAAAGTAGACCAATATACAGATGTGACATTTATTTAACCAATATTCAACATGTAAAGTGCATTGACATTCATTTCCCGGAAATTTGACACTTTTCAACATACAACAAATCTGCTGCAGATGAACTAGAAGTTATCAGGGAAAATGTATGGAAAATCTCTATTATGATAGTACAATTATTGAATAGATTCATTGATATGTCATTTTCCATATTTTTTCCTAGATTGTGAGAAAGGCATAACTTATGTATGTTTTCAAAGCAGACAACTCTAAAAAAGTCATATAACCGTTTCCCACATACAAATGTGCAGCAGACGACTTTGAAAACATCTTGGCAAAAAGTGAAAAATCTCTATAAATAATGGTATGATAATTGAATAAAGTTGAAAACATTGTGTCAAAAGGTGCCACAGTGTTTTCAAAAGTCGTCTGCTGCAGAGGCATCAGAAAGCGTCTATATGTGGGAAAGGAATATGCTAAACTATGCTTTATTAGAATGTTTGTTAGAACATAAGCAGATGAAAATTGCCCATGGATTATTGATATTGGGTTGTACCAAGGGACCACAATTCAAAAATCATTCCATTTTAACCATTTTCCACATGCAGTAATCTGCAGCAAATATCTAGGCAAACATTAAGAAATTCTTCTTAATTTAAATGAAAAGTTAATTTTTGAAAAGAGTTGAAATCATTGTGGTTAAATGATAAATTACTCATTATTTATAGCAATTTATGCTTTTGGCACATTACTTCACAAGTAGTCGGCTGCTGCAGAGGCGTCAAATTGTGTGAACATGTGGGAAAGGGTCAGCCCACCATTTTGTCAACTGTGAATGAACCATATTGACATTTAGGTTTTGTCCATTTATATCATAATGGTTTCTTTGATTAACCCTTTCCCACGTATGACTTGATTGATTGATTGATTGGTTGATTAGGGTTTAACGTCGTTTTCAACAATTTTTCTGTCATATCACGGCGACCAGTTCGCCTTCTCATGCATTTCCTGGTTTTCCCACACCAGCACAACACACAACATACTTTCCAAGCAACTGGCTGATTTTCCACGTAGACTGTTAAACAGCCCCCTTGGTGAAAGACGAATGACACATGTCACAGTGACTTTTGTCAAACAACCGAAAAAATCTTGACCGAACTAGGATTACAACTCACAACCCCTGGATTGACAGCCCATGTTGCTACCGACTGAGCTACCGGGGCTCGGCTTCCCACAAATGACAAATCTACAGAAAATATTTTGGAAAAGTCGTCTTCTTTTGATACATGAAAATGTGTCTTCATTTTGAAAAGGTTTAAAATATATTTACTGATATCACCTAGGATTTCAAGGACACTCTACACTATATACCAGGCAATCTGCATGATTTCATAACCATTTACATCATATGGTATTTGTAAAGTTTACTTTGAAAACATCTGAGGAGAAATTTGTACTTTTCTTTGGCATTTTCTCCAATTTTAGCTCGTAAAGTTGGGGTATTGTGATACCCTTGGAGTCGTCTAGGTGTCTGCTTCGTCACAAAACTTTAACCCATACCTCATAACTCAAAAACTATTAGAACATTTTCAAGTGAAACTTGGTACACTAGTTCCTAGGAACAATACACATGTCTATAGCAAATTCATAACTCATAATAATTATTCAGTTATGCCCCTTTTTCGACTTGGAAAAAAACAGACAAGCTTTGGCATTTGTTCCGTGGCACTCTTGTTCACATTGTTTTAAACAGTTGTTCGCTGCAGGAGAACTACATGTGGTCTGGTATGAGAAAGAAAGGATTAATGAAAAGCACTTAGTCATGGTAGATGTTATAAAGATTGAATTAAAAAGGCGATATATCAGAGGATATCCGTTTCTTTAATGTTATTGACCTTTAGTTATGCTTTACCATTTAGCCCTTTCCCTCATATAGACGCTTTCTGACGCCTCTGCAGCAGACGGCTTTTTGAAAACATAGTGACAAAAGAAGAAATTGCACAAAATGTGCAATTTCTCCTTTTGCCACAATGTTTTCCACTTTTTGTCATAGGTTATCCATTCAATTATGGAGATTTCTATTTTTTGACAAAATATGTTCAAAGTCGTCTGCTGCAGAATTGCCGTATGAGGGAAAGGGTTAGGCATATCTGCAGCTCAGTAGTGGACAACTATTGAAAACATTGTGACAAAAGAAGAAAAGGCTCAAAACGAGCAATTTCTCTTTTTGTCACCATGTTTTCAACCCTTTCCATATACAACGAATCTGCAGCAGATGACTAGGCAACTATATGGAAACTCTATTTAACCCTTTCCCTCATATAGACGCTTTCTGACACCTCTGCAGCAGACGGCTTTTTGAAAACATAGTGACAAAAGAAGAAATTGCACAAAACGTGCAATTTCTCCTTTTGCCACAATGTTTTCCACTTTTTGTCATAGGTTATCCATTCAATTATGGAGATTTTCCATGTTTTGCCAAAATACGTTCAAAGTCGTCTGCTGCAGAATTGTCGTATGAGGGAAAGGGTTAATGAAAGTATGATTAGGAATGATTATGTAACATTAGAATCACAGAAATTCTAACCTGATCCTTTCCATGATACAAAAACTCTTGAAGCATTGTGGAAATGATGACAATTTCTCCTTTACCCACGGTATTTTATTCTATGTAAAAATGCTACACTTAATTGTAAGATTTTCAAAATGGTAGTCATTATGCTTGCCTCCTTGTTGCTCATTGGTGTTGGATAGAATTACTATTTTGCTTGGGAAGATTGTTGTGTGGAGTACTGGTGTGAGAAAACCAGGAAATGCATGAGTAGGTGAACTGGCCGCCGTGATATGACTGAGAAATTGTTAAAAACGGCGTTAAACCCCAATCAATCAATCAATCAGAATTACTATTGATGCCCTAGTGACTAAAAAGTTCTGGTAAAGTACTCAGAAACGCTGTAATATGACTGAAATACTGTTTGATGCAATCGGAATCAACGTTCAAACAAACTTAACCCTTTCCCTCATACGATAATTCTGCAGCAGACGACTTTGAACATATTTTGTCCAAAAATAGAAAATCTCTTTAATTAAATGGATAACCTAAATGACTAAAAGTGGAAAACATTGTGGCAAAAGGAGAAATTGCTTGTTTTGAGCAATTTCTTCTTTTGTCACTATAGTTTTAAAAAGCTGCAGAGATGTCAGAAAGCATCTTTATGAGGGAAAGGGTTAACTTGTCTTGTTTTTAAAAATTTCTAATTTTGAATGAGTCCTAAAAACTGCATTTCAGGAAAAAAGTTGTCCCTTTCGCACATACAGGCGCTTTCTGACGCCTCTGCAGCAGTTGACATTTGAAAGAATAGTTGCAAAAGGAGAAATTGCTCATCATGAGTAATTTCCCCTTTTTCCGCTATGTTTTCAATATTATTCAGTAAATGTTCTTTCATTTACAGAGAGATTCATCATTTTTGTTTAAATGTTTCAAAGTCGTCTGCTGCAGTATGTGTATTTGTATGTGGGAAAGGGTTATCTTATGAAAGTATCACTTACAAAATAATTAATAAAATATGAACTGCCTGAAATATCTGTTTCTCTCTATTTATGGTTTCTGAATTATCTGCATAGTAAGCTGATACTGTTGAGTCTGGAATTAATGCACTAATCCTTTACCTGATACAAACGCTCTCTGACGCCTCTGCAGCAGACTGCTTTTTGAAAACATGGTGACTAAAGAAGAAATTGCTCAAAACGGGTGATTTCTCCTTTTGTCAGCATTTTTTCAACTCTATTCAATTATTATACTTTCATTTGAAGGGAGTTTCCAATTTATTCCGGGTATGTTTACAAAGTCTTCTACTGCAGATTTGTTGTATGTGGGAATGGGTTAATCCTTTACCTGATACAGACAACTTCTGACACATTTGCAGCAGACAATGTTTGAAAACATTATGAGAATAGAAGTTACTCATTATACGCAATTTATCCATTTCTGATGAGGTTCACTGCCATATCTGAAAATAAAAAAAGTGCTTGTCGAATTATTGTATTTAGTTTGTTGATCACAATTACGATTGCGCTGATGAGTTCTCAATACACTTGGTTTAACCCTGTCCCAGATACATCAAATCTGCAGCAGGCGACTTTGAAAACGTCAAGGCAAAAGCACAGAAAATCCCAATGAAAGAACAATTTTTGAATAGAGAGGAAAACATGGCGACAAAAGGAGAAATTGCTTGTTTTGAGCAATTTCTTCTTTTGGCGCCATGTTTTCGAAAAGCCATCTGCTGTAGAGGAGTCAGAAAGCGTCTATATGAGGGTAAGGGTTAAGTGTTGTCCCCTCGTTTTAGCTCACCACGGTATGAAGTGCTCGAGATGTGCTTTTGTAATGCTTGTTAGCACTTTACGGGCCACTTTCTTCATCCAATCTTCATGAAACTTTTTCAATTTTTAACTTGAGGATATCTAGGCCAAGTTTTGAATATTGATCATACCAGGTAAAAACTAGGTATCTAGCCCAAATTTCAGAAAAACTTTGATACCACTCTAAAAGTCTTATTTTGAAACCTAACCATGCTGAAACCTTGTCAGAATGATTTCCGTTAATGAAATCTAGGCCAACGTTTAAGTAAAGATCTAGGTCAAAATATGTGAAAAATCTTATTAACATCTGCAGCAAACAACTTTTGAACGCATTCTGGCAAAAGTAGAAATAATTTATAATTAGCAATATCTCTTTTTGCCACAATGTTTTCAACTCTATTTAATAATAATGCTTTCATTTATAAAGACTCCATATTTTTGCCAAGATATTTTCAAAGTCATCTGCTGTTGATTTGTTGAATGTGGGAAAGGTTTAAATAGAGTTGCCTAATATTCTCCAACTAATCTGCTGCAGATAATTTTATTATGTTGTATGTAAGAAAGGAAGAGCTAAATATCCTCTTATTTTATTGTTTCAGGTCTTAGAGAGCTTATAGATTTAACATGGCTGAATCTATCGGGGAACAGTATAAAGGTATGTCCTCTTTTTCTAGATATCAGTGATGCTCTGCGAAAGTCACCCTTCAGGCGTTTGTATTCAGTGTAGACCCAGATCAGGCCAGTTTTATTGTTCTGCATTGTTTGCCTATTAGTCACATAGACTTTCAAAAGGCTTCTAACCATCATATTTCTCTTAACCCTTTCCAACATACATGTACATACACATTTTGACGCCTCTGCAGCACACTTTTGAAAACATCGATAAGAGCACAAATACTGGTACCCAGACAGCTCTTTTCTACACTTGTCACAAAGACTGGTACCCAGACTGCTCTTTTCTACACTTTTCACAAATACTGGTACCCAGACTGCTCTTTTCTACACTTGTCACAAATACTGGTACCCAGACAGCTCTTTTCTACACTTGTCACAAAGACCGGTACCCAGACTTTTTCTTTCTTGTCACAAATACTGGTACCCAGACAGTTATTTTCTACACTTGTCACACAGACTGGTACCCAGACTGCTCTTTTCTTCACATGTCACAAATACTGGTACCAAGACAGATCTTTTCTACACTTGTCACACAGACTGGTACCCAGACTGCTCTTTTCTTCACTTGTCACAAGTACTGGTACCCACACAGTTCTTTTCTACACTTGTCACATAGACTGGTACCCAGACTACTCTTTTCTACACTTGTAACAAATACTGGTACACAGACAGCTCTTTTCTACACTTGTAATAAATACTGGTACCAAAAGGTAAGCTTTCCTAGAGCACTGCCCATGTGCTTCTTAAACCCAATAAAAATCATATAGAAATATATTCACATGTATAAAAGACTCAATCTCAAAATTCTAGACAAGGGTAAACTTTCAGAAAGGAGCAGATTAAATCCAAGCTTATAAGCTTTTTTTTATGCATCCGGAATTGGAAGACTTGCTGGGGCATACAGTGTTTGGCCTTTTCAGATGCAAAATCTTTAGCATTGGCAATAACTGTTGACCCATGGACCAAATAAGGATATGTTATCTTTGTGAAGCTCCTTTCCAGTTCTTCTTAAATAGTTAGTGTTGTGACCTTGGCATTGGCATTTGACGTACAGTTCAAAAACTTAAATACTAGCCATAACTTTTTGATAGATCAGAGATATGATGTTTCAGTTTTTATTGAATCGACGCGTTGTGGTCTGTGAGACAGAAAAAAAGTTGTGATACCCTTGGCGTTGTCATCACAAAACTTTAACTGTACCTCTTTAACTAAAAACAGTTCAACATTTTCAAATGAAACTAGGAACAATATGTATGTTTATACCAAGTCACATAACTCTGGCTTTAATAATTATTCAGTAATGCCCCTTTTTCAACTTCAAAAACAGACGAGCGTTGGCGTTCGCTTGCGGCAGTCTTGTTGAACCAACCCTATGTGGTCAGTGCGATGATTATTTTGAGTATACTCAAAAGGGTTTAGAGTGGAATAAGTATTTTATAACATGGTTTATGTGCCTTATTCACAACTCTGTACATGTATTTTATCCATCGTTTCAGGTTATGGAAAACCTTGCCAACAATGTGAATCTCAAACATCTAGACCTGAGTGATAACAATATAGCACAACTAGGCGATATTCATTATCTGTCTAATTTAAAAGTAAGTACAATATCATTTTTCATTTTATCTTAAGTGGTTAAATAATGAAATATCTCAAGAAATTCTACTTATGGTATACTTTTCTGTAGATTTGGGTCAAATACTGAAAAATATCATGAAGAAATTATATTTATTGCATGCTTTTAGAAAATATTCACTTACTTATCCAGTCTCTACATGTCATCACGGGTATATTGGATCTGACACCGCCGTATAAAAGGTTGTCAAATTGACCCTATACATTTAAATATTCATAAGCAGGTGCTTAATTGGAACACTCGACAATCACCCAATCTCTTTCTCGTTTATTTACATGGGTTATCTCCCATGTTGATACCTAACAATTTTATAGTTAACAATTTGCTTGGCTGATGCACAGTTTAATCTTAGAAGATCTGTAATATTCAGCTATTAAATCAATACTAGTGACTGCTGGTCTAGTTTTAATGGGATTGGAAATAAAGAGAATAATTGATTTGTCTTGATGTGAGATTATGATATATTCTCGTTCATGAAAACCAAAAGAGGGTTTACACTTATAGGAAAGCCAATAATGATAATATCAGATGCATTTTGACCTATCAAATCAGATGAAAAATTGGGGAAATTTGAGAAATTCCACAAAACGAGCAATCTTCCCTAGCCAAAACGATTTCCACTTTATACAATAATCCAAACTTTCATTTATAGAGAATTTTTTTATTTTTGCATAAACGTTTTCAAAGTCTTCTTCTACAGATTAGTTGTTTGTGGGAAAGGGTTAAGAGCCATATTTACAAACTATTTACAAATTGTTACATTTCAGTATGATATTCATTAAGTTTTCTCCTCTCTGTATGGAGTGACAATGTCTTAACCCTTTCCCACATAGAGAAGCTTTTGCAGCAGACGACTTTTGAAAACATTGTGGCAATAAGAGATTTGTTCATAGCATGCAATTTCTCTTTTTAACATTCTGTTTTCAATGCTACTTAACCGTTTCCCACATACAACAAAACTGCAGCAGACGACTTTGAACATATCACATTTTAAATATGGAAAATTAACAGTATATGAAAGTATAATTATTAAATAGAGTTGAAAACAGTATGGCAAATGGAGAAATTGCTCATAATGAGTAATTTCTCCATTTGTCATAATGTTTTCAAAAGTCTTCTGCTGCAGAGGTGCTTTAAAGTGTCTGTATGTGGGTAATGGTTAATGTCTGGGATAGCGTTGTTTCCTAAACATTTTCTATACCCACCCAGTGGGGGAATATGTATTGTTTGACAATTATTTTTCTTGTTTTCTCGTAGACATTGCTGTTGCATGGTAATGCAATTTCCACACTCAGGATGGTGCATCACTATTTACCTAACTCTATAAACATTTTTTCGCTGGCTGAGAATGAACTAATTGACATAAATGAGGTAAGTGCTCTTGATCTGTTTCTCCTGTACTGAAGTTGAACCATTTCCAGCATAAAAAAATCTGCAGCAGATGACCTTGAAAACATCATGGTAAAATCAGGAGTTGGACAATTGTTGTATATGGAGAAATTTCATTTCTAATTTTGCTGCAGTTTTCAAAAGTTTTCTGTGTTAATTAACATGCCTCTGCAGGCTGAAAAGGGTTTGTTTGATTCAACTTCTTATTCTACATCTATTGTAAAAGAATTTTGTTCATGGCTAAGAGTGTCATTAAACTGACAAAGGGTTAAAGTTTTCAAAATCAGTCTGCTTCAGTTATTTTTAACGTTTTCTATATGAGGTTAAGAGTTAACTGTTCACAGCTTGAGTATGGACTCTAAATCTCTCTGACCTCCCAACCAGACTGTACAAAGTGGAATACAAATTTCAATAGCCCAGATTTATAAATGGAAATATTTACTTGGGCTTTCAGACATGGACCTTCAATAGATATGACCATGGCTGAGTAATTTGTGGATTTTTACATGAATTTTGTTCATGGCTAAGAGTGTCATTAACCCTTTCCCTCATATAGACGCTTTCTGACGCCTCTGCAGCAGACGGCTTTTTGAAAACATAGTGACAAAAGAAGAAATTGCTCAAAACGAGCAATTTCTCCTTTGCCACAATGTTTTCCACTTTTAGTCATAGGTTATCCATTCAATTATAGAGATTTTCCATCCTTTGACAAAATATGTTTAAAGTCGTCTGCTGCAGAATTGTTGTATGAGGGAAAGGGTTAAGCATATACATATATGTAATATATGTTCTTGCACATTCAATATTTAAAAAAACTCTTTTAATTGAAACTGGACATTTTTAGCTCACCTGAGTACATGTACCAAGTGATTAAGATGAGCTATCGTGATTTGCCTTTATTCAGGAGTTTGAATATGGGTCATGTCCAAAACCAGGTCCATAGGTCAAAATTAAGAAATATCATGTGGACACTCTTGAGGTGGCATTTTGACTGTATAACTGTTTGACTTGATGATTACAAGGTTAAGTTAAAATATGAGGGATGTTTGGTCAAAAACCAGATCACAAAGCCAATTACAAAAATTATATTGTGCACTCGAAGTGTCAATTTTAACTAAGTAATATTGAAACTTTGTCAGAATGTTTGGCAAAATGTTCGCTGTGCTCTGAAATGAACTCTATGCTTAAAATAAGACTTCTGAATGGTCAATTTCAAGAATGACCAATCAAATACTTGATCATAAAGTCTGAGCAATTTATAGTTTTGGAGCCTGAGAGTTGCAAAATACTACTTATTTGAAATTTCTCCTTTTGCCACATTCTTTTCATAAGTTGGATACTGCGAAAATGCATATGCATGTGGAAAAGGGTAAATTACAATTAATTTCTGACAAAAACTGCAATTTATGAAAGGAATCCACTGTGTCTTTATTTCAGGTATCCTATTTGGCATACCTACAGAATTTAGAGCAGGTCTCCATCATGAACAACCCTTGTGTGCTGATGACGTCGTCCATGCCGTATCCTTTGGTTTTATTAACCCGTTCCCACATATAGACGCTTTCCGACGCCTCTGCAGCAGACGGCTTTTTGAAAACATAGTGACAAAAGAAGAAATTGCACAAAACGTGCAATTTCTCCTTTTGCCACAATGTTTTTCACTTTTTGTCATAGGTTATCCATTCAATTATGGAGATTTTCTATGTTTTGACAAAATACGTTCAAAGTTGTCTGCTGCAGAATTGTCGTATGAGGGAAAGGGTTAACCTGTTCCCACATCTGCAGTAGACGACTTTGAAAACTTACCCACAAACATAAATGGAAACATTCTTTAAATGAAAGTATAATTATAAAATGGAGAAATTGCTCATTATGAGCGATGTCTCCCTTTGCCAGAATGTTTTCAAAAGTAGTCAGCTGCAGAGGTGTCAGTAAGCGTCTATATGTGGGAGAGGGATAAGCTGATGAGAGATTTAGGTTTATGGTTTATGACTGTAAACATTATCTTATGCTCCATGAATGTATAATATTTATTAGTGTACAGAGTCGAAATTATTGTGGCAAAAGGAGAAATTAGTCATTGATCCTTTCCCACATGTAGATGCATTTGATGTCTTTGCAGCAGACAGTTTTTGAAGTTTTCTATTCTTTTTAATGTTAAAACTTTCCATTATAGGGAGTTACAATAATTGTGCGTAGATGTTTTCAAAGTCATCTTCTGCTGATTGTATGAATGTGGGAAAGGGTTAAGAGCAATTCTCTTTTGCAACAATGTTTTCAAAAGTAGTCTGCCTCAGATGCGTCAATTTGTATATGCACTTAGTATTATCCTCAGAGCCATATTGGGCTGATGTGGCTGATGTTTACATACAGGAAAATAACATCTTTACAACTAAGAGTTGTCAGCTTTGAAAATGACTGAAGGTGAAAAAAAGGAATACTGAAAAAACAAGAACAAACATGGTAAGGATTACTGTAAACTATGAGTTTTAAATTCCTTTGTTTGCATGAAAACTTCAGATGTGATAACCTTAAACAAAACAATAAAATTTCCTTAACTGACTTCAGTAGCTTTGATTACCGGCCATTCGTTGTCAACTGGTGTCCAATGTTAGAAATTCTTGACGGAGAAATCATACTGAACAAAGAAAGGTAAGGAATACTCTCAGATTTATTAGCTGTTTTGACCAGTGACCTGATACAGATGACATCTGACTATCTATACAACTATATCAGGAGTACATACACTGTTTTCATTGAGTGGATGTTCAAAATATCAACAACAAAAATCATCCAAAATGGAATTGCTGGAAAAAAAATTATATGTCTTAATTTTCTTAAAAACATCCACAAATATACACTTGGATGTTTTTGAAAATACTCTAAAGTGAAAGTTGTTTATACATGTACATGTAAACCTGTTTAACCCTTTCCCTCATATAGACGCTTTTTGATGGCTCTGCAGCCGATGGCTTTTTGAAACATAATGACAAAAGAAGAGTTTGCTCAAAACTCATTTTTCCACTTTTAGTCATAGGTTATCCATTCAATTATAGAGATTTTCTATTTTTTGACAAAATATGTTAAAAGTCGTCTGCTGCAGAATTGTCGTATGAGGAAAAGGGTTAAAATTGATAATTCCATTTACATGCTATGGGGAGTACTTAGTGTTGTGAAACTGGATTACGCTATTTTGATTGAAAGGTTGCTTTAATCCAATGACAGTAGATGATCAATGGTCTTAAATGCTGTTCAATGGTGCTAATAAACAATTATAATTACAATTTATTAAACCTGGGATTTTATTATTAAACTTAAAGAAAATAAACTTTTAAGTAGGATAATCACATCGAAAAATATATCAAGTAATTGATTTAGTTTTATCAAATACTATTTTGAAGTTTTCCACAAAAATTGTTTTCAATTTTCCTGGTTTTACAATATTTCAATCAAATATTTTCAAATGCTTAAGATATTTTACAAATTTTAACCAGATGATTTGTTTGCAGTAGATTTGTTGTGTATGAGACTGGGTTAAAAGTAGATTTTGTTTTTTAACGCTTTCCCACATACAAAAAAGCTGCAGCAGACGACTTTGGAAACATCTAAGAAAAACAATTGGAAATTTCTATGAATGAAAGTACAATCATTTAATGGAGTTGAAAATATTGTGGCGAAAGGAGAAATTGCTCATCATGAGCAATTTCTTCTTTTGCCACTATGTTACCAAGAATCGTCTGCTGCATATGAATCAAAACGCGTCTACAAGCGGGAAAAGGTTAACCTGTGAGGTTGTCTTTCACCATGATTTCAAATTTGTTTTTGTTAATGGCTACAAATTCTGTTAATTTAATGCCACTGTACTGATTTTCAGATTGAAAGCTGAATGGTTGTACAGTCAAGGTAAAGGTCATCACTTCAGGGTAGGGCAACATGTTGAGTCGATCCAGTACCTGGCCAGTATATGTCCATTGTCTACATCCATAGAGGTAGGTTTCTCTCCTCAATCTGTTTTGGTTCCAGGTTCGATTGGCATATGCCATGGTGACATTTCTCTTCCAAATCAAGGTTTCTTTTAACCCTTTCCCTTATATAGACGGCTTTTTGAAAACATGGGGACAAAAGAAAAAATTGCTCAAAACGAGTAATTTCTCCTTTTGTTACCATGTTTTCAACTCTATTCAATTATTGTACTTTCATTTAAAGGGAGTTTCCAATTTTTTCCGCTTATGTTTTCAAATTTGTCTGCTGCAGATTTGTTGTATGTGGGAAAGGGTTAAACTGGTTAGTCATGGTACGTTATGAATATATGACAATGGGTAGAGGCCAATCTTTCGCTGGTTTGGATTGGACGCACTGTCAACCAATCAAATTTAAAGTTACAGATAACATGGCGTTATTTCAGATGAAGCATTTGAATATCGGATGCAATTAACCCTTTCCCTCATATAGAGGCTTTCTGACGCCTCTTCAGCAGACGGCTTTTTGAAAACATAGTGACAAAAGAAGAAATTGCACAAAACGTGCAATTTCTCCTTTTGCCACAATGTTTTCCACTTTTTGTCATAGGTTATCCATTCAACTATGGAGATTTTCTATGTTTTGACAAAATAAGTTCAAAGTCGTCTGCTGCAGAATTGTCGTATGAGGGAAAGGGTTAATTAATAGGTTGTTATATAAAAAAAAAAACTTATCTAAGAGAACTATATAGTTGGATGAAACCTCTTGAGATTTCGTGTATCAGGAGCTCTCAAGATGGAAATACCCTCTAGGTATAATAAACATTCCACATAATGTCTAAATCATTTATCATATTGACTGCACATTTACCACATGCACCTCTCGTCTCGGACCTTGAAAAATCTCATGGACCGAGTTCTGCCAGTTATGAGTAGCCTGTGCCAATCCCTTTTTATGTGATAGCTGGATACAAGGGTATTAACCAATCAAGGGATCTTTGTGGCCAAGTGGTCATCATGCTGGATTGGATTCCTGCTTATCTAATCTACAAAGCTCTATATTAACATATGTTTGTTTATGTTCTAGGCCTACTTTGAAGCCTAATACTGGTTAATTATCTAGTGTTAAGTGTGCTATCTCCTTGCTATAACTTAAGTCTTGTCATTTTTGGAGCAGCATCAAGCAATGAAAAGTACTAATTGTTTATAGAGTTCAAGAACTCATTGCATTCATGAGACAGACCGATTCATTTCTCTGGCGACATCATATTCAAATGTTTCAAAATAATGTATTCTATTTAACCCTTTCTGTGATATAAACAAAGTTTGATGCCCACGCTACTTTTTAAAGTTTCCTAGGAAAAAGGAGTAATTGTTTATTTCAAATTAGCAATTTCTCCTTGTCCCAAAATGTTTTCATCTTTGTAGCAATCTTATATGAAGTGCCCAAGTTGAGCTATGGTGATCACCTTTTGACCGTCATCTATCATGCTTCGTCAACAGTTGCCTTGTTAACACTTTACAGGCAACATTTTGCATCCAATTATTATGAAAGTTAATGAGAGCATATCCATCGAGTCTTGCCCAAATATGAAACTGGTTCATGTGAGGTAATAAAATAGGTCACAACGTCAAACTGAAGGAAAATTTTGTTAACATTCTTGAGGCCTGATTTTTAATTTGAGCATGTTGAATAATAGTCTTGGCCAAGTACTAATATAGGTCATGTCCAGTTAAAAACTAGGTCACTAGACCAAATTGAAGGAAATCATTTTAACATTCATGAAGAAGCATTTTTAACTTGAGCATGTAAATCTTTATCAGAATAATTGTCTTGGTGATATCAAGGCTAAGTTTGAATATAGATCATGTTTGGTTAAAAACTAGGTCACTAGGCTAAATTTAAGCAGAATCTTGCTAAAACTCTAGAAACTGCATTTTTCCTTCAGCAGCTTGAAACTTTGTCAGAATATTTGTCTTGATAATATCTAGGCAATGTTGGAGTATTGATTTTGTCAGGTCATAAAATAGGTCACTTGTCAAATTGAAGGAAAATATTTTAAACACTCTGGAAGCTGTATTTTTAGCTTACCTGTGCACGATCAAGGTGAGTTATTGTGATTGCCCTATGTCCGGCATCCGTCGTGCGTCGTCTGTCAACTTCTTCTCCTCAGTACCTCAGTAACCAGTGGGTCAATTTGGATGAAACTTCACAGAAAGCATCCTCTCAATGACCTCACCAGAATTCCTTCAAGTTTTTGGGATCCATGCAAAAGTCTGGTTTCCATGGCAACGAAACCGAAAAAACTTCAAAATTCTTCTTCTCCCAAACTGGTCGGCAGATTTTCAAATAATTTTGTAGAAATGTTCCTTGGATGACCCTCTATCAGATTCCTTCAAGCCATGTTGATTGGTTGAAAAAATGGCCGCCAGGGGGGGGGGGCTACTTTGCCTTATATGGCTAGAGTGAAAACTTAAAAAATCTTCTCCTCCGAAAGTGTCAGGCCGATTTTCAAATAATTTTGTAGAAATGTTCCTTGGGTGACCTTCTATCAGATTCCTTCAAGCCATGTTGATTGGTCGAAAAACATGGCCGCCAGTGGGCAGGGCTATTTTGCCTTATATGGCTAGAGTGAAAACTTAAAAAATCTTCTCCTCCAAAAGTGTCAGGCCGATTTTCAAATAATTTCGTAGAAATGTTCCTAGGGTGACCCTCTATCAGATTCCTTTAAGCCAAGTTGATTGGTTGGAAACTATGGCCACCAGGGGACGGGGCTTATATAGCTAAAGCGAACAAAAAAAAAATCAGGTGAGCGATCAAGGGCCATCATTGCCCTCTTGTTAATTTTAGCATATAGAAATTTAGTCTAAATGAATGTCTTAATGATATCTTGGTCAAATTAGAATATTGGTTATTTTAGTTAAAAAACAAGGTCACTAGGCCCAACAGCAGGGACAATTTGTAAACACTTTAGTATTAGCTTACCTGACTGAAAATGAATTACTGTGATTGACTATATGGTTGGCAAAATACAGGTGAGCAATCCAGTGCCATCATGGCCCTCTTGTTTTTCTGAAGTTTCAAAGCACACACTGAAAAATAATCTATCATGTGCTGAAAATAGGCAGATCATGTAAAAGGGTTAGGACTTGTGAGGCCTCATCTTAAATGTTGCTCTATAGACAATTTATACATGATAGTTCCCTGTAGGTTAATGACTGCGAATAAGATATAATCAGATTTGTCAGGAAAACAATGCCACTTTAATGAGTTGATTGATGGTCCATCTTTTATCTTCTGAATTATTACTGATTCAAATCACCTGTAAAGTTAACTGTACATTATAATCATTCAGATTAGATTGGCTTTGATAAGTAGTCTAAGCATCGTTATTAAAATTATACAGAAGCATATTTTTTAGCTCACCTGGTGCTGGGTGAGCTATTGTGATCCGTCACAGGCCGTCGTCATCGTCAACTTCGATATACTCTGTCTGTACTTTCCTCCTAAAACAATGAACCAAATGCAAAACAATTTTACAGGAATGTTCATTAGGTGGTCCTCTTTCAAAGGTGTTTAAAGACTTGAATTCCATGCAGAAAATTGCTCAACTCTTTTGCATAATTAAATGGTGATATTGAGACTTATATTTTTGCGAATGAATTTCCAAAGTTGTCTGCTGCATTTTGTTGTATGTAGGAATGGGATAATATGTGTCCTTTCACAGCTCAGGAATCGGGTAGGCAATCAAGGGCCATTGTGATGCTCTTGTTGACCCTTTACCATATGCAGAAGCATCCTTACACCTATTAAACAGACAACTTTTGAAATCATGAAGGAAAAGAAGAAAATTGTGGATAATTAGCAATTCCATTTGCCAGAATGATTTCAATTATATTCAATCATTATACCTTTCGTGGTATATATTTTCATTATTACTGCCTAGATTTCAAAGTCAGCTGCTGCAAATTTGTCTAATGTAGGGAAATGTTCCTCCCTTTTCAATTTGGCTCATTTTTTTCTAATCATTGTCAGCAAAAGTGTGAGGATGAAAAGGACAACCCTTGCCCACCTGCAGCCACAATTAAAAACATCTGCATCTGATAACTTATGAAAACAATATGGTAAAAGGGAAATTGCTCATTATAAGTGAGCAATTTCTCCTTTTGCCAAATGTTTTAAACTTTTACTTACATTAAATAGATGTTGTAAATATCACTTTTTGCCAACATGTTTTCAAATTCTTCTACGGGTGAACTGTTGGTATGTGGGAAAGGGTGTTAACGAGTATTAATAATTGCTAGGAAAATGTGTCTGCAGAGGAAATCAGGCTTATCTCTTACATAAGCTGTTCCAATTGTTTTGATTTGTTTTTCCAAAGAATGACAAATGATGGCTGTCAGTTGAATGGATCACTTATTGTCAGGAATAATAGATTTTCTGTATAGTCTTATAGATCTTTTGTTCGCCCTTAGCTCTGCAGGAATAATATATTTTCTGTATAGCTTTATAGATCTCTGTTCACCCTTAACCCTTTCCCTCATATAGACGCTTTCTGACGCCTCTGCAGCAGACAGCTTTTTGAAAACATAAAATGTTTTCCACGTTTAGTCCATAAGTTATCCATTCAATTATAGAGATTTTTATTTTTTACAAAAAATGTTCAAAGTTGTCTGCTGCAGAATTGCCGTATGAGGAAAAGGGTTATCCCTTTACCTGATACAAATGACATTTTATGCTTCTTCAGCAGATGTCATTTGAAAACAGAGGAAAAATTATTCAATATAATAATTATTGCACAGTAAATGTGGATGGAATATTGTTTTGGCGTAGGTCATCTGGAGCCATATTTAAGGCATAAATGGATAGATCTGATTATCTTCTTGTCCAAAAGTACTGGCCAAATTTGAAAATAACCTGTGTCACGGTTCAAACTTGTACACAATTGGGGAGACAGTACACGAAAGAGGCCCAGTTAACTCAGTCAGTATAGCACTCCTCTATAGCCAGAGGTCTCATGTTTGAGCCATGGACAGGCTGCATGTTTTTCTCTCCTTACAACATTAGAGCCAAAAGTGAAGCTGTAACAGCACTGCTTGGTCAGTCTAACAGTGTATATTATAAAATCCTTGGCACTGGAGTTCTGAAATTTGAGGATGAATTTTCTTTTGAGCAGGGGTATATGGTGCATTATGAGCAATTTTTCCTTTTGCTACAATGTTTTCAATATTCATCCTCTGCAGAGGCGTCAGAAAGCATATGTATGTGGGAAAGGGATTGAATGTGTATTATCTTTAAGTTAGATTTAAAATGGATGCCTACAATGGATATGCATATTGTGCTTTCTTGATATAAATATTATTTTTATGCCCCCTTCGAAGAAGAGGGCTATATTGCTTTGCACATGTCTGTCGGTCGGTCCGTCTGTAGACCAAAGCTTGTCCAAGTGATAACTCAACAATGCCTGGACCTATGGTCCTCAAACTTGACTTGGGGGTTGGGCCTGACCAGTAGATGAACCCTATTTATTTTGAGGTCATTGGGTTAAAGGTCAAGGTCACAGTGACCTTGAACACAAAAACCTTTTTAAGCTTGTCCGAGTGATAACTCAACAATGCCTGGACCTATGGTCCTCAAACTTGACTTGGAGGTTGGGCCTGACCAGGGGGGGAGGGCATAATGTTTGACAAACATCTCTTGTTTAAAACTTATATGTGATATATTACGTACTTTATACAATGTCATGTACTGTCGTTTCTTGTGTCACTAGCGAAAACATTGAATACAGACATTCATTTTGCCCTGCTTTATTGAGCTTATATTTGTATGAAGTTGAACTAGTGCAAATGTTCTGATTTAGGGTACAAGATTAAAAATGCTGATAAGTGAATCGTTTTTTTGTCTGAGCTGCATAAAGACTTGTTATTCCTTTATTTTGCGATCTCATGAAGTGATATTTTTGTTCAGCCAATGCTGATACATCTCAAAATATTTTGCTCAGTGTCGGCTTTTTGGTAAATTTGGTTTGGACACATGCTTTCATTAAAATGGAAGTAATGGCTTTCCCTCTGTAACACTCAGCATTGTGGGGTAAACATTACGACTGACTTGCTGGTGTAAGGATAAATGGGCCAGTTGTTTTGGTAATTTACCCAGAAAACGCTTTGATATAACTGAAAAATTGTTGAAAGTGGCATAAGACATTGAACAAACAAGCAATATATTACATGAAGTTGAACAGTGACAGCTTTTTGATTTTTTTTTCCGAGGCACATGTTTTCATGCACTACCAGACCCTTTCATCTTGGTGGTGTAGTGGTAGAGCGTCCACCTTGGGTGCGGTAGGTCAAGGGATCAATCCCTAATACTTAAAAAAGGGTAGCAATGGTAACCCTTGTTGCTTAGGGTTGTGGGGTAAGCATTATGACTGACTCGCTGGTGTCAGGATAAATAGACCAGTAGTACTGGTAACTTACCCAGGAAACACTGACATGACTTAAAAATTGTTGATAGTGGCCTAAACTGCATTAGTGTCAAGATTAAACATGGGTAGTACTGGAAAATACTGGTTATTTACCCAGGAAATGAAGTGATATACATGTATAACTGAAATAATGTTGAAGTGGCATAAAACTCCTTTCAAACAAACTAACCTTAGGCCTATTCTCAATGTCACAGTCTTCATTATTTGCTTTTACAATAAGCACCCAAATTGATTAATTAGCCCTTTCCCACATACAGACACTTTCTGACAACTCAGCATCAGGCGACTTTTGAAATCATTGTGACAAAAGGAGAAATTGCTCAAAATGAGAATTTCTCCTTTTGCCACAATGTTTTCAACGTTTTCAGTAATTGTGCCTTCGTTTCAGTTCCTTAACCCTTTCCCTCATATAGACGCTTTCTGACGCCTCTGCAGCAGACGGCATTTTGAAAACATAGTGACAAAAGAAGAAATTGCACAAAACGTGCAATTTCTCCTTTTGCCACAATGTTTTCCACTTTTTGTCATAGGTTATCCATTCAATTATGGAGATTTTCTATGTTTTGACAAAATACGTTCACAGTCGTCTGCTGCAGCATTGTCGTATGAGGGAAAGGGTTAATAATTATTAAAAATAGTTCAAGGGAAGTTTGCCATCATGTGACAAGATTTAAATATGCCTCAATCTTTTACAGAGATAAATTATGTTTATTTCATCTTCTTAGAAAATTTTAAAATAGGACCTTATATAGAATTGAAAACAATGTGAGAATAAAGGAAATGGCTAGTTTGGAGCCGTTGGTTTGTCTCTTTGACATCAAAATGTTGATATTTGCTTTAACTCTTTCCCACATACAACAAATCTGCAGAAGACAACTTAGAAAACAACTAGACAAAAACAGGAAACATTTCTAAAAATGAAGTATACATGTAATTACAGGAAAAAAGAAGAAAACATTGTGGCAAAAGGAGAAACACTGTTTTAAAAAGTAGTCTGCTGCAAAGACGTCAGACAGCGTGTGTATGTGGGAAAGGGTTAAAGGCATTAATCATCAATCCATTCAAAACATGTCACAGAGAAAACCTTCATATTTGTTTGCGCATGGACATTAAATATGACAATATTTTAAAAAAAGCCTTTAGATTTTCATTGATTTGTAATTCCCTTGTTGAACTTTGATTAAATACATTTGTACTTGATACAATATTGTAAATAGATAATATCATGTCTGGCTAGAACTCTTTAACCCTGGTCTGCAGTAAAAAAAAAGTTCATATCATTACTTATTAAGAATTCCTAATAACCGTTTATCTGATATGATATTAACCCTTTTCCACATACAACAAATCTGCAGCAGTTGACTTTAACACTGTATTGGCAAAAATGTGAATGATCTCAATAAATTGGTATTTAGTTATCAAATAGAGTTGAAAATATTGTGGCAAAAGGAGAAATTGCTCAATATAAGCAATTTCTTTTTTACTATGAAGTTTTCAAAAGACGTCTGCTGCAGGGGTATCAGAAAGCGTCTGTATGTGGAAATGGGTTAAGAAATGTCAGCACTGAGAAAATAAAGATTGAACTCAGAAATTTGAAAGTATAATCTTAACCCTTTCCCTCATACGACAATTCTACAGCAGACGACTTTGAACATGTTTTGCTAAACAATAGAAAATCTCTATAATTGAATGGATAACCTATGACTAAAAGTGGAAAACATTGTGGCAAAAGGAGAAATTGCACGTTTTGTGCAATTTCTTCTTTTGTCACTATGTTTTCAAATAGCCGTCTGCTGCAGAGGCGTCAGAAAGCATCTATATGAGGGAAAGGGTTAATGTGCAGATGAAAACATTATTTAAAAAAAAGTCTTCATTCTTCTGCATCAGGGAAAGGATTTAATGGAAGAAATGTAAACATAAGCATTTATAAAACAGTAAGATAACAGTTATTTTTCTGAATTACAAAATGGAATAATTTGATCTGGCTAGCCATTATTTGGATGGTGGGGAAGGTTATAAAAACCGATCAGACACCTATTATGTTGCCTATTTTCCTAAGTTTAACTCTTTTGCACATACATCAACCTTGCAGCAGATGATTTGGAAAACATCTATAAGCAAAATAGGGAAATTTCTACAAACTAAGAAAGCTTCTTAAACTGACAAAGGGTTAAAGTTTTCAAAATCAGTCTGCTTCAGTTATTTTTAACGTTTTCTATATGAGGTTAAGAGTTAACTTGTTCACAGCTTGAGTATGGACTCTAAATCTCTCTGACCTCCCAACCAGACTTTACAAAGTGGAATACAAATATCAATAGCCCAGATTTGTAAATGGAAATATTTACTTTGGCTTTCAGACATGGACCTTCAATAGATATGACCATGGCTGAGTAATTTGTGGATTTTTACATGATTCAGAGTTTATGACATTATAACAAATTGGCGTCTGTCTGTTTACATTTTCCTAACCAACGGACAAATTTAAAAATAATTTCACAGGAATCATGCAGAGTTTAGATAAAGGGCATTTTGCATTCTCTAAAATCCAACTCTGGTTGCCATAGCCATGAAATAAACACTTCAAAAAATCGACTTGTCCAAGAGTACTAGCTTGACTTGAAAATAATTTGTTCACAACTTTTCCTTTGGTGACTCTCTACCGAGATTGTTCAAATTTTTCAGACATCATTTCATACTATCATTATGACTGGTGATCTTCATGACATCATTTCATACCATCATTGTGACTAGTGATCTTCATGACATCATTTCATACCATCATTGTGACTAGTGACCTTCATGACATCATTTCATACCATCATTGTGACTGGTGACCTTCATGACATCATTTAATACCACCATTGTGACTGGTGACCTTCATGACATCATTTCATACCATCATTGTGACTGGTGACCTTCGATTGACAAAAGTCAATGTGACATGCGTCATTCGTCTTCCACCAATGGGCTAAGTCTATGTGGAAAAGCAGCCGGTTGCTTGGGAAGATTGTTGTGTGGAGTACTGGTGTGAGAAAACCAGGAAATGCATGAAAAGGTGAACTGGCCGTCGTGATATAACTGAAAAATTGTTAAAAATGGCGTTAAACCCCAATCAATCAATCAATCAATCAATCAATCATATCATAAGTGTGACTAGTGACCTTATAAACATGACATTATTTCATATCATAAGTGTGACTAGTTAATTACCTTATACACATGATGTCATTTCATATCATAAGTGTGACTAGTGACCTTATAAACATGTCATTATTTCATATCATAAGTGTGACTAGTGACCTTATACACATGACATTATTTCATATCATAAGTGTGACTAATTACCTTATACACATGACTTCATTTCATATCATAAGTGTGACTAGTTAATTACCGTATACACATGACGTTATTTCACATCGTAAGTGTGACTAGTGACCTTATAAACATGACGTTATTTCATATCATAAGTGTGACTAGTGACCTTATAAACATGACGTTATTTCATATCATAAGTGTGACTAGTGACCTTATAAACATGACATTATTTCATATCATAAGTGTGACTAGTGACCTTGAAAACATGACATTATTTCATATCATAAGTGTGACTAATTACCTTATACACATGACGTCATTTCATATCATAAGTGTGACTAGTTAATTACCGTATACACATGACGTTATTTCACATCGTTAGTGTGACTAGTGACCTTATAAACATGATGTTATTTCATATCATAAGTGTGACTAGTGACCTTATAAACATGACATCATTTCATATCATAAGTGTGACTAGTGACCTTCATGACATCATTTCATACCATCATTGTGACTGCAGTGACCTTCATGACATCATTTCATACCATCATTGTGACTGGTGACCTTCATGACTTCATTTCATACCATCATTGTGACTGCAGTGACCTTCATGACTTCATTTCATACCATCATTGTGACTAGTGACCTTCATAACATCATTTCATACCATCATTGCAACTAATACCTTCATGACGTCATTTCATATCATTGCTACTAGTGACCTTCATGACATCATTTCATACCATCATTGCGACTAGTGACCTTCATGATGTCATTTCATATCATCATTGCGACTAGTGACCTTCATTTCATATCATTGCTACTAGTGACCTTCATGACATCATTTCATACCATCATTGCGACTAGTGACATTCATGATGTCATTTCATTCCATCATTGCGACTAGTGACCTTCATGACATCATTTCATATAGTTAGGATGACTGATAACATCTCATTGGAATTAATTCTCACTAGGATATTACTTTAAATATATTCAGTTGAAAACAATGTGCTTGAATTTCTTCTTTACTACCTGTTTTATATATTAAAGAAATTGATATTCTTTTCCCACCTATGACAAATCTGCAGCAGATGCTCATAATTATTGAATAGAGTTGAACATTTATTTTTGCTAATGGACAAATTATTCATTATGATCAATTTCTCCTTTTGCCGCAATATTTAAATATAGTAATCCACAGTAAATGATCCTACATTTTGGAAAGGGTTAAACAGTTTATGATGATGTTCCTAAGTGAATAGTTAAATCAAGTTGAATAGAACCTTTAACCTTTTTCCACATACATCAAATCTGCAGCAGACGACTGAAGATATTAAATCAAAAATATAGAAACTGTCTTTATATGAAAGAACAATTGAATAAAGTTAAGGACATTGAGGCAAAGGACAAATTACAGAGTATAACCAATTTCTCCTTTTGCCATAATGTTTTCAAAAGGCGTCTGTTTGTGGGGGAAAGTGTTATATTGAACTAAAGCCATCGGTAATGGAAATAGTGCAACCTATTATCACATGTTTATGATTCAATTGCCAAGTGCTCACAGAATTAAAAACTTTTAACACTTTCCTGCATACAACAAATCAATTGTTTTCCTTGTATGTAATATAGTAAGAACATTGAAGAACTATTTGATTTTCTATTAAATCAGGTGAGCAATTCAGGACAGTCATGGTCCTATTGTCAATAATTAACCCTTTCCCTTATATAGATGTTTGCTGACCCCTCTGCAGCAGATAGCTTTTTGAAAACATAGAGACAAAAGAAGAAATTGCTTTTGCAACAATGTTTTCCACTTCTAGTCATAGGTTATCCATTCAATTATAGAGATTTTCTATTTTTTCGACAAAATATGTAAGTCGTCTGCTGCAAAATTGTCGTATGAGAGAAAGGGTTAAACTTAGCCTAATAGAGATTTGTCTTATTCTTAGCCTAGATGTATTCATTGTCATCTGCTGTTGCTGTGTTGTATGTGGGAAATGGTCAGGTACTGTGGAGTTCAGGCAATGTTCAATCACCTTTTAATGTTTATCATCACTGGTCAGATAGAAGTCAGTGGTCATTCTGAAAGGCATTTCAGGTCTCATAAACACTTTCCCACATATACACATATACACATATATATACCATGACAAATATTTAGACATTCCGTTGACTGGAAGTATGAACATTGTAAGGCGGGTCACGCTAGAAACATCATTTTGACGTCACTGTTTAAAGGAAATAATCCTTAATTTTGCCTAGCAGTTAAATCTATATACATGTACACACCTCACCCATCAAATGCTTTACTAATTTGTCAATTTCTTCAGATTTGTTGTATGTGGGAATGAATTATAATGGTATTTCTCGTGATTCCCACCGATGCCTGATATTGTTCTATGACATAAATGGTTAATAGCTGCATTTATGGCAATTTATATTCAAAATATTAATGCACCATTAAGTAAATCATTATCAAATATTCATATAAAATGATTTTTGTTTATTCAAATTGTATCAATTATACAAAAGTTACCAAGAAAGTCCTATTATCTTTTGATATCCCCTCACAGATGTACATCTCATGTATCACTTGCCTTTTAACCCCCCTTTCCCACATACAACAAATCTGCAGCAGACGACATTAACCCTTTCATTCATACGGCAATTCTGCAGCAGACGACTTTGAACGTAGGTTGTCAAAAAATAGAAAATCTCCATAATTGAATGGATAACCTATGACAAAAAGTGGAAAACATTGTGGCAAAAGGAGAAATTGCACGTTTTGTGCAATTTCTTCTTTTGGCACTATGTTTTCAAAAAGCCGTCTGCTGCAGAGGCGTCAGAAAGCGTCTATATGAGGGAAAGGGTTAAAACATCTACTCAATATATGAACAATCTCTAGAAATGAAGTTATAGTTACTGAAAAAAAGTTGAAAATATTGTGTCAAAACGAGAAATTGCTCATGTTGAAAAGTCATCTGATGCAGATTCGTCAAAATGCGTCTATAGGCGGGAAACGGTTAATTAATTAATGCACTTTTATTACATGTCATTGTCATGAATTGTGAATAAAATAAATTATATGACAAAATAGAAATTAGACAAAAGACATGGACTTAAATACTTAAGGTATTTGATTAATGTCATTGTTTGTACTCCCGTTATAATGTATTGACATAAAGTCTTTTCATAAGTTCACGCTCAACCAAATGAATCGTAAGGAGGAAAGTTATTTATAAGAACTTATTCTCGAATTAACAAAACCTGGTAATCTTTTTTTGTCTCTACTATAAGCTTCCATTGCCTCTCACCTCTGATCTATGTGTGAAAGTAGTCAGTGGCTTCGAAAGAATGTTGTGTAAGTACTGGTGTGTGAAAGCCAGGAAAACATGGGTAGGTGCACTGACCGCCGTGATATGACCAAAGCTGTTGAAAGCGGCGTTAAACTTCAAACAAACAAACTCTACTATAAGCCCTTACAAAGATCACTCAACCATTATGAGAAATTTGGGAAGATGTCGTGCCGGCGTTCGTATCCCACCTTTTGGATGTTCCACACAAATGGTGCAATACTGGAATGCCACCGGGAAGAAAACATCGAGTGTGATTTATATAAACTGAAAGATTATTTCGCAATCAATGTAAAATAAATAAGATTAAACTAAAGGGTTGAATTGTCAATAGATTCAGACTACTTTGCGACCTTTTTCTACTCAATTATGTAAATATTTATATGTTCCTCAGGTGAGTTGAATCGGACCATGATGGCCTGATTATAGTTTAACACTTTCCCACTTACAACACTGCTGCAGCAGACGACTTTCAAAACATATTGACAAAAACGTGAAAAATCTCCATAAATGAGAGTTTGATTATTAAATAGAGTTTTTGAGCAATTTCTTCTTTTGCCACAATGATTTCAAAAGTTGTCTGCTGCAATTGCATCAGAAGTGTCTGTATGAGGGAAAGGGTTAACTTATCCCTTGCTCACAAGCAGACAACTTGACTCATCTGTGTCACACGACTTCTGAAAACATTGTTGCAAAAGGAGAAATATGTTTCTGTGTAAAGTTACCTTTTTACATATCCAGTGTGTTACGGTTGAATGTGAGAGGTGTATCAGTTTTATGTTAATCAATTTGTTCCCATATAAAGAAGCATTTTGACACATCTGCAGCAGACAACTTTTGAAAACATACCTGCAAATGGAGAAATTGCTCAATATGTTAAAGCAATTTCTAATTTCATCATTACATTTTCAGTTCTGTTCTGTAATCATACTCTTTTTAGCTCACCTGAGCACAAAGTGCTAAAGGTGAGTTATTGTGATTGCCTTTTGTCCGGCGTACGGTGTGCGTCATGCGTCAACTTCTTCTCCTCAGTAACCAGTGGGTCAATTGAGATGAAACTTCACAGAAAGCATCCTCACAATGACCTCACCAGAATTCTTTCAAATTTTTGGGATCCATGCAGAATTCTGGTTTCCATGGCAACGAAACTAAAAAAACTTTAAAATTCTTCTTCTCCAAAACTGGTTGTCAGATTTCCAAATAATTTTGGAGAAATGTTCCCTGGATGACCCTCTATCAGATTCCTACAAGCCATATTGATAGGTGGAAAAACATGGCCACCAGGGGCGAGGCTATTTTGCATTATATGGCTATAGTGAAAACTTAAAAAATCTTTTCCTCCGAAATTGTCAGACCGATTTTCAAATAATTTTGTAGAGATGTTCCTTAAGTGACCCACTATCAGATTCCTTCAAGCCATGTTGATTGGTCAGAAAAACATTGCTGCCCGGGGGCGGGGCTATTTTGCCTTATATAGCTTTAGTGAAAACTTAAAAAATCTTCTTCTGAAAGTATCAGGCCAATTTTCAAATAATTCTGTAGAAATGTTCCTTAGGTGACCCTCTATCAGATTCCTTCAAGCCATGTTGATTGGTCGAAAAACATGGCTGCCACAGGGCGGGGCTATTTTGCCATATATGGCTTAAGTGAAAACTTAAAAAATCTTCTCCTCCGAAAGTGTTTGGCCGATTTTCAAATATTTTTGTAGAAATATTGCTAGGATGACCCTCTATCAGATTCATTCAAGCCATGTTGATTGGTCGAAAACTATGGTTACCAGGGGTGGGGTTTATATGGCTAAAGTGAAAAAAAGATTAATCAGGTGTGTGATCCAGGGCCATCTGTCATGATGGCCCTCTTGTTTTAAAAAAATCCATATTTTTGTCTGGAATGTTTTAAGTCATCTACTAAAGATTTATTGTATGTAAAAAAGTGTTATATATAGAAAGATTGGCCTTGTACAAACTACATTTCAGTACAAAATTATGATACTTTTTCGGGTGTTATATTTCAACCTTTTTATGGTTTCAAAGTAGAAGAACATTTCAAAAGAAATATCATAAGCAAACAAAGACAAGACGATATTTTGTATTGGCATAAGCTATTACTGCTGATATATATAGTCATACTGCATAATTAACCAATTCCCAAATACAAATGCTTTTTGAAACCTCTACAGCAGACACCTTTTGACAACATTGTGGCAAAGGAGAAATTGCTCATGATGAAAAGTTTATCCTTTTACAACAATGTTTTCGACTCTATTCAATATTATGCTTTCATTAACAAAGACATCCCCTTTTTCTGCCTAGATTTTTTTAAACTCGTCTAATGCAAATTCTTTGTATGTGAGAAAATTTATATATTTAGAAAGATTGGCTCAACAGTTAGCTCTATACAAACTTTAACTCGGTATGACATTATTATGCTTCTGTTTATTATTATACCCCCAGATACTTAGTATATGGGGGCTATAAAGGATTCACGCTTGTCGGTCGGTCGGTTCGTCGGTCCTTTGGTCTGTGGACATTTTTTGTAAACACTATTTCTCAGCAACCCTTGGTCAGAATTCAATATAACTTCACAAGAATGATTGATACCAAGCCTAGTTGTGCATATTGGCGGCGTGTTGCACTGGAATTATTTTTAAATGAGTTATGGCCCCTTGAATTTCTCATACATATATGTATATTGTCAGGCACCAGCTGGGGGTATTCATCACCTTCAGTGATATTTCTAGTTTAGATGGTTTCTAAGCTGAATATAATTTCGAAATAAAATATGATATGCAAACAAAGACAAGAAGGTATATTTTATTGACATAAGCTGTTACTGCTACTAGTCATACTGCATTATTAAGGTATATGATAATGTATTGTTATCGTTAAGTTATATTGATTTAGATGTTATCAGAGCCCTGGTATATTTCAGGATGACATGCAATAGCATCATTATTAAGACAGCATTATTAATTGTCACTTAAATATTGATTCAACACTTTCCCTGATACAGACAAATTGTTATGCCTCCGCTGTGGTCAACTAGAGAAAACATAGTTGAATAAGAAAAAAATTGCTCTGGCCAACTTAAGAGAAAACATAATTGAATAAGAAGAAATTGCTCTATCTTTAACAATGTTTTCAGCTTTGTTTTAACCTGTTGCCTGATACAGACACATTTTGATGCCTCTGCAGCAACAATTTTTGAAAACATTGTGACAAAAGTTAGAAAGTGCTTGTAATGAGCAATTTGGCCTTTTGTCACCAGGTTTTCAACTCTATTAAATTATCTTACTTTATTTTCAGAGATTTCTCATACTTTTTCCCAAGATTTTATCTAAGTCCTTTTTGGGAAAGTATTAACAATTTACCTGAAATCATATTTTAAAAGTCTTTTGCTTTGATAACATCTGCGGTAAAATTTGTAACAAAATTAAGGGATATTGATATTGAGAAACTGTGAGCCATTTCTCCTTAATCAACATCGTTACCATAAGGTGTCTGCTGTAGAGGCTTCTGAAACACATCTGTTTTTAGGAAACAGTTTAGTCTGTTAGGGCCTCTTTAGCAGAAAACTTTCGAAAAACTTTATTGGATTTGAATTTTTTTTTTTAATAGTTTTCATATCTTTATGAAAATTATTGAATTATTATATTGTTGCTAACATTTGATTCAGGTCAATATGTCATGTCTTGCTTGCCCTTTGGTAAGACTGACTCTACCTAACTAAGCTGTTTGTGAATGGTTAAGAAAGCATCTTTTACGTGCCGATTGGTAAGACTTGGTCTACCCAACTAAGCCGCTTGTTAATGGTTAGCAAAGCATCTCTTCTGCTTGCCCGTTGGTAAGACTTGCTCTAGCCAACTATGGTACCTGGTTAACGGTTAGCAAAGCATCTCTTGCTTGCCTATTGGTTGCACTGGGTCTACCCAAGTATGTTGCTAGTTAACGGTTAGCAAATCATATTTTATTTCCCCATTGGTAAGACTGGATCTACCTATCAAAGCTTGATAATGGTTAACAAAGCATCTCTTGCTTGCCCATTGGTAAGACAGGGTCTACCCAACTATGCAACCTCTTTTGACTATTATTGATTTAATTATTACAAATTTTGAACATTGTAATTATATTTGATGTAGAAGTATTATTTAAAGATTGCCGGAATTCTTTCAGCGTCGTG
This sequence comes from Serripes groenlandicus, assembly GCA_031761405.1. Taxonomy (NCBI): domain Eukaryota; kingdom Metazoa; phylum Mollusca; class Bivalvia; order Cardiida; family Cardiidae; genus Serripes; species Serripes groenlandicus. The sequence continues at coordinate 13,308,027 of JASEVX010000005.1, read as the reverse complement.
GTAAAAGAGGCAAGGTTAAATCGCTTTCAAGGGTAAGTGTGGAAAGCCAGAGTGAATCTTTAATAAAAAAGGATTAACAGTTTAATCAGAAACTTCTGGATAATTAATTATTGTAGATCTAGGGAATGTTTTTATGTTATTATATCTGTGTTGTAGTTAATGCTTTCCCAAATGCAATCAAATTTTGACACTTTTGAAAACAATTTGGAAGGATAAATTGCTCATAATGAGTTATTTCTTCCTTTCAAAACAATGTTTTCAGTTACGTATTAAAATCACACTTTGAATATCCTAATGTTATATTAATAATTATTTACTCTGAATGATGCTTTTTAACATTTTCCCACATATAACAAATCTGCAGCAGATGCCTTTGAAGACTTTACTGCAATTTGTTTTTATACTGTCTAGAAATGATGTTATTTTTGAATAGAATTGAAAATATTGTGTCAAATGGAGAAATTGATCATCATGCAATTTTTTTCCATTTGTCACAATATTTTCAAAGATAGTCCGCTGCACATGGGTCAATATATGCCTACATGTGGAAAACAGTTAAATTAGATGACCGAAAAGTCATGTCGGGTAAACAATTAACTTTCTGTTCATGTAACTGAATAGCGGTAAATGTATGGTGATAGTTTCTCAATTTTTGTCATATTTTTTATTTTTCTAATCTTGGCATCATAAAGGTTAACTATTTCCTAGAAATAGATGACATTAAAAATACATTCGGGGAAAATGCTTAAAATATGATGACCATTCTTTCCTTTTTAACTCAGTATTTTCAATGATTTATTTGTGTTGAGATCTGTTTTCAAAATTGTGAATTAGTTGATGGCTGCCTTTTAACCCTTTCCCTCATATAGACGCTTTCTGACGGCTTTTTGAAAACATAGTGACAAAAGAAGAAATTGCACAAAACGTGCAAATTCTCCTTTTGCCAGAATGTTTTCCACTTTTTGTCATAGGTTATCCATTCATTTATGGAGATTTTCTATGTTTTGACAAAATACGTTCAAAGGTGTCTGCTGCAGAATTGCCATATGAGGGAAAGGGTTAATTTGCCTAAAAGCATTTAGCCAATTGATGATGATCTTTAGATAATTCATCTGGTGCAGGGTCAATAAGACTGAATCTGGGAAAGAATGGAAATAATAAATGTTTTGAATGTAGTTTTTCATCATCATAGCCTCTCTCATTGTCTCACATAACCCTTTTCCACACAAAACAAATCTGTAGCAGACAACTAAGAAAGTATCTTAAGTAAAATATTGTGTAAAGCCAATCTTTATAAATAAGATTATAATTATTGTTGAAAACATTGTGGCAAAGGGAGAAATTGATAATTTCTAGCAATTTCTTCTTTTGACACAATGTATTCAAAAGTTGTTTACTGCAGATGCCTCAAAATGCAATAGCATTTGGGAAAATGTTACTTTTTTCATAGTTCAAAGGTTTTGAAATCTTATCATTTCAATGATGTCTCTTTTTAGCTCACCTAAGCACTTCAAGCCCAAAGTGAGCTATTGTTATCTTCTTTTGTCTGTCATATGTCTGTCGTCCGTAAGTGCCTCATGCATTGTCAACAAGTGCCTTGTCGACACTCTACAGGCTTACATTTTGCATCCAATCTTCTTGAAAGTTTATGAGAACATAATCAAAACTGGGTCATGGGAAGTAAAAAACTAGGTCACTATGTCAAATTTAAGGAAAATCTTGGAAACACTCTGGAGGCCACATTTTTAACTAAAGCATATTTTCAGAATGTTTGTCTTGATGATATAATGGCCAAGTTCAAACATATATCATGTCTGTTCAAAACTAGGTCACTAGGCCAAATTGAAGAAAATCATGTTAACTTCAGAGGCCGCATCTTTTACTTCAGTAGCTTTAAACTTTGTCAGAATGTTTTTCTGAATGATATTTATAGGCCAAATTTGAATCTAGGTCACTTGGTTAAATTGAAGGAAAAACTTGTTAACACTGGAGTCGGCACTTTTTGCTTCAGCAGCTTGCTTAACTTTGTCAAAATGTTTGTTTTGATGATGTCTAGGACAATTTCAAATATGGGTCATGTTTTGTCAAAAAATCACTTGACCAAATTTGGGAAAATCTTGTTTACACTCTGGAGGTCCCATCTTTAACCCTTTCCCTCCTATAGACACTTTCTGACGCCTCTGCAGCAGACGGCTTTTTGAAAACATAGTGACAAAAGGAGAAATTGCTCAGAACGAGCAATTTCTCCTTTTGCCACAATGTTTTCCACTCTTTGTCATATGTTATCCATTCAATTATAGAGATTTTCTGTTTTGTGACAAAATATGTTCAAAGTCGTCTGCTGCAGAATTGATGTATGAGGGAAAGGGTTAACTTGAGCATGTTGAAATATTGTCAGACTATTTGTCTTGGCGATATCAAGGCTTATTAAAGTTTGAATATAGGTTGTGTCTGGTAAATAACTAGGTTCATGAAATCATATTATAGCATTTGTTTCAGTTAAATATTGGTAACATACAAGAGATCTCATTTCTCATTGGGAAATTTTATTAGAGCATTTATATTAACACTTTTCAATTAAAAACTTGATCACGTGTAAATGTAGCCCTGGTTATAAATGGTTATTGTTCTCAGCTGAGCGATACCTTAGAAGGGCATCATGGCTTTTCGCTTGTTTATCATTTACTACACAAAACCAAACTTTTATATTGTATCTGCTATTGACTATTTAGCATGACTGTTGACACTTTAATTGTTTAGAAAATGTTAAAATTTGTATTTATAAAAAATAGTTTTTGCATGAAAATGTGTGAAATTAAATCTTTAAACCAATTATAAATGCATGCACACTGTATACATGTAGTACCTTCCAATCCCTCCAAAATTAGCTTTTGTAGCATTATAGTATCCTTAAAGGCCTCCACATTTTATCTTTGAACCATAGAACTTTTAAATCCCCCCTCAAGCTAGATTTAAATTAATTGCATTGTACATTGCAATGCCTCTTAAACTAGATTAATTTGCAAAGGATCCTTATATGCCTCACAGCATGGTACATTTCAATGCCTTCAAATTTATTTTAATAGTACATGTACTGTATGTTCCAATATCTCCCAAGGCTAGCTTTAACCCTTTCCCTCATATAGACGCTTTCTGACGCCTCTGCAGCAGACAGCATTTTGAAAACATAGTGACAAAAGAAGAAATTGCACAAATCGCGCAATTTCTCCTTTTGCCACAATGTTTTCAACTTTTTGTCATAGGTTATCCATTCAATTATGGAGATTTTCTATGTTTTGACAAAATATGTTCAAAGTCGTCTGCTGCAGAATTGTCGTATGAGGGAAAGGGTTAATGGCATTGGACCTTTTAATGCATCACAAGCTAGATTTAGGTGCCTGGTACCTCCAGAATGAGATTTAATGGTTAATGGTTGGTATTGTACATTTCAAGCCCCCAAAGCCAATAACATTGAACCTTTTAATGCATCACAAGCTAGATTTAGGTGCCTGGTACCTCCAGAATGAGATTTGATGGTTGAAGGTTGATGGTTGGTATTGTACATTTCAAGCCTCCAAAGCCAATAACATTGGATCTTTTAATGCATCACAAGCTAGATTTAGGTGCCTGGTACCTCCAGAATGAGATTTGATGGTTGATGGTTGGTATTGTACATTTCAAGCCTCCAAAGCCAATAACATTGGACCTTTTAATGCATCACAAGCTAGATTTAGGTGCCTGGTACCTGATCGATCTAGAATGAGATTTGATGGTTGAAGGTTGATGGTTGGTATTGTACATTTCAAGCCTCCAAAGCCAATAACATTGGACCTTTTAATGCATCACAAGCTAGATTTAGTTGCCTGGTACCTCCAGAATGAGATTTGATGGTTGATGGTTGGTATTGTACATTTCAAGCCTCCAAAGCCAATAACATTGGACCTTTTAATGCATCACAAGCTAGATTTAGGTGCCTGGTACCTCCAGAATGAGATTTGATGGTTGAAGGTTGATGGTTGGTATTGTACATTTCAAGCCTCCAAAGCCAATAACATTGGATCTTTTAATGCATCACAAGCTAGATTTAGGTGCCTGGTACCTCCAGAATGAGATTTGATGGTTGATGGTTGGTATTGTACATTTCAAGCCTCCAAAGCCAATAACATTGGACCTTTTAATGCATCACAAGCTAGATTTAGGTGCCTGGTACCTCCAGAATGAGATTTGATGGTTGAAGGTTGATGGTTGGTATTGTACATTTCAAGCCTCCAAAGCCAATAACATTGGATCTTTTAATGCATCACAAGCTAGATTTAGGTGCCTGGTACCTCCAGAATGAGATTTGATGGTTGATGGTTGGTATTGTACATTTCAAGCCTCCAAAGCCAATAACATTGGACCTTTTAATGCATCACAAGCTAGATTTAGATGCCTGGTACCTCCAGAATGAGATTTGATGGTTGATGGTTGATGGTTGGTATTGTACATTTCAAGCCTCCAAAGCCAATAACATTGGACCTTTTAATGCATCACAAGCTAGATTTAGGTGCCTGGTACCTCCAGAATGAGATTTGATGGTTGAAGGTTGATGGTTGGTATTGTACATTTCAAGCCTCCAAAGCCAATAACATTGGATCTTTTAATGCATCACAAGCTAGATTTAGGTGCCTGGTACCTCCAGAATGAGATTTGATGGTTGGTATTGTACAAAGCCTCCAAAGCCAATGTCATTTAAACTTTTAACCCTTTCCCACTCATATTAGATGCCTTAGCCTCTAAAAATAGAGTGACTTGTATAGTATCTTTTAATGCCTATACTTCTGACAGTGGAGATGACAACTTTGATAACATTTAGTCAAAAATATGGAAAATTTCTATAGAAGGAAGTTTTATTTATTTAACAAGAGTTTAAAACATTGTGGCAAAAGGAGATATTGGTCATTCATTGTAAGCAACTTTTCCTCTGCAACAATGTTCACGAAAGTAGTTAAAAAGCAAACACGTCAAAATACACTGCATTTATTAAGAAAGAGTAAATGTGTATATCTCAATTAAATATTAGTCAAGGGTGTAGAGATTTAAATAGTAATTATTGATTTTGGATTAGGTTTATTTATTTCAAGAATGTGAACAACTCAAGAATACCACAATCGAGTGAGAGTATGATAATCCGTTGTGTACGACATGTCTCCACTCAAGCGTGAATTTTGTTTACTTCATTGTCATGGCAAATGACTCAGAATACCTTGCTATTGTTTCCTGAGTATTAATTTTTATGATTTCCTTGATAGGATTTTTATTTTAAAAAAGCTGTAGACTTTGAACAAATTGTAATATCTGAGAATTTGGAAATTCAATTTTGATATTGTGAGTAACAAAAGTAGAAATTACTCATTATGAGTTACTTATCTTTTTCCAACAATGATTACAGAATAAATTTACTGCAGAGTGTGTAATTACTCCTTTACCATAATGATTTAATTATGAGGTTTCGAAATATATCTGTACCCGGGAAGAGTAGTCACAAAATTGTGGACTATATTCATATTCCATACATGTTGAATAATCAAGCAATCGTACAAAATTAAAACTGAAAAAAAAGATTTTTGATCTCTTCCAATGATGAAATGAGGACCATAAAGAGCTAGATATTGAACTTTTTGTGATTTTGAAATTGTCAGACAATTTTAAATTAATGTGAACATCAATATTTTCATGTGACATTAGCTTGCAGAATTAGTGCCCTGACTATTAGAATTTAAGTTTTCTCAAGATGATGTAATTGAATTAGTTTGCAAACACTCACTCACAGTCCAACATGTATAAAAGTTCCCTTTTCTTGTTTAATTAACCCTTTCCGACATACAGGCGCTTTTTGACGCCTGCTGCAGACAGCTTTTGAAAACATTGTGACAAAAATGGAAATTGCTCAAAAAGGGCAATTTCTCCTTTTGCCACAATGTTTTCAACTCTTTTCATTTATTAAACCTACATTAATAGAGCTTTTCTGTGTGTTAATTTGCCTAGATACTTTCAGTCGTCTGCTGCAGATTTGTTGTTTATTGGTAAGAGTTAATCATTTTATTCTCTCAAAAACCAAAAAGCTGATAGAATATTTGTACAAATGAAAGTATATTTTTTACACAGTGAGACACCATCTAGAGCAAAGGAGAAAGGGGATCCAATTGTTTGCAATGGGCAATTTCTAATTCGACCAAAATGCGGTTTGCAAAGTTGTCAGCTGCATGAGCCTTTAAACCTTTTCCCACATACAGACGCTTTCTGACTTCTCTGTAGTAAACGACTTTTGAAAACATTGTGACAAAAGAAGAAATTGCTCATAATGAGCAATTTCTCCTTTTGTCACAATATTTTCAACTATTTTCATTGATTTAATACTTTTTATTATACTTTTATAAAAAATTTTTTTTTGGCTATTTGGCTAACCATGTTTTTAAAGTCGTCTGCTGCAGATTTGTTGTGTGTGGGAAAGGATTAAGAGTCCTCTGTATTTGGAAAAGGATTATAATCCTTCAACTGATACAGGCTACTTTAGCCCTTTCCCACATACAGAAATCTTTAGCAGACGACTCTGAAAAGGTCTACTAAAAAATATGGAAATTCTCTATAATTGTATGTATAATTACTGAAAAAGTTGGAAACATTGTTAGAAAAGAAGTTGCTCGTTTTGCGCAATTTCTCCTTTTGTCGTGATGTTTTTGTCTGCTGCAGATGCGTCAAAATGAGGTCTGAGTGGGAAAGGGTTAACTCTCCCACACAACAAGACGCTTTCTGTTGCCTATATAAAGTAAAACATTCCGCCTCAATGGTGTAGTGGTAGAATGTCGGCCTCGATTGCGGGAGGGCATGGGTTCAATCCCTGGCTGGGTCATATATAACAAAGACTTTAAAAATGGTAGTATTGGCTGCCGTCCTTAGCACTCAGGTTTGCAGGGTTAGCATTACAACTGGCTGGCTGGTGTCAGGATAAATGCCAGGACTAGTAGAACTGATAACCTTACTGAGGAAACGCTGTGCATATAACTGCAGAATTGTTGAAAGTGGCGTTCAAAGTAAAACACAACTTTAACCCTTTTAAGCACATGCAGACGCTTTCTGACGCCTCTGCAGCAGACGGCTTTTTGAAAACATAGTGACAAAATAAGAAATTGCACAAAACGTGCAATTTCTCCTTTTGCCACAATGTTTTCCACTTTTTGTCATAGGTTATCCATTCAATTATAGAGATTTTCTATGTTTTGACAAAATACGTTGAAAGTCGTCTGCTGCAGAATTGTCGTATGAGGGAAAGGGTTAACCCATTTGCACATGCAGACGCTTTCTGATGCCTATGATGCCTAAAGTAGATGACTCTTGAAAACATTTCTCCTTTGCCACAATGTTTTAAACTTTATATAATAAATGTGTTTTCACTTATAAAGAGTTAAATTTCTATATATTTGACATAATGTTTTAAAGTCGTCTGGTGCAGACTTATCGCTTATGGAAAAGGGTTAAACACTCATACAGCTTACACCTTTTGAAGAGATGTGAGAAATGCAGACATTTACCTTTGTCCACATTGTTTTCAACAGTACCGTTTTAAAAACTTTCAAAATTATACTTTTACTTTTTAAAGATATAAATTATTTTCTGCCAATATATCCAAAACAGACTAGTAGTCTAGAATAGCATATCAGGTAAACAGATCTATAAATGTTATAGGAAGGAAGGATCAATATATATACTGTTAATCGGGATCAACTATTTATTTCACTCTTGTATACCTAATAAACTTTACTTACATGGCACCATTTTAAGTTGATCATTTCGATTGGCTGGTTAAATATACTTTTGTGTCACTGTCAAGCTCGGGTGAAACCTTTGGTAATTAATACTTCAAGAGCGATTGTTTTTTAATATTGAGGGATCAAGCGTTTTTAGTTTATGTCTCTATTGTTCTAATTAAAGAAGTTGTTTTAGTGTAAATGTGTTAAATTATGGTGCACTTATTTTGGAATTATATGAAAATATACCAGTTTATAGAGCTGCTTATTTAACCAGGTAAATCATTACTATCAATTTTGTGTAATTATTTTTATGGGTGTTTAGCTTGTTTTAATAATTCTCTTTCATTAATATGAACCCTTTCCCTCATATGACAATTCTGCAGCAGACGACTTTGAACATATTTTGTCAAAAATGTCTGCTTTTTGAAAGCATAGTGACAAAAGAAGAAATTGCTCAAAACAAGCAATTTCTCCTTTTGACACAATGTTTTCCACCTTCAGTCATAGGTTATCCATTCAATTATAGAGATTTTCTATTTTTTTAAAAAAATATGTTCAAAGTCGTCTGCTGCAGAATTGTCGTATGAGGGAAAGGGTTCATATTAACCCTTTCCCTAATACAAATGTGCTTTGACGCCTCAGAAGCAGACAACTTTTGAAATCATTGTGGCAAAAGGAGAAATTGCTCACCACAAGCCTGGTTTTCAACTCTGTTCAATGATAAAACTACTATATATTTTCCATAGATTTGTTGTTATACTATGTGGGAAAGCATTAATAATTCTTTTTCATTATTTTAATCTCACTCGTTACCTGACAATTATGCTATATCATTTACTCTTCTAATCCCCTTCCCACAAACAACAAATCTGAAGCAGACAACTTTGAAATTATTTGCTTACAAATATGGAAAACCGCTTTTAATAAAAGTATAATAATTGAATAATGTATGAAACATTACGAGCAATTTTTACTTTTGCCACAATGTTTTCAAACGTAGTCTGTTGCAGTGGCTTCAAAAAGCGTCTGTATATGGGAAAGGGTTAACCCTTTCCCTCATATGGACGCTTTCTGACGCCTCTGCAGCAGATAGCTTTTTGAAAACATAGTGACAAAAGAAGAAATTGCACAAAACGTGCAATTTCTTCTTTTGCCACAATGTTTTCCACTTTTTGTAATAGGTTATCCATTCAATTATGGAGATTTTCTATGTTTTGACAAAATACGTTCAAAGTCGTCTGCTGCAGAATTGTCGTATGAGGGAAAGGTTTAAACAGAAAATCTGCTAATGGTGAGGAATATAGGAATAAAATATAGTCATGCTCCAAAGTTACAAATCTCAGGACATTTTAGGAAGTGTAGTTAAAAATTTCTAACAAAAGTTAATACTTTTCACTAATGTTTTGACGATCCTCTGCTGCAAATACTATGTCTAAATTGGATAACTGATAGAATTAAATCGTTAGAAAAGAAAGACTTTGTTGACCGGGGATAATTGGTTGAATGTATGGATAATTTAACATTAGTCCATCTAGTATTGATCGCTGGGACATTGTGTGATTTGTTCACACGTAAAAATGTGGGTATTTACCCTTTTCCACATACAACAAATCTGCAGAAGACTTTTAAAACATTATAAGTGACAAAACCTGAAAAATCTCCATAAAAGATAGCTTAATTGTTAAATAAAGTTGAAAACATTGTGGCCAAGGGAGAAATTGCTCTTCGTGAGCAATTTCACCTTTGGCCACAATGTTTTCAAAAGACGTCTGCTGCTATTGTGTCAAAATGTGTCTGCAGGTGGGAAAGGCTTTCCTACATGGAGATACATTTTGACGCATCTGACGCTGACTTCCTTTGCTACAATGTTTTCAACTCTATTCAGTAGTTAAACTTTAATAATAGAGATTTTCAATATTTTTGCCTAGATGTTTTCTAAGTCATCTGCTGTAGATTTGTCCTATGTAAACCGGTTCCCTGATACCCCATTAGGTGCTCTTGGAGCTTATGAATTTTGAAAGACATTGTAGGAAAGGGAGAAATTGCTTAAAATGACCAATTCTCCTTTTCAACCTTCCATCATATTTATATTTTCTTTTTTCAAGCCTTTTCTTCAAATGTTTCCGTAATAAGCGTATCAAGTTAATTGTTAACCCTTTCCCTCATACCGCAATTCTGCAGCAGACGACTTTGAACATTTTTTGTCAAAAAGTAGAAAATCTTCATAATTGAATGGATAACAAAAAGTGGAAAACATTGTGGCAAAAGGAGAAATTGCACGTTTTGTGCAATTTCTTCTTTTTTTTTTTGTCACTATGTTTTCATAAAGACGTCTGCTGCAGAGGCGTCAGAAAGCGTCTATATGAGGGAAAGGGTTAATTCATGTCAAACTGTGACTCATCAGCATCTGGAGACATTTCCAGGCCACTTGCACGGCACGTTGAATGCCTGAACTTTAACCCTTTCCCTCATATAGACGCTTTCTGACGCCTCTGCAGCAGACGGCTTTTTGAAAACATAGTGACAAAAGAAGAAATTGCTCAAGATGAGCAATTTCTCCTTTTGCCACAATGTTTTCCACTTTTAGTCATAGGTTATCCATTCAATTATAGAGATTTTCTATGTTTTTAAAAAATATGTTCACAGTCGTCTGCTGCAGAATTGTTGTATGAGGGAAAGGGTTAGGAAACATTCTCAGATTATTTTAACTGCCTACCTGATGTGATATTAGTTCTCTGCTTTGAAAACTTCTATTGAAGGTAAAAAATGTGAAAACAGGACAACTCTACACATTATTTAGGCATAGGGTTGAAACTTGAAAACATATGGGATTAAGAAAATTATAAATCCTGGTTAAATAAGCCAATGATTTTAAGACAGAGTAGTGCTAGAAATGTAGAAACTTCAAAATGAAAAAAATTGTTCTTTCACAATGATACTTTAGTTGTGATCTACTGCATTGATGTCCAAGGAGTCAACCATTTACCATGTGCCACAAGTCTACAGCAGACAACTTTTTGCCATGTGCCACCAATCTACTGCAGACTATTTACCATGTGCCACAAATCTACAGCAGACAACTTTTTAAAAATCTAGGCACCAGTACGGACACACTTTGTGGAAGAGACAGAATTTGCTCATTATAAGCAAGTTCTACTTTTGCGACAATGATTTTGTAGTATAGTGGTCTATCCCATAGATAGACAATATGTAGGTATGTGTTTGTATAAGGGGGGATACTTATACTGCCTTAATTTCTATTGAGCTAGCTTTTGTAGCGACAATTAGTAGAGTGTTTGTCTCCGGGATTAGAGGTTTCGAGCCCTGGTCGGGTCAGACTTTTTCAGCTGGGTTACATTCAGGTGCCCATCGTAAATAACCCGCAGTGATGTAAGATAGAGTAGTAGTAGTTTATTTAAAGATTCGTTCACATGAAGGGGAGTAATATGTAGTAGAGTGGTCTGTCCCATAGATAGACAATATGTAGCTATGTGTTTGTATAAGTGGGATAGACAATATGTAGCTATGTGTTTGTATAAGTGGATACTTATAATGCTTTGCTATAGAGCTAGCTTGTATAGCGAAGTGGTAGAGTATTCGCCTCCGGGACAAGAGGTCCCGAGTTCGAGCCGAGTTGGACTTTTTCAGCTGGGTTACAAAAGTGTTCTGCTGTAAATTACGTCTGCATGTTGGTAAGGGTTACAATTGAAATATGATATATTATTCAAGCATTACAATGTATTACGAAATGGTCCTTGTTTTAGTAACTGACATCACTTGTTTACGGATCTGTATAAATAGTACTTTCTATCAATATTTAAATCTGTCTGGACTTGTGCCAAAGGTTTGTTGGCATGTTTTCACCTTTAATTCCCCTCATTGTAAGCATGGCTGTCAATGAACTCTTATCTTTTTACTCCCTTGTGCCAAAGACTTTGACCCTTTCCCACATATATATAGAGGGCTTGGCGTGAAACGGTTGTAACTTAAAAACCTAGTTTGAAAACCCTGGTTTAGGAGTAATTTTGACCCCTTTGTAAACAATGCAAATTTAGGTGCCATTGCTCAGAATGAGCAATGGCACCTAAATTTCCATTGTTTACCAAGAAAAATGATTTAACGCTTATAAAGACTTCATAGTGAGGTGATTAACCTTGGTAAAAAAATACCAATTTTAATTACAACCGTTTCACTCAAAGCCCTCGATAAACAAAGTCGCCAACTGTAGACTTATAGTATGTGGGAAGGGTCTACTGATTTCCTTCATTTTCAGACCTGACTTTTTTGAAAACATGTAAGAATGGAATTAAAAAATCTGGAAAAAAGATTTAATTTTCCTTCAAAGTTGTGGGAAAAACAGATACTGCATTTTAGCTCACCTGAGCACTTCACCTGAGCACAAAGTGCTCAAGGTGAGTTATTGTGATCGCCTTTTGTCCGGCGTCTGTCGTGCGTCGTCCATTAACATCTTCTCCTCAGTAACCATTGGGTCAATTGGGATGAAACTTCACAGAAAGCATCCTCTCAATGACCTCACCATAATTTCTTCAAATTGTTGGGATCTATGCAGAATTCTGGTTTCCATGGCAACGAAACAAAAAAAACTTTCAAATAACTTTGCAAATTTTCAAATAATTTTGTAGAAATGTTCCTTTTATGACCCTTTATCAGATTTCTTCAAGCCATGTTGATTGGTTGAAAAACATGGCTGCCAGGGGGCGGGGCTATTTTGCCTTATATGGCTAAAGTGAAAACTTAAAAAATCTTCTCCTCCGAAAGTGTGAGGTCGATTTACAAATAATTTTGTAGAAATGTTCCTTAAGTGACCCACTTTCATATTCCTTCAAGATAAGTTGATTGGTCGAAAAACATGGCCGCCAGGGGCATGGAGCTATTTTGCCTTATATGGCTATAGTGAAAACTTAAAAAATCTTCCATTCCGAAACTGTCAGGCCGATTTTCAAATAATCTTATAGAAATGTTCCTAGGGCGACCCTCTATCAGATTCCTTCAAGCCATGTTGATTGGTCGAAAACAATGGCCGCCAGGGGGCGGGGCTTATACGGCTATGGTGGAAAAAAAATAATATCAGGTGAGCGATCCAGGGCCATCATGGCCCTCTTGTTTAAACTAAATTTAACAGTGTTTTTAGCTATAACAGTCAACTGTGGCCGAGTGTTTCAGTCTTGAGGATTTGGATGCAGGTCATCCCAGGTTCAATCAACGCTTGCTGCAGTCATGGTTTGATGCCTTACGGCAAGGCACATTACTTAGCTCAGTACTGTTTTGTTATACCCATAAATAAATGGTAGTCACCATGATACAAGAGAAAGTAAAACTGAAAATTAAGCCTGAAGGTAGTCCAGGTGTCTTTACTTAGATTGCGATTTTATATAGAGTCTGTTCAATCCTACCACACTAGCATAAAGGGAGGTAATTCAGAATAATAAAACCATTGATGTATTGAAGATATTATACCATAACTGCCTTTCAATTAATTATAAACTTGTATTTAACATGAAGAAATACAAATATTGATGTTGAATTTTTTTGGGAAATAACAAAGGGGTTAACTATTATGAATTTCTATTTTACCCTTATTGACGTTTTCTTACATTTTTTCATAGACAAAAATTTGCTGCAACAAATTGGCAACAGTAGTTACTTTTACCTGCGAATGATGATTGTGGTGTTATGACCTTTTGGGATTAGACCGCTCAATGTTTGGACTCTGAACCAAGTGTCCTTTCGTTGTTATCTGACTTGGGTAATTTACTGTTGCCATAAATCACTAAAATAATATGAGAAACTTGATGCAAAGCATCTATGTCGCTGGAAATCCCTACTGCAGTTATGCATAAGACTTACATTATTGTAGTTGAAAAAACAGTTATCAACTGAGGGGGCATACATATTGGAACACCAGCGGTGGGGTCAAGTGAAAATGTATCATAACTTGTTTGTTTTTTGTCAACGAAGTGAATGTCCTTCATTGAAATATAATTGAAGCCTTTCATTGCTTATGATCAATCTCCATTCTAGGATAGGTTGACCATACACTCGGCCAACTAATTATTGATCATAAATAGTAATGGAAATGAGTAATCTTGCCAATCATTTGTCTTAGTATGTATACACAGTGCTTTCATTAAAGTACAAGAGAAAGTTGATGCAAGGCATCAATGTCGCCGGAAAAGACTGCATTGATTTATTTTTTAACACACATGTAGTCTTGACTTTCATTAGTCTAAACATACACATAATGTTTTCATAAGGATTAATTCCAGGATTTTTGAAATTCCACATAGATCTACAAATTTCAGGATTTCTTTTGGTCAGGATTTTGGATGTTTTGTATTTGTCAAAAAAAACAACAAATTAATACATTTTGGGATTTAAATCTACATGCAATAAAAAGCTATTAAACCCTTTCCATGTCTGAAGCAACAATGAAAACCTTTAATCGCTTAAAACATTGAGAAAACGGTTAAATTGCTGAAGACATGAACTTCCTCCTTTTTAATACTAATTATTTCACAAGTAGACCACACTTGTAACAATATAACAGCTAAATTGTTTATCTAAATCGTTGATGCATACAATATATGTGGCAAGTATGAAATTAATTGGGTGCGAAAGAGCAGATTTTCTTTATTTCTAAATCTATTGTTTATCAGAGTTTGTTCTTCTCTTAATTTGTTTCAACATTTAATATCACATACAGTGTGTAATATTAGCTATCTATCTGTAATAAGGTGTTTGAGCATTCTTTCGAAATGTTTACCCTCGTGTCAGGCTTCATCGAGTCGTAGTGTCAGACATCGAAGAAAGTGAATAAAAAATCAGGCAAAGCTTTAGTGCATGTTTTATTCCACTGCATTCGAGAGAGAAAAGCATTTCTATATTATCTTTCTTTCTCCTACATTCGACCCATGCATTCGTTTCGTGACGTTTAAGAAAAATCAATTTGTCGTGCGACATTTTTTGTCTGCATAACCTAGTCACTTTTCTAAGTTTACATTTTTTCGGTTACTTCGCTTTGTTTACATTTTGGCAATATGAAACTAGGTCACAAACTGAGAAAAAGGCGTTTCGACGTTCACGACCGATAAACAGGCTTATATTTGAGACATATTTTCACAAATTATTTCTTATTTTTGTTTCTGTTACAAGTTTATGTTCATGGGAAACTATACAAGTGTGTGTGTGTCATTGTGCATATTCAGCCCATCGAATGAGAGTATGAGTGTAAGCGACGCAGGTTTTTGTTGTAAAATGTATCGCGTGCAAATCCAGCTTTTCATTGGTTATCGTACACACAGTAAGTACAGTAGTATATAGTAGCGTGTGCAAAATTTACAAATCTATGCGGGCGGTACTCGGTAGTGACGTAATCAACAGTTCTAGGTTAGAAACAGTTCATATTTTAGATATACACGAGTTAACATTATCAAATGAATTCTTCACAAATCAAGACATATTTTTGAACATGAAAATAACATTCAGTAAGTTAACATTACTATTGAAAGTAGAATTTGACGTGATTTTTATTTCAATATATCTCAATATTGACATATAGCAGTTGGTTGCAAGTCTAGCAGGGACCACATTTGTCTTCGTAAATAAGACAAAAACACTTAAATGCAAGTCAACAAAATGAAACTAAAAATACCTAAAACATCGACATGTTTATTCCATTTTAGATGTGTCATTACTTAGTGTTTTTAAACAAACACAATTGTAATATGTTCAAAACATCTTAATGTGTTTCTTTCCAATAATTATCCCTCCTCCCATGTGATTTCCGAAAAGCTATTAAAAATAGAAGTCGCGGGCTTCTGCCCGGCGACTAATAATTATAAGATTTGTGAATTCCACATACACTTTTCAAGAAGTTTGTCAGAATATTTGAATTTTATTATTTATCAATAAAAACACAAAACAGACAATTTAGGATTTGCATGCAAATAGCACGTCATTTTACCTTTCCCCTATTATAAAGTCAACATCGGATAACTTTGCAGCAATCTACTTTTAAAACAATGAGAAAAGGGTTAAATCACTGAAGACATTTATTTTCTCTTTTTCTCAAAATGATATTAGCTTGGCATCCTAATTATATCATACTTTGACAAATGTTAAAATGTAGTCCAAAATTGTGAAGGACGAAATAAATTTGTGCGAAAGAACCGATTCGTGAACCATTCTCCATTCTTCTTCGCAGAGTTGTCTTTCTTTACACTCTCTTTACACTCTCTATATAGGCAGAGAGTGTTCATTCAAAGTCATTTTTCTATTAAAACCAGTTTTATTATACCCCCAAAAAACAAAGTTTTGGGGGGGTATATAGGAGTCACTGTGTCGGTCGGTCGGTCGGTATGTCGGTCGGTCGGTCGGAAGCCATATTTTGTCCGGACCATATCTTAACAATGCAACATAGGATTTGAACGAAACTTCATAGGATGATACAACACATTGAGAGGAAGTGCGGTGTACAGGAACCATAACTCTATTTTATCTAAATACAAAGTTATTGCCCTTTGTTACTTTTTCTTATTCGTAGAGTCTTGTCCGGATCATAACTTTAAAACTAATTGTTGGAATTTAATAAAACTTCATAGGATGATACAACACATTGAGAGGAAGTGCAGTGTATAGGAACCATAACTCTATTTAATCTAAATAAAGAGTTATTGCCCTTTGTTACTTTTTCTTGTCCGGAGAATTACTTAATAACTAACAGATGGAATCTAATAAAACTGCATACAATGGTAGAGCATAATCAGAGGAAGTGCAGTGTACAAGAACCATAACTCTAATTTACATAATTACAGAGTTATTGCCCTTTGTTACTTTTTCTTATTCGTAGAGTCTTGTCCAGAGCATAACTTTAAAACTGATTCTTGGAATTTATTAAAACTTCATAGGATGATACCACACATTGAGAGGAAGTGCAGTGTACAGGAACCATAACTCTATTTAATCTAAATACCGAGTTATTGCCCTTTGTTACTTTTTCTTGTCCGGAGAATTACTTAATAACTAACAGATGGAATCTAATAAAACTGCATACAATGGTAGAGCATAATCAGAGGAAGTGCAGTGTACAATAACCATAATTTACATAGTTATTGCCCTTTGTTACTTTTTCTTATTCGTAGAGTCTTGTCCAGAGCATAACTTTAAAACAAATTGTTGGAATTTAATTAAACTTCATAGGATGATACAACACATTGAGAGGAAGTGCGGTGTACAGGAACCATAACTCTATTTTATCTAAATACAGAGTTATTGCCCTTTGTTACTTTTTCTTGTCCGTAGAATTACTTAATAACTAATAGATGGAATCTAATAAAACTACATAATTATAATGGTAGAGCATAATCAGAGGAAGTGCAGTGTACAAGAAACATAACTCTACTTTACATAATGACAGAGTTATTGCCGTTTGTTACTTTTTCATATTCGTAGAGTCTTGTCCGGAGCATAACTTTAAAACTAATTGTTGGAATTTAATAAAACTTCATAGGATGATACAACACATTGAGAGAAAGTGCAGTGTACAGAAACCATAACTCTATTTAATCTAAATACAGAGTTATTGCCCTTTGTTACTTTTTCTTGTTAACAGAGTTATGGCCCTTTTGTTGGTCGGTCGTAAACCATATTTTGAGTCAAGGTGCTGTTTTGGGGGTATTTATCATCTTCAGTGATATTTCTAGTTTCAGTTTGTCCTTTTCTTCATTTATTTTGAACCAAATAAACATTTTAAATCGCCTATAATTAATTATTTGTAAGTGAGTGTAAACATAAAAACATAAATGCGAGTCAAAATTAAGAAACTGCAAATACTTAAAACCTAAGCATTTTAGATATGTCATAACTTAGTGTTTTTAAACAAACACAATTGTAAGTGGTGTGCTATTGTGATCACTTTTTGGTCGTCATCCATTGTGCCTCGGTCGTCAACAATGGCATTGTTAATTAACACTCTACAGGCAACATTTTACATTCAATCTTTAAGAAAAATTATGAGAACCTTCAAAACGTGGCCAAATTTGTAACTGGGTCAAGTGAGGTAAAAAAACTAGATTATGAGGTCAAATTGAAGAAAATCTTGTTAAAAATCTAGAGACTGCTTTTTTTGCTCCGTCAGCTCCGTCAGAATTTTTGTCTTGATGATATCTAGGCCGAGTTCAAATATGGGTCATGTCTGGTTAAATCTAGGTCACAAGGTCAAATTGAAGGAAAATCTTATTTATAACACTCTGGAGGGCACACTTTTATCTTTAGCTTGTTGAAACTTAGTCAGAATAATTGTGTTGATGATATCTAGGCTAAGTTCAAATATAGGTTATGTTCAGTCATAAACTAGGTCACTAGGTCAAATTGAAGGAAAATCTTGTTAACATAGAGATTGCATTTTTTGCTCCAGCATCTTGAAACTTTGTCAGAATGATTCTAGGCCAGGTTCGTAACTGGGTCATATGAGATCAAAAACAAGGTTACTAGGCCAAATTGAATGAAAATTTGTTAATACTCTGGAAGCCGTATTCTTAACTTCTTTGTATATATTAGCTGTGTCCTAGGATTATTTATTTTTAAATCTGGCAAAACGTTATTGCTTTCTGGTCCAAATAGACAATGTATGTCAGAGGGTTCTTGAAACTTACAATGACTGTGCAGGCTGATCCGTATCCGCACTGGTCACACCTGTCTTATGGTTATTTTTCCTAGAGGGCCGCCAGACTGCCTCGGTGGTGTAGTTTAACCCTTTCCCTCATACGACAATTCTGCAGCAGACGACTTTGAACATATTTTGTAAACAAAATAGAAAATCTCTATAATTGAGTGGATAACCTATGACTAAAAGTGGAAAACATTGTCTCAAAAGGAGAAATTGCTTGTTTTGAGCAATTTCTTCTTTTGTCACTATGTTTTCAAAAAGTTGTCTGCTGCAGAGGCGTCAGAAAGCGTCTACATGGGGGAAAGGGTTAAGAGCATCTGCCTAGGATGCAGGAAGTTGGTAGTAGTGGCTTTCCCTTCTTCGAGCTCAGGGTTGTGGGGTTAGTTAGCATTACGACTGACTTGCTGGTGTCGGTGATATATGGTCCAGAATTAACCAGAAAGCGCTATGATATAACTGAATAATTGTTGAAAGTGGTGTAAAACTCCATTAATTAAGATAAAAAATAAAACTCTCAAGGGCCACTCAAATATGTTTGGTGAAGGCAGAAGGGATATCAGGTACAAAGAATTAATCCTTTCCCAGATACAACAAGTCTACAGCAGACAACCTTGACAAATCTATATAAATAAAAGATCTTTTATTTAATAATGTTGAAAATATCGTCAAAAAAATGGAGAACGCTTGTTTTGAGCTATTCCTCCATTTTCCACAATGTTTTTCAAAGGTTGTCTGTCTGCTGCAGAAGTGTCAAAATGCGTCTGCTAGTGTGAAAGGGTAAATCTGGATCCAATCTGTGAAGGAAAACTGTCAATATCATTGAAATGGCTATTAACCAATACTTATATATAGTATGTTTTTAACATGTATAAAACTATCTGAGAGTATTATAGTAGGGCTGTCAATATTGAAACTATTGTGTTGTATAAATGACTTATAATCATGGACAGGAATATGAAGAGTTGGCATTAAACCCTTTTCCACTTACTTTCTGATGGCTCTGCAGCAGAAGACTTTTGAAAACATAGTGTCAAAAGGAGAAATTACTCTATTGTGTTGTATAAATGACTTATTATCATGGACAGGAATATGAAGATCTGGTGAGTTGGCATTAAACTCTTTTCCACTTACGTACACTTTCGGATGACTCTGCAGCAGAAGACTTTTGAAAACATAGTGTCAAAAGGAGAAATTGCTGGAAACAAGCAATTTCTCCTTTTTCCACAATGCTTTCAAGTTTATTCAATATTTAAAACTTACATTTATACAGATTTTCCATGTTTTTGCCAAGATGTTTTTAAAGTTGTCTGCTATATGTCATCCCTCATTTCCAGAAAAGTTGTATATATGATTTTGTTGGAGATTTGTAAGCAATGTTTTAAGAAAGTTTTTGTTTTAATTGACAATGTCAAAAGTTTTCTGTATTTTGGAACTGTAGACAAAAAATGAAATTTTGACAGCATTTAATCCAGTTACCTTTTAACTTTAACTTTTAACTTAATTTCTCAAAAGTAAACATGAAAGATTTTTTACGAGCGATTGCACTTTGTCATTGAGAGTGGTAATAATTAATTACTCAAATTTATTTATTTCGAGCTGTCCGATTTAAAAACATGTCTGGAAAACAATGTACATGTAATATGATTCTAAAAGTATTGCAAGACTTATAGTGTTATTTACTCTCTCTTAGTTTAATCTCAGCTAAAATAAATTTCGTACATGTACCTATGTTTTGCATGGATATCTAAAAAGGAATAAATAACATGCACTTTGTTGCATTCAATTGGTTAATGAAATATCTGGCATTGAATAGTTTTCTATTTATCATACACCTGCATTGACTATCTTTAATATCACACAGTTAGAAATATGATAAAACTTTTAATATTTGCAATTGGATTATAGAAACTGTGTCACTTGACATTTGATAACAATGATATCTACTAAGACAATAACTTATTTCCTGATACAGACAACTTTTGCTACCTCTGATTGATATACAGCAGGCTATTTTTGGAAACATTACCTTTTTTTCACAACAATATTTTCCATTCTGTATTTAACCCTTTCCCTCATGAATACGACAATTCTACAGCAGACGACTTTGAACAAATTTTGTCCAAACATAGAAAATCTCTATAATTGAATGGATAATCTATGACTAAAAGTGGAAACCATTGTGGCTAAAGGAGAAATTGCTCATTTTGAGCAATTTCTTCTTTTGTCACTATGTTTTAAAAAAGCCTTCTGCTGCAGAGGCGTCAGAAAGCGTCTATATGAGGGGAAGGGTTAATGTTCTCTTACAATTTCCTTTAATTTTGACTCATACTTTTTCTAAGTGGACATCCATAGTAAAGAAGATTTAAATGGGAGTCGATCTGCCTTAAAGTAATTAAGTTGATAGACCCAGTAGAAGTTAGGATATGTTGCACTTATATCGCAGCTAAACTTAAAGTGGGAAACCATTAATTTACATTGATTGGAATAATTTAATGTCCTGAAAATATTGATCTTGTCTTAAAGAACACATTCTCAGGTGAAATTGTTTAACCCATTCCCACATAAAACAAATCTGCAGCAGACAACTTGAAAACATGTCCGAAACAATATTTAAGGCTTCCTTTAAACGAAATTACAATTATTGAATAGAGTTGAAAACATGGTGACAATAGGAGAAATTGCTTGTTTTGAGCAATTTCTTCTTTTGTTGCCATGTTTTCAAAAAGCGGTCTGCTGCAGAGGCGTCAGAAAGCGTCTATATGAGCGTAAGGGTTAATTAAGCGCTTTCTTTATCAATTAAGGCTTATAGTAAAGATGGGGTTGGGGGTGATTGTTGGTGGGTTTGTGCTGTTATCACAAGAGGTTTAAAGTTCAAACCTAGACATACTTAGGACCTCTCCTTCCACACAACTGTTGATAACATTTTGGCAAGATGAATTTGAAGAATAATTAGTTGGCCACAATTTATTTTGACCAGAAAATGTGTTTCTCTGCATTTTTGCTTGATAATTATGCAGCAGGATAGAACATATAGGAAATTTTATGTTGCAGTAACGATAAGTCGCTTTCTGTTTTACTACGAGGCACTTGGAAAAACTGATACCAAAGGTCAAGATGAACATTTCCCCACTTTGATGAGTAAACTAAATAGATATCACATATCGCTAATGCAAGATCATTTACCTTTAATTATTTGCCATATAAATTTTGAATACTGTAAAAAGACAAATTACAGTCAAACTTGCGATCAGCAGCCCTCCTAACGAAGGGACATGATAAAACTGGCTGCTTAAGACAGGTGGCTGCTGATCACAAATGTCATAACTTGGTCGAATTTGTTCAAGTTTTGTCAGTTCACATAATATTACATGTAACTGTTAGGAAAATAATCATTTATTTGTATTTAAACATTGTTATGAAGATTTGTAGCTTTTTTCTATCAATTATTTCATTGTGCTATCTATTTTAAGTTTAAACCCCACTTCACAACTAACTTGACAATCAAATATATTTTTACTACACTTTGAAATTCGCCGAACAACGTATCCGGAAAAAAACAGCGTCTGAATATACGTCTTCATTTTTCACAAATTGTATTCAATGATCTTTAGATTTAAAATGGTAATGGGAATATATAATGACTAGGGGCTTCTAAGTGGACATTAACTTTCATTTTAATGTATAAATGTACTGTCTTTCGGTCTAAAACGCTCATAAAACTCTTTTTCAATTTATCCACTTTGCCTGACAGCGTAAACAGAAAATAAACCAAAATCGCAACTTCTTGTTGATGAAATAAATTATGTAACGCTCATTCGGCTCACATAGGCTGATTTATAGGCTGATTTTGGTACCCTAAATCTAACATGTAAACAGCGTAATTGAAAAGAACCCCGATAATGTATTTGTCACAGTATGCTTTATTATTAGTCGCCGGGCAGAAGCCCGCAACTTCTATTTTTATTAGGTTTTCGGAAATGACATGGGAGGGGGGGTTATTATTAGAAAAAAAAATTATACGCCGCCAGAGGCGGTGGTATATTGGCGTCATCTTCTCCGTCTGTCCGTCCGTACGTCCATATCTTGTGAACGCAACTCCTACGTTTCTGACCGTATCTTTTCAAAACTTGGTCAATGTCATAACCATAATGTGTAGATGTGCATGAAGCAGTGATTTTCCGGTTCATTGATATTTGCAAGATTTATGTCCCTTGTAACTTAGTCTCTGTAGCTGATTGATATTGCAGCCTTGTGAACGCAACTCCTCCTATGTTTCTGACCGAATCTTTTCAAAACTTGGTCAATGTCATGACTATAATGGGTAGATGTGCATGAAGCGGCGATTTTCCGGTTCATTGATTTTTGCAAGATTAATGTCCCTTGTAACTTAGTCTCTGTAGCTGATTGATATTGCAGCCTTGTGAACGCAACTCTTCCTATGTTTCTGACCGAATCTTTTCCAAAATTAGTCAATGTCATAACTATAATGGGTAGATGTGCATGAAACGACGATTTTCCGGTTCATTGATTTTTGCAAGATTTATGTCGCTTGTAACTTAGTCTCTATAGCTGATTGATATTGCGGCTTGTGAACGCAACTCCTCCTACGTTTCTGACTGAATCTTTTCAAAACTTGGTCAATATTATGACTATAATGGGTAGATGTGCATGAAGCGGCGATTTTTCGGTTCAGCGATTTTTGCAATAGTTATGCCTTTCGAAACTTGGTCTCTATAGCATATTCACTTGAGAACGCAACTCAAGTTTCCAAACAGGTAGAAGTGCATAAAGCAGGGATTATCCGGTAGAGTGATTTTTGCAAGAGTTATGCGACAGAAGGAAAAAAAGGATACATATCGACACTGCCATTTGACCTACTTTCATATCGGAAGCCTCTATAGGGTTCTATCTCTGTTTATATGTATCCTATTTTCTTCCTGACTGAAATAATTTGTTGAATGGGACATTAAGCTCCAACAATCCAATACTTTGTTTGCTGTTTCTTTTCCATTAAATGATTGTTTTACCATAATGGTAGTTTTGTGATTTTTTTTCATGAAATTACCATTTTTCGGTTCGGCCATTTTGATAGAGATTCCAATGGTAGTCTTGTGATACATGTTAAAAGCAATAATTAAAAGGATCAATCTTGATCTTTATACTTTGTGGCGGCGTATATTGTGGCGGCACTGGCACTCTTGTTTTTAAATGTCTTGAACATATTACAATTGCGTTTGTTTAAAAACACTAAGTTATGACACATCTAAAATGAAATAAATATTCCGATGTTTCAAGTATGTGCAGTTTCTTTATTTTGACTGGCATTTATGTTTTTGTGTTTTATTTACGAAGACAAAACAGTCCCTATTAGCTATTTGTAGATCTATGTGGAATTTCAAAAATCCTGGAATTAGTCCTTATGAAAACATTATGTGTATGTTTAGACTAATGAAAGTCAAGAATACATGTGTGTTAAAAAATAAATAAATGCAGTCTTTTCCGGCGACATTGATGCCTTGCATCAACTTTCTCTTGTCTGTCATAATGTATAAAACACTGATAATTTACACCTGGCGAATCTGGATTGCGTGTTGGCTGACCGTTGAACACAATAGGATTACAGTTAATCTTGACCAATTAGTGTGGACGTTGGCCACGTTTCAAAGGGGACCGCTAATCAAGGCAGTTAATAGTGTATAATTGGTTGGGAGGGATTTAAAGTGACCGTTTAAAGTCGGTGACCGCTCACACGAGTTTGACTGTATACCGAAATAACACATTTTATACATGAATTAAAATTTAAGAATGGTGTGTGATTATGAGTTCCCACTATCGAATTTTGAATGATGTCACATTACCATATTTGGTACCATATTTCTTCTAGTGAAATACAGAAACAGTGTTTACTTTAAAACTAGCAGACAGGACACTTTGGTCATGATTACCTGAAAAATTAACCCCTTTCCCGCATGCAACAAATTGGTATAGCAGACAACTTTAAAAATAGATAGACAAAAAAAAATAAAATCTTTCAAATGAAAGAATAATTATTTAAAAGGTACATTATAAGCAAGTTCTCCCTTAGCCACAATGGTATCAAAAGTTGTCTTCTGCAGAGGTGTAAGATTAAGCATCTGTGTGTGGGAAAAGGGTTTAAATCTAAAAGTTGATCCATCTTTCAATTAATTAGAAATGTGTTTTCCTTTCTGAAAGCAATTCTCTTATAACATGTCACTACTATGAATTAAGTCTAAATGACCTTGGCTGTAGATATAACCAATTTACCCTTTTCCACATGCAGAAACATCTGCAGTAGACACTTTTAAAACCATTGTGGCTAAAAGAGAAAATTATTTTGTGAACATTTTTCAATATCTATATATTTATTGATAGATATTATCCTGATGTTTGGCAAGATGTTTTCAAATTAATCTGGTGTATATTTATTGTCTGTGGAAAATTGTTAAGCATTCCTAATGACCTTAGCTTTTGATTAACCCTTTCCCTCATATGGACGCTTTCGGACGCCTCTGCAGCAGACGGCTGTTTGAAAACATAGTGACAAAAGAAGAAATTGCACAAAACGTGCAATTTCTCCTTTTGCCACAATGTTTTCCACTTTTAGTCATAGGAATTATCCATTCAATTATGGAAATTTTCTATGTATTGACAAAATACGTTCAAAGTCGTCTGCTGCATAATTGTCGTATGAGGGAAAGGGTTAACACTGAAACACAATTCATTCATGCATTTATCCCTATCCGGGATTCCCACATACAGACGCTTTCTGACGCCTCTGCAGCAGACGTCTTTTTGAAAACATAGTGAAAAAAGAAGAAATTGCACAAAACGTGCAATTTCTCCTTTTGCCACAATGTTTTCCACTTTTAGTCATAGGTTATCCATTCAATTATGGAGATTTTCTATGATTTGACAAATAACGTTCAAAGTCGTCTGCTGCATAATTGTCGTATGAGGGAAAGGGTTAAAGCAGACGGCGTTTTGAAAACAGAGTAACAAAAGAAGAAATTGCACAGAACGTGCAATTTCTCCTTTTGTCACAATGTTTTCCACTTTAAGTCATAGGTTATCCATCTGACAAAATACGTTCAAAGTCGTCTGCTGCATAATTGTCGTATGAGGGAAAGGGTTAAGACTGAAACACAATTCATTCATGCATTTATCCCTATCCGGGATTCCCACATACAGACTACTTTCTGATGCCTCTGCAGCAGACGACATTTGAAAACATTGTGACACTGGGATATTGCTCATCATGATCAATGTACAGTTTTGCCACAATGTTTTAACCGTTTCCCTCATATAGACACTTTGTGACGCCTCTGCAGCAGACTGCTTTTTGAAAACGTGTTGACAATTTAAAAGAAGAAATTGCTCAAAACAATGTTTTCTATTTTTTGACAAAATATGTTCAAAGTCGCCTGCTGCAGAATTGTCGTATGAGGGAAAGTGTTAAACAAATAATCCTTTCATTCATATAGATTTTTCCATATTTTGAGTATATATGTTCAAAGTCATCTGCTGCAGATTTGTTGTTTAACGGAAAGGGTTGAGACAGGAAGTTCTTCATTACAGATAGCATGATGATATTGCTGGAGATAAACATGAAAGTGGAGATGTTTGAATCAATCATAATGTCTGTTTTACATGGAACCCCCTTCTTGAGGACAATATTTTGCCCCATTAACCATGTGATCGAACAACCACCAGCTGCTGATTACCTCAGCATCCAATTTCATGATAAATTTTAGCCTTGACAATAATATTGGGCTTGGATGTTTGCATTATCTTTCCCACATACAGCAAATCTGTAGCAGACGCTTTTGAAATAATCGTGGCAATAACACGATAAATCTTTATAAATGAAGTTTTAAATACGGATATAAGTTGAAAGCATTGTGGTAAAACGAGAAATTGTTTGTTTTAAGCAATTTCTCCTTTTGTCATATTGTTTTCTCAAAAATTGTCTGCTGCCGAGGCGTCAGAAAGTGGCTGTATGTCTGAGAGGGTTAAAGATCTGCCAGTGGAATTTGACACGTTTTGATCAGGTTTTTAGCGGCTTGCTATCAAATAAATGTTTTCCCGTTAATCAGTTGATTAAACAAATGCCAGCAACTGATTACTTCATCAACCTACTTCATCATAGATATGAGCCTTGCCACCGGACAATTCAAGGTCTTTGCACAATGGTATAAATATAATCGTATGCTTTTGTTAAACTGTTGAATATTTTTTTGGGGAAAAAATCTGTTGCAGATCAGTCGAAAGTCATTTGTATCAGGGAAATGGTGAAGAAGAAAAAAAGTTGAATTTTGATATTCAGATTAAAAGTGAAAAAAGGAGAAATTACTCATTACAAGCAGTAACTGTTTGTTTTTCAAAAAGCCGTCGCCTGCAGACTGACTTCAAAGGTTGTGCCCGTCACAGGCTTAACCCTTTCCCTCATATAAACGCTTTCTGACGCCTCTGCAGCAGACAGCTTTTTGAAAACATAGTGACGAAAGAAGAAATTGCTCAAAACGAGCAATTTCTTCTTTTGCCACAATGTTTTCCACTTTCAGTCATAGGTTATCCATTCAATTATAGAGATTTTCTATGTTTTGACAAAATATGTTCAAAGTCGTCTGCTGCAGAATTGTCGTATGAGGTAAAGGGTTAAGAAGCTGTCCCCTGCACAGGCTTCAAAAGCTAACTGTCACATTGAAAAAAACTTCTTAGACCTTCTGAAACAGAATTCTGTACTATTTATAACAGGTAGTAATTGCTCAGTATGTCACAATGTTTGTCACCTTTTGTTAGTTATGTAGTCATTTTCATGTATTTCAATAGGTGACAGTTTGTAACTAAAGTTATATTTTAAACCTTTTCCTGATAAATATATTGTTGATTAATTTAATCTTTTGATTTGAATCTATATATATAATATGCTAATAAGGTATCTGGATAATTGGATTTGTAAGCTTATCAAAATATTGTTAGAAAAGTGGAAATTGCTACTTTAGCAATTTTTTCAACAATGTTTAAAAAATTAGCATTTGTAAAGCCATCGAAGTTAATATTTATTAATTAAAATGAGAGAACTTACAGTAACAAAACCGTCTTTGTTTTTAGCTCACCTGTGCACGAAGTGCTCAAGGTGAGTTATTGTGATCGCCCTATGTCCGGCGTCCGTCGTCCGTCAACATTTTCTCCTCTGTAACCGGTAGGTCAACTGGGATGAAACTTCACAGAAAGCATCCTCTCAATGTCCTCACCAGAATTCCTTAAAATTTTCGGGATCCATGCATAATTCTGGTTTCCATGGCAACGAAATGAAAAAACTTCAAAATTCTTAAAAAATCTTCTCCTCCGAAAGTGTCAGGCGGATTTTCAAATAATTTTGTATAAATGTTCCTCGGGTGACCCTCTATCAGATTCCTTCAAGCCATGTTGATTGGTCGAAAAACATGGCCGCCAGGGGGGGGCGGGGCTATTTTTCCTTTTATGGCTATAGTGCAAACTTAAAAAATCTTCTCCTCCGAAAGTGTCAGGCCGATTTTCAAATAATTTTGTAGAAATGTTCCTCGGGTGACCCTCTATCAGATTCCTTCAAGCCATGTTGATTGGTCGAAAAACATGGCCGCCAGGGGGGGCGGAGCTATTTTTCCTTATATGGCTATAGTGCAAACTTAAAAAATCTTCTTCTCCAAAAGTGTCAGGCCGATTTTCAAATAAATTTGTAGAAATGTTCCTTGGGTGACCCTCTATCAGATTCCTTCAAGCCATGTTGATTGGTCGAAAATCATGGCCGCCAGGGGGGGCGGGGCTTTTTTGCCTTATATAGCTATAGTGCAAACTTAAAAAATCTTCTCCTCCAAAAGTGTCGGGCCGATTTTCAAATAATTTTGTAGAAATGTTCCTTGGATGACCCTCTATCAGATTCCTTCAAGCCATGTTGATTGTTCAAAAAACATGGCCGCCAGGGGGCGGGGCTATTTTGCCTTTTATTGCTATAGTGAAAACTTAAAAAATCTTCTCCTTCAAAAGTGTCAGGCCGATTTTCAAATAATTTTGTAGAAATGTTCCTAGGGTGACCCTCTATCAGATTCCTTAAAGCCAAGTTGATTGGTTGGAAACTATGCCCTCCAGATGGCGGGGCTTATATAGCTAAAGTGAAAAAAAAAATCAGGTGAGCGATTCCAGGGCCATCATGGCCCTCTTGTTTATATCTCATGGCTGTCTATAAGCAAAGATCACTATTAACCCTTTCCCACATACAGCCACTTTTTGACAACTGTAACAGATGACTTTTGAAAACATTCTGGCAAAAGTAAAATTTGCTCATAATTCAATAATTGTACTTCATTAATTAACCCTTTCCCTCATACAGACACTTTCTGACGCCTCTGCAGCTGACGGCTTTTTGAAAACATAGTGACAAAAGAAGAAATTGCTCAAAACGAGCAATTTTTCCTTTTGCCACAATGTTTTCCACTTTTAGTCATACTCAGTGAGGTTATCCATTCAATTATAGAGATTTTCTATTTTTTTGACAAAATATGCTCAAAGTTGTCTGCTGCTGAATTATCGTATGAGGGAAAGGGTTAATGAAGGTTTTTACTTATGTTTGCCAATTTAGTTTCATTTAAGCTGTTTGATGTATATTTATTGTATGTGGGTGAGGATTAACCCTTTCCCTCATACGACAATTCTACAGCAGACGACTTTGAACATATTTTGTCAAAAAGTAGAAAATCTCTATAATTGAATGGACAACCTATTACTAAAAGTGGAAAACATTGTGGCAAAAGGAGAAATTGCACGTTTTGTGCAATTTCTTCTTTTGTCACTATGTTTTCAAATAGCCGTCTGCTGCAGAGGCGTCAGAAAGTGTCTATATGAGGGAAAGGGTTAAGTATCTTTTAGATTTGTCTGCTTTGTCAACATCTGATGACAAAACTGGAAGTATGCTTAGAATTGATACAGAGTTGAATTGTTAACCCTTTCCCTTATACAAAAATTCTGCAGCAGACGACTGAACATATTTTGTCAAAAATTAGAAAATCTCTATAATTGAATGGATAACCTATGACTTAAATTGGAAATCATTGTGGCAAAAGGAGAAATTGCTCCATTTCTTCTATTGTCACTATGTTTTCAAAAAGCCAGATGCTGCAGAGGCGTCAGAAAGCATCTATATGAGGGAATGGGTTAATGATTCATTTTGAAGGTTTTTTTGCAAGGGGATCAGTAGTCGTCTGAATTAGAGTACTATAGGTTATGTTACCTAGGATTGAAACACTAAATATTGATTGCGACTTCCTGGAAAACCAATTGATGCCTCTGGAACCTTCATAATCTTTTCTAAAATTTTCCAGGGGTTGTGAGTTCGGAACCCAGCTAGGTCAACATTCTTTCCAACGTTTGACAAAAGTCACTGTGACAAGCGTCATTCGTCTTTCACCAATGGGCTTACAGTCTATGTGGAAAAATAGCCAGTTGGTTGGAAGGTATGGTGTGGGAATAACTGGTGTGAGAAAGCTAAGAAACCCATGAGAAAATGAACTGGCCCCGTGATATGACTGAAAAATTGTTGAAAACGGTATTAAGCCCCAGTCAATCAATCAATTGACTAAATTCTTCTGGTTCGGGGAAAGGGTTAACCCTTTCCCTCATATAGACGCTTTCTGAAGCCTCTGCAGCAGATGGCGTTTTGAAAACATAGTGACAAAAGGAGAAATTGCACAAAACGTGCAATTTCTCCTTTTGACACAATGTTTTCCACTTTTAGTCATAGGTTATCCATTCAATTATGGAGATTTTCTTTGACAAAATACGTTCAAAGTCGTCTGCTGCAGAATTGTCGTATGAGGGAAAGGGTTAAATAAAAGACTTGTCAACTTACCCCCCTAGATTATTATCTGTTTAATCTTGTCCAAGGACAGAGTGAAGAACATAAATCCTAATTTTTTTCTATTGTTTGTTTATTCCGCATTAACCATCTCCCACATATACACACATTTTGACGGCTCTGCAGCAGCAGACCTTTAAAAACATTGTGGCAAAATGTGAAATTGCTCATCTTGAGCAGTTTCACCTTTTGCCACAATACTTTCATTTTTCACATTTTGGTCGAGATGATTTCAAAGTTGGCTGCTGCAGATTTGCTGTATGTGGGAAAGGGTTAATTTTTCGAAAGATATATCAGCTGCAGGACTGGTGAAAATAAAGTTGTTTATCTAATTTTGTCCAAGGATGGATCGAGTGGTCAATGACCTTTCATTTCTTATCAGCAATGTTTCAATTATCATTAAATTTTGTTGCAGAGGCATTAAAAGTCATATGTTGCATGGGAAGGTTTCAATCCAAACTTGTCAACGAGCCCCCCTAGATTTTGTTAGCCCATGCATGGGAAAAGGTACCAGTTGGCCTTTGTGAATTGCATAGATCAAGATCTACACTGTTCCTATATTACTTACGCACAAGCTTGTTAGAAGATTCTGTTAGGTTAAACCTTTCCCACATACAGCAAATCTACAGCAGACGACTTTGAAGACATCTAGGCAAAACTTTGGAAAATCTCTTTAAATGAAAGTATGGTTACTGCAAAAAGTTGAAAACATTGTGGCAAAAGGAGAAATTGCTCGTTTTGATCCATTTCTCCTTTTGACACAATGTTGTCAGATAGTGTCTATGTGTGGGAAAGCGTTGAGTCTGAGGAGGAGGAAAAGATATCTGGAGCTACACTGTTCAGAAATGCCAACTTGTACCTTTTCTCATGCACTTGCTCAAATTTATCTTTAAGGATAAATAGAAGACCTTGAAAACTTTCATGTCTTATCAAGCCATTGATATTATTCAAGTTTTTGTTAACCCTTTCATGCATATGACAAATCTGCAGCAGACGACTTTAATAATATCTATTGAAAAAAATATATATGAAATTATAATCATTGAATAGAGTTGAAAACATTGCGGTAAATGGAGAAATTGCTTATGATAAGCAATTTCTCCTTTTGCCACAATGTTTTCAAAACTAGTCTGATGCAGAGTCTTCACAAAGTGTCTGTATGTGAGAAGGGGTGAACCTTTTTCATAAAACAAACAACTTTATAAAGGTTCCTGCAACAGACGACTTCTAAAAGTATAGTTAGAAAAGGAGAAATTGCTCTAAATGCGCAGCTTCTCCTTTTCCCACTATGTTTTTAACATTATATTCTAAAAACTTCCGAGAAATATAAAGGTTTAAACTTCAGGTGTATCCAATGCAGCCGTCACTTACATTAACATTTCAGGTAAAAGGATGACTCTTTTTCCCATGGGGGAAACATTTGACTTATCTGCAGCAGAGGACCAGTGAAAACATTGTTGCAAAAGGACACACTTCTCCTTTTACCACAATGTTTTAAGCTTAATCCAATAATCATACTTAATTTCAGAGTATTCATTTCATTAACAGTAGTTTTGCCTGGATGTATTCAAAATGATCTGATGCAGATTTATAACATTTGAGAAAGAGTTAAAATTACAACTGTTACAGACTGACATGTTCAAGTGTTTGCATTGTGCTCATATGATCTGCACGAAAACAGTTTCATGCTGGAGCTCATTATTGCTTCTCATGAATTGACAGCGTCATTTAAAACAGTGTCGCTATTGATCTAAATGTAAATGCTTGTTTTTGTGTCACCTACCTTGTCAGGGAGACACATAGGGATCACTTCTCTGTCGTCTGGCCATCAGTCCGTAACACTTTCACATACTGACTTCTACTGTTCTTTGTTATTTTTATTTTTTACATGACATTACCTTTTTTAGAGGTGTCTGCTATGAACACTTCTTTGGTAAAATGTTCCTCTTTCCCACATAGAGACGCGTTTGGCCCTTTTGCAGCGGAAGACTTTTAGAAAACATTGTGGCTTAAAGAGAGAGAAAAAGATCATTATGAGCAATTTCTACTTTTGCTACTATGCTTTCAACCCTATGCAATTATCATGCTTTCATGCGAAGATGTTTATAAGGTCGACTATGGCAGGTTTGTTGTATGTGGGCATGCATGTACTGGTTGATCATGAGCATTGAGGAAGAAGAGAAATCGAGAGTGCTTGATTCAACTTGTAAGAACTTGCTTCATGATCAATGCAAAATAACCTTGAATAAAGATGGAATTTCAAAATAACACAAGAGTTCATCTAAAACAAATTCTCCTTTTTGCCATTAACTTTGAAAAGAATGTCTGGTGCAGAGGGATCAATATTGGTTGGTATGAAGGAAAGGGTTAATCCTAGTTTACAAAACTCTTTTAAATTTAATTTAAATGTTAAAAAAGTAATGACCAAAATTATTCAAATATAGTAACAAATTCTGAGCAATATTTAAAGAGGATAGACTCATAGTACAATGTAGCAGCCAGTTTAGCTAAGGTATCTCTTCAAGGTTTCATAGGAAATCTGCAAGGTCTCATATGTATCACTCACTTGATAATAACAAATAATCTGCTTATTTGCCAGTGAAGCTTCTAAGATAAATATTTACATTAAATTTATATTAAAATGATATATACTAAATAGTTTTATGATATCAATGCTAAGATCAAATAAGGGTCATGTCCTGTAAAAAAAACTAGGTCACTAAGCCTAATGGTAGAAAAATCTAGTAGGCACTTTAGAGGCTGCATTTTGACTTGGCATGTTGAAACTTTGTCAGTATGTTTGTTATTTGATGTCATGTAGGCTAAGATTGAATATGGGTCATTATCTGGTTAAAACTAGGTCAATATAGGCCAAATTTAAGAAACATTTCGCGGATACTCTAGAGGAGAGCATGTTTAAACTTTGTCATGTTGTTTGTACTGATGCTATCTAGTTCAAATAAAGATCATTAGGTCAAAAACTAGCTCACTAGGCCAAATTTTAATAATATATTGTGAGAACTCTAGATGCCACAAAATGTGTGTCTTAATGAAATCTAGGTTAAGTACAAATATGGGTCTAACACTAGGTCATTAGATCAAATATAAGACAAATCATATTGAATGTCTTTCTTGATGATATCTAGACTATAAGTTAAAATATGGGTCATGGCCTACCGGTAGTCATATGAAGAATATTGTGGACACACCATCATTTTAAAATCGTCAACAACAGATTTGTCAAATTATGAAAGAGTTAAAAAGTAAAAGACGTATATCAAAATCTATTTATTGTCTTCGTTTGCAATAGAATCCAGCCTTTTTATCAGAATATGTATTTTTAAATTATTTGCAGATTCTTTTTGTTTGACACTGTATTTCCCCCACATAGCAGGGTAGGTAGACACATATCGATGTGATTTATTTTCTGGTTAGAACATGAATGACAAAAATTGCCAGTCCTTTTCTCATTTTTACAAATATTAATAAAATGCAGTAGACAACTTTTTCAAAAGTTGTGGGAAGTTTTGGTTTTGCTCACAAAAAGCATTTACTCTTCTGCCATGATGTTGTAATTTTTCTTCGAAAATTACGTTTTGTTTCTAGGGATTTGACATATTGCTGCCTTGCTATTTTTGAGTTTTATGCAGCAGATTTATAGAATGTTGAAAAGGGTTACGCCAGCAACAAAGAGGGCCACAGTGGCCAATTTACCCTTCCGTTTAACTCCTAGCTTTCCAGCACCCGCTTAACCCTTTCCGACATACGACAATTCTGCAGCAGACGACTTTGAACGTATTTTGTCAAAACATAGAAAATCTCCATAATTGAATGGATAACCTATGACAAAAAGTGGAAAACATTGTGGCAAAAGGAGAAATTGCACGTTTTGTGCAATTTCTTCTTTTGTCACTATGTTTTCAAAAAGCCGTCTGCTGCAGAGGCGTCAGAAAGTGTCTATATGAGGGAAAGGGTTAATATATGGAAGACAAATAACTCTGGTTTCAATGAGATTTTTCTATCATCTGAAAGTCTTTAACCATTTCCCACATACAACAAATCTGCAGCAGACGACTATGAAAACATAGTGACAAAAATCTGAAAAATATCCATAAAGGATAGCTTAATTTAATTGTTAAATAAAGTTTAAAAAAACATTGTGGCCAAAAGTGAAATTGCTCATGATGAGCAATTTCACCTTTGGCCACAATGTTTTCAAAAGTCGTCTGCTGCTTTTGTGTCAAAATGCGTCTGCTGGTGGGAAAGGGATAAAATGGCAGGGCTGGGATTTAAACTTGTGACCCCTTGATTATATTGATGGCAGGTGTTATTATTGACTGAGCTATTGGGTTCTTTAACCTCCACTACTGGTAAAAGGCCATTAAGTCAGTCTGTGAAGGAAGGAAATCAGTCCTTGAAATAAATATGAGGGAAAGAATGATGTATTTATTAACCCTTTCCCACATACATAATGCTTTCTGACACACCTCTGCATCAGATGACTTTTGCCACAGTGTTTTCAACTCTTTTTCAGTAGTGGCACTTTCATTTGTAGAGGGTTTCATATTTTTGGTCAGATGTTTTCAAAGTCGTCTCAGTCTGCAGATTTGTTGTGTGTGGGGAAAGTGTTAAAGGAAAGAGTTTTTCAAATGAAAGATGGGTTAAATTCCAATAGTGATTAAATTTGAGCCGTTATGGAGTCCATGATGTGTAAAATCTTGTAATATTATCATTTGTATTGGGTAAACTTTATCATCGATGTGAATATAATAGCGGCCCATGTTTGAGAGTTAATACGAGAACGCCTCAATAGTTTCTTAGTTGTCGAGATGGTTTTAAGTTGCTCTGTTTCATATTGAATATCAATATGAATAGAAAATTAAACAGTGAAATAACGGCAATGGAAAGCAATAATTGTTGATAAGGTTTAGCGATGAAATCTAAGACAGTTTGATATTTTCACCTTTTGAATTAATTTCTAGGGTTGAGACCTTGAAAAATGCTGTCTTTGTAATATTAATCAGATTTATATTATAAAGTAATAATTCACATGAATATTTTTGTAATGAATTCATGAAGAAATGATTTTAAAAAAAAAGTGACAGTTAATTAAGAGAGCTTTTCACTATGATTTGCATACTATTGTGTTGTCATCTTTGAAAATATCATAGAAAAAGAGTGTTCCTTTTATAATTTTAAAAGATGAATTTGCGGGTACAGAGTTTTAATTGAATTATGGGAAACAGAGAAATTGCTCCTTTTCCCTTGATTTTCTGCAGATGTTGGAAAGGATTTAAAAAATTGTTTGTTTTCATAATTTTTTTTTTTTTGAGAGAAATGAATGCTTTTTCCACATTGCGTTGTTCGAGTATCTTATTCTTTGGTAGTGCGCCTAGCTAGGATTTACTTGGAATTTATGAGTTCACTAAATTTGTACTGAGGGAAAGGATTATATTTTAACTGCTCTGTGATGCATGCAAAATCTGATGACTTTGCAGCAGATGACTTGAAAACATTGTGAAAAAGGAGAAATTGCTCTTAACCCTTTCCCTCATATAGACGCTTTCTGACGCCTCTGCAGCAGACGGCTTTTTGAAAACATAGTGGCAAAAGAAGAAATTGCACAAAACGTGCAATTTCTCCTTTTGCCACAATGTTTTCCACTTTTTGTCATAGGTTATCCATTCAATTATGGAGATTTTCTATGTTTTGACAAAATAAGTTTAAAGCCGTCTGCTGCAGAATTGTCGTATGAGCGAAAGGGTTAACTGACTTAATATATTTTTCCTCAGATGTTTTCAATGCAGATTACTCTGAACCCTTTTCCACAACTGCAGCAAACATATTTAATACATGGAAGCATCACTATAGAAAAAATCTACTTATGAAAGTGCTATAATTGAATAGAGTTGAAAACATTGTGGCAAAATGAGAAGTTCCCTTTGCTCATTATAAGCAATTTACTCCTTTTGCCACAATGTTTTCAAAAGTCTTCTGCTTTAGTGGCTTCAGAAAACGTCTATATGTCGGAAAGGGTTAACATATCGTGTGAATAATAAAGAAGCATAGATTTGTGAATGAATTTTCTATATCTGTGAAGTGTTTTAAGTGATGAGATAAAACTGTTATGAATGGAATATACTTTTGCTGTAATTAATGTGTAATAAAGGTTCTAAAACATTGTGAAACCTGAAGTGATAATGGTCAGTTTAGGAAGGAACGATTTAAACCTCAGACTGGATATTTTCCGACTTAAAAAAACAGTAATAAAATAATTCCTTTGTTATTTACTTTTTTTTTTAACCCTTTCCCACATACACCAAATCTGCAGTTGATGACTTTAGAACATCTCGGCCAAAATATAAAAAATCTTAATAAATTATTGTATAATTATCATAGAATTTGAAAATATCGTTGCAAAAGGTTAATTGATCATTATGGGCAATTTTTCCTTATGCCACAATATTTTCAAAAGTTGTCTACTGCAGATTGCATATGGGAAAGGGATATCACTGCAAGAAAAGTGGTAAAATGTTGATTTCAATTTGTATGTGCCGGCCTTTTTCTGTCCATTTTGGGAAAAAGACCCTGGATAAATTGGGAAAATTTGCGTCGTAAAATTAGCCAATTTGGGAAGAAATTTAACCGCTTAAACTCAAATTTTGGGAATTTTCATTGCTAAAAGAACAGGCTTTCTTATCTAAGTTGTATATAAAACAAACATTTTAATCTACAATTTCTTATATGGACTGTTAAATAGACACAAAATATTCAACATTTCTGACACAAGGGACGCAATAATAGCTAGAATAATTCAAAGAGCTTCCAGATGAGCATTGGGAAATTAGGTGTACCATTTTATCATGCATACACTCATTCCTACAGCTATTCTAAAATATTAGACGTGTACATGCACATTCATTATGTTATTTTTTTACTCTCACTTTGCATGTAACTTATTAACTGGAAAATGTCAAAATG
The DNA here is from genome assembly GCA_031761405.1 of Serripes groenlandicus. Lineage (NCBI taxonomy): Eukaryota > Metazoa > Mollusca > Bivalvia > Cardiida > Cardiidae > Serripes > Serripes groenlandicus. The sequence continues at coordinate 13,270,658 of JASEVX010000005.1, read as the reverse complement.
TGAAATAAGTTTTGAAGGGTCATATTTATAGGTCTATCCAACAGCCAATTATCGTTGACAGTAATCTATCAGAAAAGATCGTCTTCAAAACATAAAATAAAACAACATGATTCCCAAAGAAACTTTACAAAAAGCTCACCATTGAGGGATTTGACCAGTGCGATGTCCATCGCCAGCATAAATAAGTTGAATAACCATCAGACTCTCTTAGAAAGTTCTGACAGAAGGGCACCCAATGATGTGTCAAACATGGAATTTACCCTTTTCGATCTGTTAGAATCTTTTTTTCTCATTTTGACGCAGTAATATTTACTACTTGCGATACTTTGGTGATGATGCATGATAAACGTTCATAAAACGAAAGTCGACGATCATCACATGCTTTATATTAATCAACGATGAATCCGAGAATATCCAAACGCATTGTTTTCATGTTATTTCGCGACTCACCGGTCCCGATAGACAATTTTTCGTAGGTACTCCCGATTGGTAATTTCTTTTTTGATTGGGAAAAAAAGTTATATTTTGCTTGGAGAATGTGAGAATGGAGATAGTCGGACCCGTGGGACCTATAGAAAAAGGCCTGCATTTACATGCAGACGGGTTCAACGCTGTCATTCCCTGTCATCTAGTGCGGTTTATATATAATCAGCGATAAAATCCGAAAATACCGAATGTAGTTTAATTGAAGTTTATTTTGCGGCTTCACGACAGATTCGCGGTAAATGTATACGATTTTTCGTAGGTGCTTCTGATTGGGAATTTTTTTGTCAGATTGGGAAAAAAAGAGTATATTTTGCTTGGGGAACGGGTCCGATAGTCGGACCCGTGGGTCCGATAGTCGGACCCGTGGGAACTATAGAAAAAGGCCTGATGTGTTCAGGAGCAATTAGATTGAGCCCCAATAGCTTAGTTGGTAACAACAAGGGTTATCATATCAGGGGTCAGGGGTTTGAGCCCCAACTTGGCCGTTTATTCTTTCCAATTAATGATTGACAAAAGTCAGTATGACAAGCGTCATTGGTCTGCCACTGATGTGCTCAATAATTATCTATATGGGAAAGAAGCAAGTTGCCTGGTAAGAATATGATGTGAAGTGCTGGTGCGAGAAAGCAAGAAAAGAATCATGTTAGGTGATCTAGCCACTGTAAAAACAGGTGAAATACTGTTGAAAGCAGCATTAACCCTTTCCCTCATATAGACGCTTTCTGACGCCTCTGCAGTAGACGGCTTTTTGAAAACATAGTGACAAAAGAAGAAATTGCTCATAATTTCTCCTTTTGTCACAATATTTTCCACTTTTAGTCATAGGTTATCCATTCAATCATAGAGATTTTCCATCTTTTGACAAAATATGTTCAAAGGAGTCTGCTGCAGAATTGTCGTATGAGGGAAAGGGTTAAACATCAATCAATCAGGATCAATGAGGTTAAAGACAATACACTTGGCATCATATTGGTCTTGGAAGATCTTGAAATACCAGCTTTAAATATCCTTAAAATGTACTTGAAATTTACTTTGCCAGTAGAAAGTATGGTTTAAAGCCCTTTTCCAGCATGCAGACACATTGTGCAGCACTAGATGACTTTTGAAAACATTTTTGAAAAGGAAGAAATTGCTTATATGATGAGCAGTTTCTCCTTTTGCCTCAATGTTTTCAGCTCTTTTCAATAATTGTGCCAACATTTATAAAGATTGCCAGATTTTCAAAGTTGTCTACTGTGGAGTGTAGAGGTTTTTGAATCTTGGAAAGGGTTCAGTTTTGGTAATTTCGATATAGTTTTACATTTATTATTGAGAGGTTTTTAATTACAGTATAGCGATATCTCAATTAGTGTAATGTAATAGTAAGAACATATAGGGTATATAGATAAGATTGCGTTTTGTATGTAATTAAAGGGAACCTTGTTTACACAATCTCAACCAATTTTATCCATATGTTTCAATCCAACAATTCCCTTATATGGACAAACTGTTTGTATTTGAAAACATTATGGAAAAGAGAGAAACTGTTTCACCTTTTGTCACAATGTTTTCAATTATGCTTTGACATTATTACCTGAAGTTTAGAAATGTAACATCTTCAAAATTGGAAGTAAAATGTTTGGTAACCCTTTCCAGATGCAGTTAGATGCCTATGTAGCAGACTACTTTTGAAAACATTCTGACAAAAGGAGAAGTTGCTCATAATGAGCACATTTATTTAATGCCACATTTTCCCAACTCCTTTCAACAAATGAACTATCTATGTAAAGATTTCCATACTTTTGTCTAGATGTTTTCAATATCGTCTGCTGCAGATTTTTTTGTATGAAATAAGAAAGTCTGATCATTGAGTTGAGTCGAAAAGATTTTTGCAAAAGGAGAAATGGATCAGAACATTTTGCACTTGAAATGCAGATTATACATTCTAAATTGGAAAGTATTTAATCGCATTGATCAGAATTATTTAGTGTACTGCAAAAATTTGATCTCTTAAAAATCACATTTTACGGTATACGATTCAAGGACCTCATGGCCCTCTTGTTTACTGTAGCATACATATATCTCTTTTGTATCCTTTTCAGTTGGAGTCGGCAGAAGATGCTAAATTAAGTCAAGTCCTATATAAACAGAAGGTTCATCAACAACAGTTGCATCAGCAGGATCAGCGAAAATCATCGTCACAGCACTGGAATATACCCGCTAAACATTCACAACAAGGTATATATACATGCTAAACATTCACCACAAGTTGGATATTACCCTCTAAACATTCACCACACGGTACGCATACTCGCTAAACATTCGCAACAAGGTACATATACCCGCTAAACATTCACCACAAGGTACACATACTCGTTAGACATTCACCACAAGGTACATAATAAAACCCGCTAAACATTCACAACACAGTACATTTAACTGCTAAACATTCACCACACAGTACACATACCCTCTAAACATTCCCAACAAGGTGCATATACCCGCTAAACATTCACCACAAGGTACATATACCCGCTAAACATTCACAACAAGGTACATATACCCGCTAAATATTCACCACACTGTACACATACCCGCTAAACATTCACATGAAGGTACATATACCCGATAAACATTCGCCACAAGGTACATATACCTGCTAAACATTCACAACAAGGTACATATACCCGCTAAACTTTCGCCACAAGGAACATATACCCACTAAACATTCACAACAAGGTACTTAATATTACCCGCTAAACATTCGCCACAAGTACATTTACCTGCTAAACATTCACCACAAGGTACATATGCCCACTAAACATTCACCACAAGGTACACATACCCGCTAAACATTCTCCATAAAGGACCATGCATTCACCTTAAGGTACATTTACCCAGGACCTGAATTAGATTGAGTATACAGATCTTTGCTCCAAATTATCTCCCTTATTACTAATTTAAACCCTTTCCCTCAAACAACAAACTGCAGCGGCTACTTTAAAAAAAGCTAGGTAAAAACACCCCATAAATGAAGGTATAATAACTGAAAAAAGTTGAAAACATTGTGGCAAAAGGAGAAATTTCACGTTTTGTTGCATTGTTTTCAAAAGTTGCCTGCTGCAAAGGCATCATAAAGCGTCTATATGTGGGAATGGGGTTAAACACTATGTAGCTTTTGAGTACCCACATGCACAGCATTGGTTGTGGAGCTCAAAACAGTATTTTAGATCATGAAATACACTCAACTTATCTAGAGCTTAATTGAAAAACAGAATAAACTTCTTTCCTCATGCACATGAATTTTTGATGCATTGTAACAACAAATGACGCATAAAAACCTTTTTTTCAAAAAAGTAAATCAAAGAAAACACGGTAATCTTGAGATCAAGTGTATAGACCAAAATGCATTGACTGAATAATTATCTTTTGAGAATAGGCAATTTGCTCAATATAAGCCATTTCTCCTTTTGTCACAATGTCTTCAACTCTTTCAAATAAGTACATGTTTAATTTAGAGATTTTCCTTATATTTGGGTCATCTGCTACAGACTTGTTGTATGTGGTATAGGGTTAACATGATTTAATACTTAACCCTTTCCCTCATATAGACGCTTTCTGATGCCTCTGCAGCAGACAGCTTTTTGAAAACATAATGACAAAAGAAGAAATTGCACAAAACGTGCAATTTCTCCTTTTGCCACAATGTTTTCCACTTTTTTAGCTCGCCTATTCGAAGAAATAGGGGAGCTTATGTTATCACCCCGGTGTCCGCGTCCGCGTTGGCGTTGGCGTCCGCGTTGCCAGCTTGGTCAAACCTTTGCGTGCAAGGCCTTTTCTCAGACACTGTGTATGCTGTTGCTTTGAAACTTCACACACTTATTCAGGATCATTAGGGGACCTTGTATGTCAAGTCCCATAACTCTGGAATGGATTTTGACTGAATTGTGCCCCTTTTTGGACTTAGAAATTTGGTCAAACCTTTGCGTGCAAGGCCTTTTCTCAGACACTGTGTATACTGTTGCTTTCAAACTTCACACACTTATTCAGGGTCATTAGGGGACCTTGTATGTCAAGTCCCCTAACTCTGGAATGGATTTTGACTGAATTGTGCCCCTTTTTCAACTTAGAATTTTGGTCAAACCTTTGCATGCAAGGCCTTTTCTCAGACACTGTGTATGCTGTTGCTTTGAAACTTCACACACTTATTCAGGATCATTAGGGGACCTTGTATGTCAAGTCCCATAACTCTGGAATGGATTTTGACTGAATTGTGCCCCTTTTTGGACTTAGAAATTGGGTCAAACCTGTGCGTGCAAGGCCTTTTTTCAGACACTGTGTATGCTGTTGCTTTCAAACTTCACACACTTATTCAGGGTCATTAGGGGACCTTGTATGTCAAGTCCCATAACTCTGGAATGGATTTTGACTGAATTGTGCCCCCTTTTCGACTTAGAATTTTGGTCAAACCTTTGCGTGCAAGGCCTTTTCTCAGACACTGTGTATGCTGTTGCTTTGAGACTTCACACACTTATTCAGGATCATTAGGGGACCTTGTGTGTCAAGTCCCATAACTCTGGAATGGATTTTGACTGAATTGTGCCCCTTTTTGGACTTAGAAATTGGGTCAAACCTGTGCGTGCAAGGCCTTTTTTCAGACACTGTGTATGCTGTTGCTTTCAAACTTCACACACTTATTCAGGGTCATTAGGGGACCTTGTATGTCAAGTCCCATAACTCTGGAATGGATTTTGACTGAATTGTGCCCCTTTTTCGACTTAGAATTTTGGTCAAACCTTTGCGTGCAAGGCCTTTTCTCAGACACTGTGTATGCTGTTGCTTTGAAACTTCACACACTTATTCAGGATCATTAGGGGACCTTGTATGTCAAGTCCCATAACTCTGGAATGGATTTTGACTGAATTGTGCCCCTTTTTGGACTTAGAAATTGGGTCAAACCTTTGCGTGCAAGGCCTTTTCTCAGACACTGTGTATACTGTTGCTTTCAAACTTCACACACTTATTCAGGGTCATTAGGGGACCTTGTATGTCAAGTCCCCTAACTCTGGAATGGATTTTGACTGAATTGTGCCCCTTTTTCAACTTAGAATTTTGGTCAAATCTTTGCATGCAAGGCCTTTTCTCAGACACTGTGTATGCTGTTGCTTTGAAACTTCACACACTTATTCAGGATCATTAGGGGACCTTGTATGTCAAGTCCCATAACTCTGGAATGGATTTTGACTGAATTGTGCCCCTTTTTGGACTTAGAAATTGGGTCAAACCTGTGCGTGCAAGGCCTTTTCTCAGACACTGTGTATGCTGTTGCTTTCAAACTTCACACACTTATTCAGGGTCATTAGGGGACCTTGTATGTCAAGTCCCATAACTCTGGAATGGATTTTGACTGAATTGTGCCCCTTTTTCGACTTAGAATTTTGGTCAAACCTTTGCGTGCAAGGCCTTTTCTCAGACACTGTGTATGCTGTTGCTTTGAAACTTCACACACTTATTCAGGATCATTAGGGGACCTTGTATGTCAAGTCCCATAACTCTGGAATGGATTTTGACTGAATTGTGCCCCTTTTTGGACTTAGAAATTGGGTCAAACCTTTGCGTGCAAGGCCTTTTCTCAGACACTGTGTATGCTGTTGCTTTCAAACTTCACACACTTATTCAGGGTCATTAGGGGACCTTGTATGTCAAGTCCCATAACTCTGGAATGGATTTTGACTGAATTGTGCCCCCTTTTCGACTTAGAATTTTGGTCAAACCTTTGCGTGCAAGGCCTTTTCTCAGACACTGTGTATGCTGTTGCTTTGAGACTTCACACACTTATTCAGGATCATTAGGGGACCTTGTGTGTCAAGTCCCATAACTCTGGAATGGATTTTGACTGAATTGTGCCCCTTTTTGGACTTAGAAATTGGGTCAAACCTGTGCGTGCAAGGCCTTTTTTCAGACACTGTGTATGCTGTTGCTTTCAAACTTCACACACTTATTCAGGGTCATTAGGGGACCTTGTATGTCAAGTCCCATAACTCTGGAATGGATTTTGACTGAATTGTGCCCCTTTTTCGACTTAGAATTTTGGTCAAACCTTTGCGTGCAAGGCCTTTTCTCAGACACTGTGTATGCTGTTGCTTTGAAACTTCACACACTTATTCAGGATCATTAGGGGACCTTGTATGTCAAGTCCCATAACTCTGGAATGGATTTTGACTGAATTGTGCCCCTTTTTGGACTTAGAAATTGGGTCAAACCTTTGCGTGCAAGGCCTTTTCTCAGACACTGTGTATACTGTTGCTTTCAAACTTCACACACTTATTCAGGGTCATTAGGGGACCTCGTATGTCAAGTCCCCTAACTCTGGAATGGATTTTGACTGAATTGTGCCCCTTTTTCAACTTAGAATTTTGGTCAAATCTTTGCATGCAAGGCCTTTTCTCAGACACTGTGTATGCTGTTGCTTTGAAACTTCACACACTTATTCAGGATCATTAGGGGACCTTGTATGTCAAGTCCCATAACTCTGGAATGGATTTTGACTGAATTGTGCCCCTTTTTGGACTTAGAAATTGGGTCAAACCTGTGCGTGCAAGGCCTTTTCTCAGACACTGTGTATGCTGTTGCTTTCAAACTTCACACACTTATTCAGGGTCATTAGGGGACCTTGTATGTCAAGTCCCATAACTCTGGAATGGATTTTGACTGAATTGTGCCCCTTTTTCGACTTAGAATTTTGGTCAAACCTTTGCGTGCAAGGCCTTTTCTCAGACACTGTGTATGCTGTTGCTTTGAAACTTCACACACTTATTCAGGATCATTAGGGGACCTTGTATGTCAAGTCCCATAACTCTGAATGGATTTTGACTGAATTGTGCCCCTTTTTGGACTTAGAAATTGGGTCAAACTTTGCGTGCAAGGCCTTTTCTTCAGACACTGTGTATGCTGTTGCTTTCAAACTTCACACACTTATTCAGGGTCATTAGGGGACCTTGTATGTCAAGTCCCATAACTCTGGAATGGATTTTGACTGAATTGTGCCCCCTTTTCGACTTAGAATTTTGGTCAAACCTTTGCGTGCAAGGCCTTTTCTCAGACACTGTGTATGCTGTTGCTTTGAGACTTCACACACTTATTCAGGATCATTAGGGGACCTTGTATGTCAAGTCCCATAACTCTGGAATGGATTTTGACTGAATTGTGCCCCTTTTTGGA